>VZTH01001042.1:16911-38336 GCA_013397815.1 Aleadryas rufinucha | reverse complement strand
TATTTTCCCCATAATCCCTATTTAATTTCCCTATACACCCCTGTCTCTTTTCCCCATAACCCCCTCNTTTCCCATATATCCCTATTTTTCCCCATACCTCCCTGTCTCTTTTCCCCATACACCCCTATTTATTCTCCCCATACCTCCTTTTTTTCCCCATAATCCCTATTTATCTTTCCCATACATCCCTATTTATTTTCCCCATAACCCCCTGTTTATTTCCCATACATCCCTATTTATCTTCCCCATACATCCCTGTTTCTTTTCCCCACACATCCCTTTATTTTCCCCATAACCCCATTTATTTCCCACACATCCCTGTTTATTTCCCACACACCCCTGTTTATTTTCCCTTTCCAAACAGCTTTTCAATAGGTGGCTATAAATTTGTGTTTCAGCTGACTGAAGCCCGATACCCAATTCCATGATGGTTTTTACAACCCCATTCCCTTAAGTGACTTCTCCTTTAGCACAAATAAATGCCAGGGAGACGACAGGGAAAAAACACAACATTAATGAAGTACAGAAACCAGATTTGTTTCAAATCTGAAGAAGATTTCAAGACTTTTCATTTGTAAAAATAAATCCTAAATTTCCCTGTTAGGGAGATGATGAATGTCTCTGTTTCACTTGGAGAACAGTAAAAAATTGAATGATACCAGCTGTGATTGCTAAAAGAAAATCACTCAAATATCAGCTTTAAATATGTTTTGATATTTATCAGAGATTCATGGAATGGTTTGGGATGGGAGGGACCTTAAATCCCATCCATGGCAGGGACACCTTTCACTGTCCCAGGCTGCTCCAAGCCCCATCCAACCTGGCCTTGGACACTGCCAGGGATCCAGGGGCAGCCACAGCTGCTCTGGGAATTCCATCCCAACCCCTCACAGCCAGGAATTCCTTATTCCCAATATCCCATCCAGCCCTGCCCTCTGGCACTGGGATCCATTCCCTGTGTCCTGTCCCTCTGTCCCTTGTCCCCAGTCCCTCTCCAGCTCTCCTGGAGCCCCTTTAGGGCCCCTGCAAGGGGCTCTGAGCTCTCCCTGGAGCCTGCCCTTCTCCAGGGGAACATTCCCAGCTCTCCCAGCCTGGCTCCAGCCCTGGAGCAGCCCCAGGACACCGGGATCGGGGGCTCTGCTGGGAAAACAGGGAAGCAGAAGAGGGAAGCCTGGAACACAAAGGGACAGGAGGGGATGGGCAGGCACAAAGCAGGGTAAAATTCAAGGAACACATTGAAAAGTGATTATTAATTACAGCAGCTTTAACAAAAAGCCTGGAATCGATTCCTCCAGCAGCCAATATCCATGGGGGGCCATCGATCCCCTTCCCAATTCCCCTTCCCTCAGCTCTGAGGGGGAACACGGACTCAGGGAATGGCCAAAACCCCAAACTCCCTTCACCCTTCCCACCTCTCCTTACCCCCACGTGGCTGCTGTTCCTAACAACCCACCCTCTGCCACTGCACCCCAAAACCTGGCGGTTTTTATTTCCTCCCTGATTCGTTCCCGCCCCCTTTTAATTCCAAACCAGCAAGAGAAAGATGAGAGAGAGATAAAAGGAGACCCCAGCGTGTGCCAGATGCTGGAACAGCCCCCTGGGACCAGCAGCCCAACACCAGGTGCTGGTGTCAGCCTAATGAAGTGCCACTGGCCCACGAGGGACACCCAGGGCGGGGCTCCAGACCTGCCACGATCCGGGCAAAAACGGGGAATATTGGAGATTCCAGCTCTGAGAAGGCAGGAAAAAACCCAATCCACGTGTTTCTGGAAATGCATCATTTGTATTAAATGATTTGGGGGTTAAACAGATTGAGTTTGGTCTTTGCCACCACAATGAAGTTGAGGAGAATTTACTGAAGGTAAAGGGTGACCTCAGGCAGTAACTGCTGAACTCGAGGGCATCCCAGTGCAGGGCTGAGCGAGGCACTTCCACTTATTACAGCTCCCAGCCTGACCTCAGCCCAGCAAATCTTCTCCTGGCACGTCCAACCTGTGGTTTAATATCCATTACACCCAGGGAAAGTCTTTTAACTCCCCTCTGGAGGAAGTGGGAAGGGGAATCAGTGGGTTGGGGTGTGCCCTGGGCAGGGCCAGGGGTTGGATTCGTGATCCCTGGGGGTCTCATCCTGCTCAGGATGTTCTGCCATGGATAAGATTCTTCACGTGAGAACTCCTGGCCAGCAGCTTAAAGGTGAATAGAAAACATTAACACTTTGAATTTGGGTTTGTAGAGTTTATAATTAAGGGATTTTCTAAAAGTTGAGCCCTCCAGGTGTTTGTTTGGACATTCTACCTTTGCTTCCATGACCCCTCCACCACTGAAAATCACGGAATCACAGAACCACGGAACAGTTTGGGCTGGAGGGACCTGAGGACTTGAAAAATCAGCACTTTGGATAAAGAAAAGCCACCCCAGCAGCACAGAGAGCTGAATCACAGAACCATGGAACACTTAGGGCTGGAGGGACATGAAGCCTTGAAAAATCAGCTCTTTGCTAAAGGAAAGCCACCCCAGCAGCACAGAGAGCTCGGTAAAACCCAAGAACAACCCCTCAGGGACGGGGCTGATTCCCTGTTTCAGGCCAGCCGCCTCCCAGCGCCACGTCCCCGCTCTCGTTTGCATCCCTCCCTCCCTCCCTCCCTCCCCCTCTGCCCACGTGGGCCTCATTTCCGAGCCCGTTCCCGGCGATATTTTCCCAAGCATGTGCCACACGGCTTGTTCACGTAAATGGAACAAATTAAACTGTCTGCACAGATATCCCCTCGCGTTCGTAGCCGCGGCTCCTCTCCCCCGCGCGCGGCCGAGGCACCGCGTTATCTCCCCGCGGAGCTCGGCCTCGGGAGATTGGATTCGGCCGCGGAGCTCTCCGGGACGAAACCGACGGGAAACGCTCCATCACCCCTTCCCTTTGCAAGGGGGAGGGAAAAAAACCCCCAGCTTTAAATTCTCCCTGATGAAAAATCAACGAGCCAGTAATTGCTCGGCTTATCGGGGGCGCGGAGGAACAAATCGGGAAGCGGAGCTGGGCGCGGATTCCAAGGGGAAGGCGCGGAGTTTCGGGATCGCTGAGGAAAGGGAAAGGTCTTGGAGGGGGTAATTAAATCTCCTCGTGCTGATTTTCTGCCAAATTTATTTCCTCCCAGAGTGTATCAAAAACGTTTAGCAGGGGGAGGAAAAACGGATCGATTCAGTGCCCGGGGGGCCACGGGAAACGCGAATTCCGGGATGAAGGCACCGGGATAACGCCCGCCCCACCCAGCACCACCCTCCCATCCATCCCCCCTACGGATCGATGGCCAAAAAATCCATGGTTTGTGTTCCTCTGTGTTCCCCAACTACTTCTTGTCCTGGTTTTCTGAGGAATCCTCAGCACACCCGGGAGAATCCCCGGCTCCTCCTCCCCACACGGCCCTGGCGTGACTATTTCAGACTCAATATTTACAAATGTTATTATTTGGGGTAGATTAAGAGAAACGAGCCCAAAATCTCTCCCTAACACCACCCAACGCGTTCCAATTTTCCCTTCATGGCTTTTTCCCATTTTTCCCTTGTCCACTTCACCTCCTTGGAATTAGTCCTGGAATTCATCCTGCTTGGAATTGGGAGCGAAACCCAAGCCTGGTGGCCAAATCCCCCTTGGATTTTGCCCCTTTTCAGGCAGTCCCAAAGCAAGAAAACAAACCCCAAAGTGTGGAAACCCAACCGCTGAAAACACTCCTGGAAAAGCAGCGTTTTTTCGCTAATAGACCTAATTTCATGCAGCAAATTAGCATAGCTCCAATGGAAGTGCAAATGCAATCAAACTGAAACATTCAAATGAGGCGGGGGGAGCCTTTTTCTGCCTTTCTTTGCTTTTTAGTCACTTTAAAAAAAAAAAAAGAAGAAAAAAAAAATCAGCATTTTGCCGTGTGTCCTTCACCGGGCTGGAGGGACTGTGGTAATTAAAACATTTAAAGCAGCACAAGCCCCCAGTCTCTAATCTGGAGCTGGGGTCAGCTGTCTGTAGATTCTAATTTGTCCTCAATTTTTTATTCATGCCGGGGAAACGCTGCATATTTAAGAGGGAAGGGGCAGAGCTGGGCTTGGAGGTCAAATAATTTGATTTCCGAGCAGATTACACGCAACATCCAACGTCTAATCCCACACCTGATTTGGCAATAAAACCACAATAAAAGGAATGTTCAGGCACCCTGACTATGGGGTGGGAAAAAACCTGCTTTTTGTGGGTTGGGGGAGGGTTGTTTTTATTTGTAGGATTGTTTTTGTTGCAGCTCCAGGGGTTAAAGGAGTCACAGGGTGCCCACACGGGGTGGAATTTCCTTTTGGAGAGTTCTGGGTAAGGAAATGAAATGAGGGAGATTAGAGGAATCAAATGTTTTTTAAAAAATTGTGATTTAGAAATTATTTTTAAAGATTTAATTTAATTTAATTTCAATGATTGGATGTTGCACTCAGTGCTCAGGGGGGTATCAATCCCAGGTTGGAATCGATGGTCTGGGAGGTTTTTTCCAACCTCAGGGATCCCATGATTCAAAGAGGGTTAAAAACCACCAGGGATGTTCTGTGAGGAAGGAAGAACTAAGAAAAAAAAATGCAAAAAGCTCTTTTTCCAAGCAAAAGATGCCACTGGAGCCCAGCATGGCTGGGACAGGGAAGGGAACACACTGAGCACTGGGTAAATGTCCTGTCTGCAAATCCATATGGGACATAAACCTACCTAAAACCAGAATTTTGAATCCATATGGGACATAAACCTACCTAAACCTGGAATTTTGAATCCATGTGGGACATAAACCTGCCTAAACCTGGAATTTTGAATCCATATGGGACATAAACCTGCCTAAAACTGGAATTATGAATCCATCCAGGACATAAACCTACCTAAACCTGCCCAGAGAAGAAAACCCCACAGCCCCACTGGAGCTTGGACCCTTAAATAGAATAATTTCAGACTTCCTGGGCTTCAGTTTGTTACGAAATAAAAGAAAATCCCTCACCTTCTTCCTTTCTTCTCTTGGCTTCTTCTTCACTTCTCTCCTTGGCCTTCAAGGCTTCGTCTGCTTTAGCTAAAAAGAAGAAGAAGAGTTAGAATTTAGTTTTAGTTAATTTATTTAGAATTAGGTAATTTAGTTAGAATTTAGTTAGAATTTAGGTTTAGTTCATTTATCCTATAAAATCATGGAATGGGTTGGGTTGGAAGGACCTTAAAGCCCATCCCACCCCTCCATGGGGACACCTTCCACTGTCCCAGGCTGCTCCAAGCCCCGTCCAGCCTGGCCTTGGACACTTCCAGGGATGGGATGTCAACAACCTCTCGCCCAAACAACATTTCCTGGGCTTTAAACCCCATTTCCCCGTTTGGACACTCAGGTCCCACAACGAAATCCACGTGCACCAAAGACCAGAACTTGGTTCTTCCCCTTATTTTATTCACAGTCATTCCCACAGTTAAGAAATGCCGTAAATGGGGTTAGGGAGGGTTAATACCAGATCAATATTAATGGCAATATATCGCTGGTGGTGATATGAGAGAGGGCCTCCTCCAGCCTGGGGGAGGCCCAAAGTCCTGGCCAGAAAGTGAAAAGACGAGCGGAGTCTCCGAATTTCTTGCTCCAGATCGTTGTTTTAATGAGCGTTATCAGAGAGACAGAGTGCCCAGCGTGGCACCCTGGTAGCAGTTCAAGAGAGGCACGGAAAAGAAGAGCTTATCTCAAATTCTTGCCCCTTTTAAAGGTAAATCCCCCAATAGAAGTTTGAAACTAAACATATTTTCTTTTCTCTGCCAATACTCTGTAACCTCAGCTTGAATATCCGGAGGAAATGCGGATATTTCTGTCCAATCAGTCTGAATCACTTTGCTGCAGAATATGGAGGTGGAGAAGAAGGAGAAAGAAGCCTGGAAAACAACAGCTGTCCTCCATCTTGGCTTTTTTAGCTGCTGTCTATTCACTACATAAACAATCCTAAAATCTCTAGATTTTTCACTCTGGGACATCACCACAAACTGCTCTGACATTCAGTTCAAACCATCTCAGATTCAAAAGTTTCCCAAAGAGTTGGCAGCTTCCTCCATGGATAGAGATCAAAACACACCCTGTCCAGGGGGGTCACACGGCTCACAACAGGCAGAGGAATGTCCTCTGCATTTTGGACATCAACAGCAATATTAACTCAAAACAAATCCCTGCGTTCATTCAGTGTCAGGTAAAACCTGTAAGAGATTTTTAAGAGGTTTTCTTTCTTTGAACCCCAACCTCCCCACCCCAGACTGAACCCCAACGACCCAAACGCGGAGCGCTGATGGAGTGGCAGATTTGCTGCCATAGTGAGTAATCCACCAGACCTGTTTTGAGGATAAAACAGAAACAAAACAACATTTCCAGGGCTGCAGGCTCTGCTCAGGGTGGGAGTCACTCGGCTCTTCCTCAGCACTTTGTTAGGCAGCACACAGTTTTCTCTTCACTCCAAATCACAGCAGCAGTGCTTAATCCGTGTTACAACAACATGCTTTAAAAAGGATCTTTTTCTCCTCTAGAAACCTCTTCCCTTATTACTTAATTATCTACCAGTTGCTCAACTGCAGGGGTTTTCAAACACTTTCCTACAGATGTTAAAGAAGATTAAAAATATACAGCACAGGAACAAGGGACTATCAATATACTCTGTAAATTAATTAAATTTCTGTTCTAGCACATCATTTATTCCAAAGCATTAATGTCTCAAAGGAGCCATTCTCTTTTATTGCCATCTCACTGCCTGATGAGTGAACTAAGTGAGAAGAAGTCTCTAATAACATTAGACTTGATGAAATATTAAGTTTTCAAAAGTATCACCAGGCCAAAAAGAGAAGAGCCAACAAGGACCAGGAACCCAGCATTTAAACCAGGCCTTCTCAGGGAGGAAAATCGCTATAAACCGTGGTCCAAATGGCAAGAGCTCGGTCAGATTTGCAAATATTTGATCCCAGCACCTACAGAATTAGGCAATAATTTATGAAAACCAAATTCAGCTCAGGAGGGGGGTGGAGGGGTCGTTCCTTTTCGGAGCCAGCAGCTCCACCTCAAAATGCACGACCCCAACGGGGTGTTACAGAGCGACACAAGCACTGCACAGACAGCTGCTTCCATTTCCACACTTTTACACATATTTAGACAACATTTCAAGCCATGAAATATTAAAACTTTTCTGCCACCGAAGATCATTACAAGAATCTATTAAATGCCGTAATAAAACCAAACCGCGAGTAACTCTGAAGACTTTTACTTCATTTACACTTTATTCTCCTCGGTAAAAGGACGGGGGATAATAGAAATTCCATTTAAATTCAATTTTGGTTAGATGTGTAATTGTAGATATACCCCTTGAGTCATGTAAAATGCTCAGCTTCTGTTTCTTTCAAATCATCCCGCTCCCATTCCCATTCTGCTCCTTACAACTGTCTTCAATATGTATTAGCAGAGCTCATTAGGCTGGAATTTAATAATGCAAACATCAGGTGGATTTCAAGACCCTCCATTATCAGCACAAGATGGATTGCTCATATAGCTCGTGGGCCAACTGGGCACAATTTAGATTCAATAAACTACCAGGCCTAAATTTGATTTATCTATTCCACTGAGCTACTTTGTTCTTCCTCCCCGATTTGTTGCTGCACGGGAACAATTCATTGGGTATCTCAGTGGCAAAAAGATATTAAAACACACAGGAAAAACGGTGCTGGCCAATGAATAAATTTTTAGCTTGCCTTTGTTAACTTTAAATCGCTCATTTCCAGCCCTTGTAACTCCGGTTAAAGCTGCTGCCGAGGCAGAGCTGGGCCTTTCAAGTCCTGGTTAATTAGAGGGACAATGGAGCAATTTAGGAAGTATCACGAGGACAATTCTCCACACAGAATTGCTCATTAACAGCAATTTAACTTAGCCCATAAATCTACACAGCAGTCACAGGGCACCATCCACCATGACCAACGCAGGCACCGAAGCCATGGGCTGCTTTCGGGATTGAACACTGGGGATTCTCTTCAAATATTTCACATTTTCTGTTGTTTTTGCACAGAATCCCAGAATGGGCCAGTTTAGGAGGAGCCACAGCGGTCAAGTGTCCAACCTCCCTGCTCATCCTTGGAGGGTCATCCTGGAGCACATGGCACAGGACTGGCTCCATTCTTCTTCTTCTTCCTCTCCTTCCCCTCCTCCTTTCTTCTTCTTCTTCTCCTTTTCTCCTTCCACCTCTTCTTCTTTTCTTCTTCTTCTCCTCCTTCCTCTTCTCCTCTGCCTTCCTCTTCTCTTTCATCTTCTCCTCCCTCTTTGTCTTCTCCTTCCTCTTCTTCGTCTCCTTCCTCTTCTCCTCCTCCTTCTTCTCTCCTTCCCCTTCTTCTCCTCCTCCTTCCTCTTCTTTTCTTCTCCTTCTCCTCCTAATCCTTTTCTTTTCTTCTTCCTCCTCTTCTTTTCTTCTTCTTCTCCTCCTTCTCCTTCCTCTTCTTCTTCTCCTCCTCCCTATTCTTCTCTTCTCCTCCTCCTTTCTTCTTCTTCTCCTCCTTCCTCTTCTTCTCCTCCTCCTTCCTCTTCCTTTTCTTCTTCTTCCTCTTCTTCTTCTCCTCCTTCCTCTTCTTCTCCTCCTTCTTCTTTGCTTTCTTTCTTCTTATGCTTTTCTTCTCCTCCTTCCTCTTCTTTTCTTCTTCCTCCTTTCTTCTTCTTCTTCTTCTCCTCCTTCTCCTTCCTCTTCTTCTTCTCCTCCTTCCTCTTCTTCTCCTCCTCCTTCCTCTTCCTTTTCTTCTTCTTCCTCTTATTCTTCTCCTCCTTCTTCTTCCTCTTCTTCTTCTTTCTCTTCTCCTCCTCTTCTTCTCCTCCTCCTTCCTCTTCTTTTCTTCTTCTTCTCCTCCTCCTTCTCCTTGATGCTGTTATTATTGTTATTATTGTTATTATGCCAGCGAATCTATCGTTGTTCACTGCCCAAGCACCATTAACAGCACTAAAAGAGATTCACTTTTCTCAAATCAAGCTGCAATTAAACGACATTAAAACACCTTTACAACTCGAAGGTTGGACTCCATGGCCTGAGAGGGCTTTTCCAACCTGAACAATTCCACGATTCCGTGGAACCCCGTGGGTGCTGGAAGCGCTCGAGGTCTGGGAAGCAGAGTCACTCCCTGATGGGTGGGTGATGCTTTGACCCTCACCAGCCTCACGCTGTGCCAAGGTGAAATTATTCCAAGCAAAGCTGCTAATTAAGAGAAACCAGGAAAACCATGAATTATTATTCCAAGGTAGGAACAGGGCAGGGGCTGTTTTGGGGATGGAAAGGGCATTTTGGAGAGCGTGGCCCGGGCTCACGGAAGAGCCCCTGCAGCAGAGCCCTCTCCCAGTGCCACAGGAGAAGCAGGGAAGGTGCATGGAAAAGACTCAACCCTTCAAGAAGATTTCATTTTCCTGTCAGAATTAAAAAGAGAGGAGTGTCAGAACACCCACAGCTGCAAACCACAAGAGGCCTGGAAAAATAAATTAATTCCACCTAATTGTGGACTTTTCCAGCTGCTCAAAGTTGAAAACACAAGATGTGTTTGAGGAAAAGAAAGCCCAGAAACTGAAAAAAACCCACATGGACATCCCATTTAAAATGCAGCCAACCATCCACGGCGCTCATCAGAAAGACTTCACTGGTTTTTTTTTTTAAACACAAACATTTTTACACTTATAAAATATTCAGTCAGCTCACATATAAAAATACAAGTGGAATCCATTATTAATTTACAAGGCCCTGTTTCATTTACATGCTATTTTTCTCTGGTATATTAAATTTATCAAGGCTTGTGGAAATCCTCGCTGCTGAATATTCATAGGCTGACGTGTAAAATTATCTGTTCTCCATCCGACAAATTCCAGCACAAACTCCAAACAGCCACTTGCTCAGAGAATTCCTTCGGCAGGAACTCAAGGAGCAGCATCCAGGAGTTCCCAGTTCCAGAGGAGAAGTGACACCACCACACACATTTTTTAAGCCAGATTTAAGCTGGCTTTCTGTACTTTTGCCTTTAGTAACACTTCCTCCCAAAATTTAAACACCACAAACGTTCTTGGAGGTCTTCCCATCTTAGGTTTTTCCAGCTTAAACGAGTGTGTGATCCTATTAATCCATGGTTCTGCAAGTCCAAGGAATTCTGTGATTCCATAAATCCATGGAAGCCAGGTGGCCACTGGCCCAGTCCATCCTGTCCATGATGACCACGGACCTCTCAGTGCCACGAGAGCTCCCACCAGCCCTGTCCTCCCTAATTACATGTAAAACACCACAATTCCCAAACGTGGGANGATAGAGGTCAAAACACACCCTGTCCAGGGGGGTCACACAGACCTGAAAACAGGCAGAGGAATGTCCTCTGCATTTTGGATATCAACATCGGAACTTCTGCCGTTGCTGTCCCGTAATTTAATCCCACCAGACTCTAATTACGGGCATTGGAGAGGCCTGAGCACGAGGGTGAGGGAGGAGCTCAGTGCCCCCTCCCCAGCTCTGCCAGCCACACTTAAAAATTCCCCATAAGCCCAAATCTGTTTATTTGAAGCTTCTCTTTAAGTGTTTGGAAGGGGGACGCTATCCCACTGATTCCTCCTGGTGTAGGAATGCCATTTCTCACCCCTTTAGCAGCATTCCTGCTCAGTTCCCTTCCCTCAGTCATTTTGGAGTGTATTCCTTACTTTGGGATAAATGTCCCGTTATGGCTAATGAGCACCTGGCTCACAGCCATGAGGCTTTTCCCAAATATTAAATTTTTGGTAGGAGATACATCCAGCCACGTGCAACCCAACCGAAAAAACCACAGGCAAACCCCAAATCTTGTCTTATTCTAAAGCATAAATGAGATATTTGCAATTATTTGGTGTAACCAAGGTATCTGTTTATATTGGGTACAACCAAGAAAATGGTGAAGATAAATCCTTTCCCGCCAACCAGGGAATTTTCCCCCAGTTTCTTTCACTGCTACATTTGCAGGAAGCAGTTTGTGGATCACCTGGCTGCCTAGAAACGGCACAGGGCTGGGAGAAAGCCCAGCAGGAAAGAGAAAATACCCAAAAACCCCGCAGAACGACCCAAACCTTGAGCCCGAACGGGTTAAATACCGAACCAGCTTCTCTGGAGAGACGGAAACACGTTCATCCCCGGCCAGAAAATTAACATGCTGGGCAGAAATCCGGGAGGGGAAGAGAGGATGGGAAGGGACACGGGGTGCTGGGCAGGGAGAGGGAAGAGCTGACAGCTGAAATCCCGCTCCGGCGAGCGGGGCCGACCTCCCCAAAGCCTCCCCGGATCCCGGTGACTGCCTACTGTATTAAGACTGCCTTTCTCATCACTTAATGCTTATTTTCATCACTTTGCTTAAAATATTGATAATCAATTAGGGCTACGTCTGTTTTGCCACAGAATCTGTGTCACAGTCTATCAGCCTGTCAGGGCCAATTCAATCCTCATTCAAAGTTAATTTTTTCCCCATAAATCCGCCTTTGGAGGAGTCATTAGGCGCAGAACATAGCCCGAGGTGCAATCACCTATTCTCTTTCATTAGAGGCAGGCAGGGAAGGTGAGGGAGATTATTAGAACTTTGGAATGATCACAAAGCAGCGTGCTGCCTGTCAGATCCCCCCAACATTTCATTCATCTCGCCAGCTCGCTGCCAACACTTCTAAATGGACATTATTCATGAACATCTGTGACACGCTGAATATTCCGAGGCTGGGAGCGATGAAAAAGCCGTGCCCCCCCTCGGACTGGGAAATTAATTCTGTGGTCAGAACAATTAGGAATGTAACAAACTCGTTCCGTGATGTTATTTTTAGTCCTTCCAAGGTATCCTCAAAGAGGTGTTAGCTCAGAATTGTGCTTTTTAAGGGTAAATGTGGCCACTCCAAATGGTCCAACACTGGGGTTTATGGAACTGGAGAGTGATGAAAAAGCCATGCCCCACCTCTGATTGGGAAATTAATTCTGTGGTCAGAACAATTAGGAATGTAACAAACTTGTTCCATGATGTTATTTTTAGTCCTTCCAAGATATCCCACTTAAAGAGGTGTTATTTCAGATCTGGATTTTGTTTGAGTCCACCCTGGATGGTCAAACCCTGCATTTTAAGGTATTGAAGAACAATGGGTATTTCCCTTGCTATGGAAATAGATTGTTGGGTTTTGATAAGCAATTACCAAATTAGCAGCTCTGCAATCTGATTTGCTGCTCCGTTTCTAAAATGCAGCCAGATGAGAGCCCACGTTGGGTTTGAAATCGCTGCCATCTGAAATGACAGCCCACCTCACTCCTGGTGGAAAAGCAGAGCGGGAAACAGATTTCCAAAATCAAATCTATTTATTGCTATTTCCTTCCATGGAATGTGTGATGGCCATCGAGGCATTTTTTGGGTAAGAACGGCAGAAACGCTGGTGCAAGAGACAACCATCCACAAAATCAACTAAACCACCCCATTTTCCATGCATATTCCCCTCCCACATGCAGGGGGTGAAGATGTAGCTACTTGGAGCACAAGTCATTTCCATCACATGAAATCACATCAAGTAGAGTTCCTTGAATCTCATTACAAAATTCAAAAGAAGAGTCATTTACATTTTTTTTCCCTGATATTCCCAGGAAAACGGGGTTATCCTCACCAAACTTCTCACAGCCCCCATCACCCTCCTCCCCCAAATATCCTCCTTTTCCACAATTAAGGGCCAGATCCTCAGTGAATTCAAGCTGGCACAATTCCACTACTCGAGCCGAGCCAAGCCCATTTACTCCAGCTGAGGATCTGGCACTCCCTATTTATAATAATAATCCTAAAGAAGACTTAATCAGCAGATCTTGGCTAGGTACATTCATCCATTATTTAGTGCATCCCTAATTTCTTTCTTTCTCTCACAGTTCCCCCTCCCTCCCCAAACCCACGTTGGAGGAAAAATCCAACCTAAATAGGGTTTAACACGAAGGATTAATTGGCTTCTGCGGCTCCTGACTCATGGCAGGGGCTGCTGTTAAATATTCCAAGGGTTTGTTTCCATCCCAGAAAAGGCTGTACATTATCCACCTCGACATCTCCTAATCAAGGCATGTTTCACCTCGGATCTGCTCCCCCAGCCTGCAGCCCAGCTCGGGGAAACAGCAGAACTGGATGTGATTCTTGTCTCCTGCGATATTTAGTCCAGGGTAGGAAATCAGTTCTTAGGACAATTCAGTGATCCCAGTGGAAGTGTTCAAATGGCACCTTCCAGGCGAGTTTCTTCAGGGGGAGAGGGGTGGGAATCGTGGAATCAGGAATCACTGAGGTTGGAAAAGCCCTCTGAGGCCATCGAGTCCCAACCCAGCACTGCCAGGTCCAGCACTAACCCTGCCCCCAGGTGCCACATCCACGAGTTTTCTGAACACTTCCAGGGATGGAGACTCCACCACTTCCCTGGGCAGCTCCAAAGACTGACCACCTTTTTCCATGAAGAAATTTTTCCTCAAATCTAATCCAAACTTCCCCCAGTGTAACTTGAGGCCGTTTCCTCCAGCTGATGAGAAAGGAAGAGCTTCCTCTTCCATAAGGAATGAAAAGCTGGGGATAGGAAAAGGATGGCCTGGAGTTAAACCTTCCCCTAAACTACGGAGCCAAAAGAGGCAGCAACATTTAGGAGCAAAACAATAAATTATATAAAAATGGATGGAGTAAAGAATGAGCTTGTTGCTGTATCCTTCAGGAATAATTCCCAGCTCAACCAGAAAACCAAGGAGTGATCCCTATGAAAAACTCCAATTTGATTCCATTTATTTAAATTGTTCTCAAACCTGTATTTGTTCCAGAGTTGTTTCTTTCCCCTGGCACACCAGGGATGGAGAAAGGAGAGGACAATGGACACAGTTGTCATGGATCTGGTGAGAAGGTGAAAGCAGGAATCCAAGTTGGGCTTGGAGCAGCCTGGGATCATGGGAGGTGTCCCTGCCCAGGGCCCACAGCCTTGGTGGAACAAATCCTTTTAACCCATCACACAAATTCTGAGGGATAAATTGATGTTGCTTTTTTCCTCCTCAGTGACTTCAGTGCTCCCTTCCCTGTGAGGGTCTCAGCCCAAACCACGACCTCGGTTCTGCATCCTGCTGTAAGCAGAGCTCAACCAAGCCCTCCAGCTCCAGGGACTGTGTCCCATCCCACATCCTACATCCCAGGAAACACTCAATCCTCATGGAACCTGCCAGCCACTCAGCTCCATCACCCACTGCATCTGCAGGAGAAACCACCTTCATGTTGTACCTCCACGTGAAACCAGAACAGCTCCTCCACTTAATTCCACAAACAAATCATTTTAACTCGAAAAACACTGACTCGCTTAAAATACAACCCCTAAGAAAAATTATTTAAATGATTTCTGGGGAAAAAAACCACGGCGCTGTGCCTCAAATACAATTGTCATGGCGGGCTGCAGATTGGGAATGACAGTCAGCTTTTCTTCCTGGGGTAAGGGCACAATTCAGCCTGACAGCTTGTCAGCAAACTTGAAAAATCCACTCCCAAAACTTCGATTCCGAGCGAGCCCTCCTTTCATCTGCCAATTTCCCGGCGTCAGGGATCGCCACGTTAAGTGAAAATCAAGCAGATGACAACTCCTGTGGCTGTGGAAAGGAAGCAATAAAGCACGGAGCACGCACGGCTGATTACAGGCAACAGCCCTGAGAGAAGCCAAAGCGGCCCCCAGCACCTTGGGAGGGCTCCGGGAATTCCCAGCTCCCGTTCTCCATCCGAATAAAAACATCGGGAGTGAAAACATACGGAATAAAGCTGTGCACGTGGCTCCTGCTGGAGAACACTTAATCAAGAACGGAGCGTAATTAATATTCAAATAACGGTGCACCAATCAGGGAGAATTTTAGAGGATTTTTTGCAGAAAGAAGGAACTTTGTTCACCCTACTCCCGATCGTTTCCCACTCCGACCACGACACGAAAGAAAAAACCTTTGTGAAGCAACAGAGAAACAAAAAAGATCAAAAAGAACTTTTTTAAAGTTGTTTTTTTAAAACCTCCAAGCCATAAACACCAAGGCATGGTTTAAAAAAGGAATATTAGGACCAGGGAGAGTTAACTCAGGAAGATACTGAACGGGGCACTGGAAAATCAGGGAGGGACGAGGCAGAAAACTTCGGGGTCGGGGCGCGGCGAACTCCCAGGATTTACCGTGCACAAAGTGCGGGATCGTGAGCCAGGCAGCCACAGGAACCTGACATCTGGCACCAAAAGGGGGAGTGTGTGTCACAGGAAGATTTGTGGGGAGAGCTTAGGGCCGATGCCAACCCCGGGAATGCCGTGGAGAGCGCCGGGCTCATCCTGCCGGGGAAGAGGACGGGAAACTCCACGTCCTCAGCCCGTATCCCCCCAACTCCTGCAACCATTTACTGCACTCAGCATTATTAAACACTCCCCCAGGATAAAAGAGGTAAATATATTGCTTGAATATTCAGCGGCTGGCTGTAAAATTTCATCGCGGATTAAGCGATGAAGATGAAGAAACGCCGCTGAAAACAAACAATTTATCTTCGCTCGGCGCGGCAGAGCGCTCCTGGAGCCCCGCCAGAGGCTCTGTGGGTTGGAATTCAATAACTGCATCAAAAGAAAACTACACCCCTACTACACCACCAGGCTGAACATCCCTGAGTAAACACCTCGCCGCAGCGGCGCTTAAATAATTCAGGAAGGAATTTGGGGTATCAAACATTTTCTTCCTGAAGTACCGCATTTCTTAATGGATTTCAAAGAAATGCTCGTTTTTAAAAGTTCTGAGTTTAAGAGTGGAGCCCATTAGAGCAAACAGGAAAACAGGCAAATCCAAGACGGAAAACCACCAAAGCACCGATTTCCAGGAGATGAATGAAGGAAGATTTGTCATCCGCGGGGAAGTCACCGCCAAGGGCACGGAGCTGATAATATACACGTGCATCTCCACCGCTCATCTGCAACCTTGAGAGGTTCCAACTGGCTCTCGTAAGTCTGGACAGCATAATTTTCCCCTCAGACACAAGTGCACCTATATATTTGTATAAAGCTGTAGCAAAGTAATAAATAAGCAGCCCTATTCAACACCACGGGTTCCATAAACTCCCTCCAATTAGGTTTCGTTCCCAGCTTTAAGTTCGGATGGGAGAGCTCTGCAAAGTGCTTCAACAGGGCATTTCTCTCGTTCTTAGAAAACAGAAATCATTTGAAATATTAAAACCTCGCCGGGTGTTTAATGGTTTTAACCATGAGGGGAGGGAACACACAAAACCTTGTGGAGCTGGCGGTAGAGCACCAATTGAGGGCCATCGTCCTTCATCCATCAGAAACAACTTGGTTCTGAACTTGTGCGTGCACCCACGGCATGTCTGGGCATCCTTTGTGTGGAATTTGTGCTATTTAATGAAGATTTAATGATTGTGTTAATTACACTTTTAATTTCACTGCTCAGTCACCCAAGCACTGAACCATGGAAAGGTTTGGGTTGGGAAGGACCCTAAAGCTCATCCCATCCCACCCCCTGCCATGGGCAGGGACACCTTCCACTGTCCCAGGGTGCTCCAAGCCCTGTCCAACCTGGCCTTGGACACTGCCAGGGATGAGGCACCCACCAGAAGGTGGCAGGGGGTGGCACTGGATGGTCTCTAAGGTCCCATCCAACCCAAACCACTCTATAACACACACTTTTTAAAAAAAAACCACCCCTTTTTTTCAGATAACTTTCATCATAACACTTTCTGAAATCACATTAACAGATTAATTTTAAAACTCGTACAAACGTTGCAAGCAGGGTAACAACCACCTCCAAAAAAATCCATTTCGCTGCTTTAATCCCCATTTTCTGCCAATACTGGATTCCCACTCCTTTGAAGAGCCCCGGATCAATACCAACCGGGCCGTGGCAGGAACAGGTAACAAAGCACTGGTCGAGGGGCTGTGCTGGGCACAGGTCAGCCCCAGCTCCAGCTCCACACCCCGCCCGCGTCCCGGAGCCGCGTTCCGAGCGCTCTTCCCGCTCTCCGGGGCCCTCTCCTGCATCCCCCCCTATCGATCCCTTCGCGTCTCCGGCCGATCAATGGCCGGGCAGCCCCGCCAACACCGGCTGAGTCTTTAATTACATCACTGCTGGGAGGGAATCATTGACCAGCAGCTTTGGGGAGCCGCCGCCGCCCCCAGAAGCGAAGTCGATGGGCGGCGGAGCAGCGGCTCCGGCTGGGAATTGTCCCGCGCCGGTGCCCACGGACAGCACGGGGAACGCTGCTCTGCTCCCCCTCCCTGGCAGCTGCCACGCTGCGAGCACGGGGTTGATTACTCTAATTAATATAATGTTACCAACAGATCGTCACATTGATCCCCAACCCTGCTTTCGAACGGAAAATTGCGAGCTCGGAGCGAGGCGAGCGGGGTTAATGCTTTTAATCTTACCCCAGCTTCATGTTGGATTTCCTACAAGTACCAGTGATTCCTTACGGCAGCAAATTGAATGTTTTTTAGTATTTAAGATTGATTTTTTTTTATTTTGCTATTTTCCTTCGTTACAGTAACATTCACTACTTTGTTACCAGATAAATCAATTAAAAAAAATATCGTGAACACCCACATCCCATAGTTTCACTAACAAAAACATTAAATAAGTGGAAATGAATAATGAAGCTGAGTTTTGATTTTAAACTTAATTTACTAAAAATAAACCAGTAGAATCGTTATGGTTGGAAAAGACCTTCAAGGCCACCCAGTCCAACTCCCAAGAATTACTTATGTTGGTGGGAAGTAAAAAGTTTCTTTCCATTGGCTGGTGACTGAAACATTTAAATATGAATAGTTGCATAAGGAATATATTGTCACACGACATTTCATGTCCATGAGAACGAAAAACGAGATGCTACTCCTGAAATTATAACATAAATGACAAGTATTTTAAATTTTGGAATTTTTCCCGCTTGGTTTACAGCGCCACAGGGATGTTCCTTATTACCAGGACCAATTCCACATGGATCAAAGCCATAAAGGACTTCCTAATCCCTCAACTTTGTCCTTTAAAACTCATTTGGCCCTATCGCAGCCTGGGGCAGGAGCGGGCAGCGCTAATGGGCCCCCGCTGCCCCACGCCCCAGCTCTCCTCATTCATCCCAAATTCCCTCAGGTGCTCTCCCTGCTAATGCCCAAATGGCATCACCCCGTCGTGCAGCACATCCCTGAAAAGCCGAGCCCGGAGCGTTCCCGCAGGGATTCGAGCCCTGCGACCGCTCCAAGCTGTTCCTCTGTCTGGCTGGAAAAGCCCTGTCCTGCCAGCCAGGCCGAGGGGGAAGCCAAATACAGCTCATTTCAAGGCAGAAAAATTCCAACTGGGGTCGTTCAAAGCAATCCCTCACGTGCCAAATACATCGGGGGCTGCTGCACATGTTTGCTGCCTAAAAACTGGGGAAAAAATCGGGGAAAAAATCGGGAAATACCGAGCGTTGTGATGTTCTAAGGGGATTTGTGTTTGAACACATTGATATTGTTAACAAAACCTGACCCTTCTAATAAAAACCACGTTACATTAGAAGCTCTGCACGACCCTGGTTAATGTTTTTTAAATATTTGGCGTTTCTCTGTAAACACTTTGGTTTTGTTCCCAGCTCCTGCGCTCACAAAGGGAAGGAGCAGGACACGGGAATAAAACCTCCGCTATTCCCAGCCAAAGCCCTGATCCCGAGGGATGGGATGATTCTAAACCCTTGCCCAGGACACCCAGGGACGGTTCAAGCAATCAAATTAATGATATTTGTCACCCTGGGCAGGAGCAGCGCCCAGGGAGGGAAGGGCACATCCCAAATCTGCCCCTGAGGAAACACCCGAGCTCGGGATCCAGCCCGCACAACTCAAAAGCCTTTTTCCATTCCCTTCCTCCACCCTCCCCAAGTTTAATAAACAACAAACCCATCGTTTTTTTAACACTTTAACCAGCCAGGGCAGTGATTCATAACTCTGTCATAATTAAAATTTTATGGCAAATACACACAGCCATCAGTCATCCAGGCGGGAACGTCCGAAAAAAGCGGGGTTTCAATTTATAAGCCCGTGCAGGATCGTACGAGCTACACTGTACAAAAGCACATTTCTAGGGAGTTATTGAACTGGGGAAAGCAAAAGTTGGCTGGGTTTATTTTTTTTTAAATCAAATACAGAGGAGGTTATGAATTTGTCGGCGCAGCGGCTCCGTACAGTGACTGATGGTTAAAAAGGGAAGGAAATATTATCCTGAGCTTCCTCCAGAGCTGCACTAACGAAGTTTGGTGCTGTCCCTGGCACTCCCTGATGCCACAAACACACATTTCCTGGAATTATTAAAAACTTCAGAAGAAAAGACAAAAATCCACACCAATGCCGGGGAACGAGAGGGGTAAATCAGTGAAATCGGGAAACTGTGAC
Organism: Aleadryas rufinucha; assembly: GCA_013397815.1. Taxonomy (NCBI): domain Eukaryota; kingdom Metazoa; phylum Chordata; class Aves; order Passeriformes; genus Aleadryas; species Aleadryas rufinucha. The sequence goes on along the minus strand of VZTH01001042.1, from coordinate 18,915 downwards.
ATATGCACGTGCAGAAATACTTCAGCATAAAATAATAAGGATCCCATTTCAATAAATTCCATCCTTGCAGCAACATGGAATTCTCTGAATGAATGAAAATAACGGAATTGGTGGTCAGGTAAAGACACACATTCAGGGATTTCCAAAACTTGTACTTGGTTCTCCCGCGGATCCATCCTGGATCCAGATATAGAATGAAGTACTCGTTAAAACATGGATCAGGGTGGTTTCACTTATTTAACAGACAGCTGGGTTTAGGATTTAGCAGGGAATAAATAAATGTTTGCAGATCAGTTTCACAAGCTGCTTGTTTGTTTAGAAATACAAGAAACCCCAAAACTTCCAGTAACTGTTTCTCATAGATGTCCCTAAAAGGACTTTTTCCTAAATCCCATCAATATTCCACATCACCTGGGAAATCCCTTCTGCTGGCACACACCCAGCTTTTAAACCAGTTGTGTTCTACAGTGCTTTGAGAGGGAGTGGATGCTCCATGGATTTCCAAGAAACATCTATTTTTAAAGACATAACTGACATCCCATTAATGACATCCCATTCCATGTTTCAGCACCCTAAAGCCAGATGATAGGAATTCCCTGTAAGAATATTTAGGGATTCCCAACACTCTTTGCCACTGTAACACCGTCAACATTTGAGATTTGTATCCACTTTTTAAGTGGATAAAAACCACAAACAAACACTTCCTTTTTTTTTAAGAGGAGAAAAATATCCTGGGATGTGCAGGGAAAAGTTGGATTAAGTTTTCCAGTGAAAATGGTGGCAGTGCTGGGTTCAGGGCTGGGCTTGATGATTTTGGAGGGGTTTTTTCAAGCTTAATGACTCCTTGATATAAATTCACGGCACAATCCCGCTTTTTTTTTTGTATTTTCACACCAAAAAACAACCAGGAAAAAAAAGAAAGGAAGAAGCCAAACATCAGACTTGCAGCTTCCACAAACTGTCATTACAGGTCTCCGCAGTCCATTAAAGGAAGTAATTGAATCAGTTTGCATTTTCTCAGTAAAATCTCATTCAGAGAAATTTTATTGCCAGCCACCTAAATAGTAAATACTTATTATCCTCTCCAAATGAGGTTTTGCTTGCCAAGGGCAAAGCCGTGGCTGTGATTGTGGTGCTCTGTCAGAGGCAGCAGAAGTTAAAAAGGTTATAAAGACCCCATTAATGTCACGGGAGTGCCTCGGCAGGGCTCGGGAGTGCTCCGTAATTGGGGCCTTTATTCCCAGGCTCAGGCCCCGCTAATAGGATGCTTTAGGGTTGCTCTGGTGGCAGCCCCACATAATCACCTCCACCAGCTGAATATGGACGTTTATCTGCTGGGGAGCTCGGCCTGGCTTATCAGGAGGCCGAGCTTTGGAATAAAATGTCAATAATCGACAGCAGAGAGGCCCGGAGGAGGCACAGCTGGGTGGGACCAACGGGGGACAGCGACGCTGGCAGAGGGCACGGGGAGGGTGGGATTCACCACGGAAATGCTGGGAGTGAGGGTGGAAAGTGAGCTTTTAAAAGTCAGTCCATACTGCAGGGAAACCTGGGAATGGTCCAGGCCAAAAGGTAATACTAAGATGGGTTAAAAAGAATGTATTGCTAATTCTAACTAATAATGTATTTCTAGTCTAAGTGGACTGGCACAGGCTGCCCCGAGGAGCTGTGGCTGCCCCAGCCCTGGAAGAGTCCGAGCCTGGTCCATGGAAGGTGTCCCTGCCCATGGCAAGGGTGGAATGAGATGGGTTTGAAGGTCCCTCCCAACCCAAACCAGCCTGGAATTCCATGTGCTTCTCCACAACTTATTTCCTTTCCCCCCTTAGCTTTACCCACACTTCAAACCAGGAAATCCTGGAACAAATCCAGTGCTCCTGCAAGTCGGGAATATACAGGAGGCAAACCCAGAGGTGCAGTGAGTGAGAATCCCAGAATGGTTTGGGTTGGAAGGGACCTTAAAGCCCATCCAGTCCCATCCCATTCCAGAGGCAGGGACACCTTCCA
>VZTH01001042.1:0-16154 GCA_013397815.1 Aleadryas rufinucha | reverse complement strand
ATTCTAACTAATAATGTATTTCTAGTCTAAGTGGACTGGCACAGGCTGCCCCGAGGAGCTGTGGCTGCCCCAGCCCTGGAAGAGTCCGAGCCTGGTCCATGGAAGGTGTCCCTGCCCATGGCAAGGGTGGAATGAGATGGGTTTGAAGGTCCCTCCCAACCCAAACCAGCCTGGAATTCCATGTGCTTCTCCACAACTTATTTCCTTTCCCCCCTTAGCTTTACCCACACTTCAAACCAGGAAATCCTGGAACAAATCCAGTGCTCCTGCAAGTCGGGAATATACAGGAGGCAAACCCAGAGGTGCAGTGAGTGAGAATCCCAGAATGGTTTGGGTTGGAAGGGACCTTAAAGCCCATCCAGTCCCATCCCATTCCAGAGGCAGGGACACCTTCCACTGTCCCAGGCTGCTCCAAGCCCTGTCCAATGGAATCACAATTTCCTCTCGCCCAAAAGGGCTCATCGCTACAAAACCATTCACATTTCTCAGAGAAAACTCTCCAAGGGCTTAAAATCAGCAGCATAAAATGCTCAAAACCTTTAAGAAACTCCTGTGATTAAACAGTTGTAGTGGGTATTTTAAGAACATAAGGGGATACACGATGGCTTAAACAAAGCAGCTCAGAAATCCTCAATAATAAATCACACTGCAGCCACTGAGAAGAGAAATAGAACCAGAATTAAAGGGAGGATCTGCTGCAAAGGCACCTAATTTGATTTTTCACATAAGCTGTGTTTTGAAACACTTCTTTTCTCCTTGCTGGGGTGATCAATACGAGTGATATGGCAAAGGACACGAGTTTCCATCACCGCTGCCTTTTGCTAACGACGCCCTTTCCAATGGATCATGGAGCGATTCTTTAATGGGCTGGTGGCAACAGGGCTCAGATCATCCAATGCAGATTAACTCAGTGTGAACTTGCCTTGCTTCACGTTTGGAGGAGTGTTTAAGCTCACTGTTACAGAAGTTTAACATCTGCTTTTCAAGAGCAGCTCTTTCAAGCAGGAAACGTTGTAGAAAATCCTTTCCAAGTTACTAAAGTTACCAAAGACCCCCAGGAAAATTCTGCTAAAAATACAGATATTAAACATTCATAGGATAAAGGTGTGTAAACAACAAAAAGAAAACAGAAGAAAATTTTCTTATTAGTCTCTTAGGTACGAGGAGAAATATTTCACTTATAAAAATACGGTGGGGATCTTGTTTCTATCAGCCTCCACGACCCCCCACATTTGCAAAAGCCTGAGTATGAGAACTCCCCTTAAACCACCCAAAAATCCCTGTTCATGACAGGCAGCAGCCCCATAAAAACCCCACCACAAGTGAAAAAGCCCTTGCAAAACCCCCTCTGCTCCACGCCAAGATTTATTCGGCCGACACCTCATAATCATCTCTAAATCTAATGGGACACGAACGCATTTCATCACAGATGAAAATCTTCAGCGACTGCCCAAATGAAAATCAAGGAATTATTACAATCCCGTGGTTTGGCTTGCAGCAGGCATTAATCAGAAATCATAATAAATCCACACAGCACATTCAGCCAGCACATTAGTCAGGCACTTTCGCATGATAACGACGTTGACTAATGGGCTCCGAGTTGGAAGGGTCAATCATAAACTCATCAAACGCTTCATTTAATTTCTTAATTTGGACAAACACGATTTGTTTATGGGAAAGATATCAGGTGTTCTTGAATGAATAATGGCTGTGGAACCAAAGTCCATTAATCAGCGCTTGATTACAAATGACTCGGAGATTGTTTGTTCTAATTTCATTCATTTGGGGCAACAAAGAGAACACGAGCGAGCGAGAGCACTCGGCGAAAATGGCACACTTAGCTCTCTGTGTTTAATAAAGTTGTGATAAATGGGCTCTCAATAACTAAAACAAGGGGGTTATTACCCATATTAAATACCATCCTTGGAAAAATTAATATGCAGGAGTTGCAAGAGGATGGTGCGGGCACGGAACGAGGCGCTGGATGACCGCTGGACTCGGAGCCGTGCATCCCGGGTTTTCCTGAGGGGATGGATGGGAAAAGCACAAAACCAGCAGGGCTTCATTTCTACTTCCTGTGAAATATTTGAAGGGAATTATGGAATGGTTTGGGTTGGAAGGGACCCTAAAGTTCATCCAGTGCCAGTTCATCCACCTTCCACTGTCCCAGGTGCTCCAAGCCCCATCCAAGCTGGCCTTGGGCACTTCCAGGGATCCAGGGACAGCCACAGCTTCTCTGGGCACCCTGTGCCAGCCCCTCTCCACCCTCCCAGGGAACTAGAATTAATTTAATTTAATCTAATCTAATCTAATTTATAGGTCCCTTTCAGCAAGATGATTCCAGCACACTTCCCATGTGGAAATCAGAGAGGTCCCCAACAGCGGAACACCAACGTGAGCCCATCAGCCAGAGCAGATGGGGCAATTTAAAGCCTTTTTCTGGGCATTCAGGCTATGAAAATCCACCACTGGAATTTACATCCATGGATAAAAACACTCTCTGCTTTTACTTGTAGAAAATCTAAACATCCAAAGATGTACAAGGGAAACTGCTGGGGAAAAAAGCTCCTGGACACCCAATCCTGGGAATGTTTGGATGACCAGAGCCCACAGAGGGCAGGTGGACAGAGAGGAGGCTGTGACAGGTCGTGTAAAACACGAGAAATAAATATTTCCCCGCCAACATTAAGAAATAACATCTCCCAAAAGACCTGCAGAAAGCAAACGAGCCCCACGACCACATATGGTTCCCACAGCCAAGCCAGCGGATAATTAAATTACAGCAAAGTTGCTAAATATGAATTGATACAAAACTTAAGCTAACTGAAAAATTGCCTTTGACTGCAGATCAATAGCAGGCCTGAAAGATTCATCTGCACGTAATTAGCACAGAGATTTGCATCAAAATCCTGTATCCCATATGCTGCAATATTACTGAAAGCCCCATTAGGCACCCTGGAAGCCTGAGATACTTTTGGTGCCACAAAAAAAAAAAGGCCTTGGATAAAAATCTAACAAAAAAATAGAAATTCTAAAAGCTTTGCAATGATTTCTGAACGCAATAAATGTTCATTAATTAATAAAGTTACTCGAAATTCTAATAGGCTGTGGTTTACATTATGGCATCTCTACAACCCCTCATTGGCTTCTCACTCTAAAAACAAATTGAAATTCTGCAAAAATGGTTGAAAGCAATTTTTTTTAGTCTCTTGTAAGAACCTAAAAGAGGTCCCTGAAGTGAGCAGCTTTTAGACACCAACAGAATGATACTGTACATTGCAAAACCGAATTATTTTGTCTCAAACACGTTTTATTCTCTGCCTACATTCAGTTAAAATCCTGTATTTTTTCAGCAATCATGGAAATTAATTTAAATTAATGATTTAATAATTACTATTATCCCAGTGTTTACTGTGCTCCCCAATGCCACAACTGGCTGCACTTCAGAAATCACACATTTTGTAAAGACAACCCCGTTAATATGTTAAAAAAGCAATTAGTGGCAGCAATGACTCCTTTTTCTACAGTTTCCACTTTGTGTGCAGAAATTCTTATTGTTTCAGAACTCTAATGAGATTATGAAGCTTTGCCAAGAGACCAAGCAATGTCTGAAGAAAGGTGGCTCTGTCCAGCCCTGAAGCTCACGGCTGTGGAGCACCCAGGTGAGCTCAAGTACTTCCTGAATTTTCTGAAATTCAGTCCTAAAACACCTGAAATTCTCATAAAACACATAATATAAAAAGTAGCTACTTCTTCTAATGTACAGCTTCTTGATTTTTAAATTAATTGTTTAATTCTTCTATCGCTCAGAGTTTGTTCAAGTGTTCTTTCTGCTGATGCTGTCACTGAAATGGGTTTTGACACCAAAATCTGCTGAGCAGGAATCAGCAGTTGACCTAAAAACTGGGTTCATTAACTCCGTAATTAGATGGATTCCCTAAATTAGCTGGTTTTCAAGAACAGGATAAACCTCCCCTATGGAGCCAGGAGAAGGGCAGGCTCCAGGGAGAGCTCAGAGCCACTTCCAGGGCCTGAAGGGGCTCCAGGAGAGCTGGAGAGGGACTGGGGACAAGGCATGGAGGGACAGGACACAGGGAATGGCTTCCCAGTGCCAGAGGGCAGGGATGGGTGGGATATTGGGAAGGAATTGTTCCCTGGGAGGGGCTGGGATGGAATTCCCAGAGCAGCTGTGGCTGCCCCTGGATCCCTGGCAGTGTCCAAGGCCAGGCTGGACACTGGGGCTTGGAGCTCCCTGGGATAGTGGGAGGTGTCCCTGCCCATGGCAGGGGTGGGATGGGTGGGATTTAGGGTTCCTTCCAACCCAAACCATTCCAGGATTCTGGAATCTCAGGTGGCCCCAGAGCAGGACGTACAAAGATGATGTTTGAGCAATCACTGTGGAGGCTCTTCCCAAATGTAATTCCAGTTTATTTTCCTTTGACACAGGGAACAGGAACAAACTTCCCAGGCTGGCGAAGAATGAAAAGTCCTCTCCTTATCTTGGGGGTCAGGAAATGCTCCACAAAACACCCTCAAAACCCTTTACAGCTCCTTCATCCAGAGAGAGGTTGAAAGAGAAAACATAACTCAAGGAAGACACCTTTGCTCTCCAAATCAAGATTTTTATATAAATAGAATTAAAACTCCATTATTCAAAGTGTCAATTGCCACCGTTCAAAACAACTATTTGATAAAAATTAGAATTTTATATCAAATCAAAGCTACACAGCAACTAAATTCATCTCTTTTTCAATATTCAGAACTTTTAAGCTTGTTAAAAGCTCGAGTTCTTGCAGTTTCTGGGACAAGAATTATTTTAAAAGCCTGTTTCAAATTTCCAGGGAGCAAGTAAAATATTTTAAGTATTATTTCATCCTTTGTGCATACACAACACCACATGTTATCCACCCTCCTGAAATTCATTGCATCATTAGAAATTCAAATTAAAGCCAGCCAGTTTTCAGTGGGAAGAACACAAACAAGAAAACTGAAAGAAAGCCATCATCAAAACGAGAAATCCATAACCATTTGATAAATTTGGCAGTTGAAAAGAAGCCCCAATAAAAGGAAATTTTTCATACTTGTTGCCACCTGCCCTCCCGACTGCTTTGCATAGCTCGAAAAGAGCCAAACAGAGGCCAACCTATTTAACCAAACAGTTTTTATTAAAGTAAAAGAAAAGCAAGAATCTATAAAGTAGCAAGTGATCCTATTAGTTCCACCAGACTAAAATCATACAGTCTACGTATGTGGTCCTTTCAGCCACATCTGTTATGAGCCATTTTGATACCCAACAGCAGAGAATATTTGACTATATTCAGCAGGCACTGAGTGCAAATCAGGCTCTTTCTCCTCAGTAACTCGTGGGAGAATGGGTAGATTTAAGGAAAAAAGCAGGCAGAATTATAAAACATTGGTGTTTACCACAGTTAAGGCCAAAGCTCTCACTGTGTTCCACGGTTTTCCCTTTGAGGGATGCGTAGAACGCGATAAAGACGCGCGGCACAAAATTAAAGGCAGCAATCTGATAGCGTAATTCAGAGGTAATGAGCTCAATATCCAACATCCAGAATTGGATCTGATAAATGGGAAATGCCTGGGATTCGCATTCCCCCGTTTCCATCACCTCACATTTAGCGCCTCGGTCCCGAAGTTTCCTTTAAATAAACTCGAACCCTTCGCACAAAACGCCCTATTCTTGACTGCTTCTTTCAGCCAGAGATTGAAATGCAGATCCCAAAACCAGATCAGTCACTTATTTCAACTCTGCACCTTTGAAAATCCAGATCAATTGCCTTTTGTCACCGTCTTTATATGGAGAGTAAGAGATTTCTGCTTAGCACCACGGAAAAGCTCTCGGAGCGCTTTGGAAGCGGCAGCGATATCGACAGTCTCAGACCTCCGTGTGCTGTTTCACGGGAATTTATCGACATTTTGGGAATATTCATCCATATTTTAATCTTTCAGGTGCCACATCATTTACAGCACGCATTAAGCAGCTCTGGAGTTTTGAGGTCTGCTCTAAGCTCGGGATTTGGGATTCCAAACAGCGCAAACTCTGCCCTAAAACCGGCTCCGGGAGCCGCGTTTGACGCAAACCCCCCCCCAAGCTCGGGTCTCCTCCGTCCCTCGGTAACCAAGTCTGGGAAAGGAATCAGAGACACCCAAGTGGTTTGGCAACTGTAAGTGACAGAAGCCGAGCTAAATCCTCTGTTTACACTGGGGATTATCCGGGTGGATTGAGCGGCGCTCCCGGAGCCGGCGCTGGTCAGGGGACGCTGCTCCCCGTCCGCCCGCGGGGCAGCGGCACAAAGCCCCGGCCTGGTAGGAAGTGACCCAGAAGGAGATGCCGAGCAAGGATTTACACAAAGCCAGTCTGCCTCAGAAAAACTCCATATGACCATTAACTGGCCGGCAAGGCCTGCCAGGAGGCCTAATTACAGCCCTACAGAGCCCGCTAACAAAAGCTGGAGAGCTTTAGCCCAGGGATGATCTGCTTTATACTGACTTGAGAGAGTCCATATAGAGCGACGAAAAGAAAGAGGTTTAGCTTGGAAATTCTCCCAAGGGACAAAGCATTGTAGCTCAGCCTGCAAGGCCCACATGGAACATACTTCAGATGGGCTTAAACATCCCACCCTCTCCAAATTAACATTCAACTATTGCCTGCTTAACATCTGCTCGGGCACGGCGACTTGTGGGAGGTTGTCAGAGGAGCCTCAAAAGGCTCCCTGGCACCTCAGTATTAAGAAATCTAATTCAATATATTCTGCAAGTATGAATTTATAGCTGGGATCAACAGCTTCTGAGGAACGATGGGTTTTATAAATCAAAAATCAGTTGTCTCGAGAGTTAAAGTGTTTCAGTGGCTCCCAGTAGTGCCTTGCTTAATGAGAACAAAAATACTGACATTAATCTACACTTATAAAGAAAAGAAATGATTTAACAAAGTCAGCATGAATGCAGGAGTTGGAGAAAAACCTTCTTGTCAGCAAAACATTACCTAAAAATAAAAATAAAAATGGCCATCTCACCCTCCTCCCTCACAGACACAGGTGAGTATTTTTATTTTACCTGCTCTCACAATGAGAGACCAGAGTCACAATTCCCACCTCCAAATACACCAGAAAAAAAAAAAAAGGTGACAATAATAAGAGCCTGTTTTACTACTTGCTGGTTTCTGCCTTTCAGAGGAAGCAGCTGCTATTTCCTAAAATTATATCCAAGTTAAATTCTAAAAGCAGATTTTCTCAAGATCCTAAATATCTCCACGAGGGAAATTTAGATAGGAAAATAAAGATAAGGAATTCAAGAGAAGCTGTGGCTGCCCCTGGATCCCTGGCAGTGTCCAAGGCCAGGCTGGATGGGGCTTGGAGCACCCTGGGACAGTGGAAGGTGTCCCTGCCATGGCAGGGGGGGCACTGGATGGGATTTGAGGTCCCTTGCAACCCCAACCATTCCATAATTCCATGGATTTAAGGATGGGATGGGATTTAAGGTCCCTTCCAACCCAAACCATTCCATAATTCCATGATGTCAGCAGGGATGAACCAGGAAGGGACTGTCCCAGATGTTCCTACAACACTTGCTGGTGATTTGGAGCCCCAGGTTTGTTTCTCCAAACCACAGAGGAGCAGCGTCTCCAACCACCAAATCCATGGATAATCCACTGGGAACAAAACCCAGCTTTTCATTCCCACTCAGTGGGGTCAGAGCAATTCCTGTGACGTGTACAGCCAGATAATTCCATGAGTTCATTCCCAAGTTTGGGATGGAGGCTGTGCAGAGCCCTGTGTACACACACAACAGCTCCACTCACCTCTACTGAAGCACAGAGTTAATTTAAATTATATTCAAATAAAGCATCACCACAACAGCAACAGCAATGAACCTGTTGATCCTCAGCTCCTCAAAAAGCTGCTGGGTAATGGCTCAGCACAAAGTGATTTTTTAAGACTAAAAAGGTGAAAAAAATGCTGATTTTGCAAAGAGTAAACACACAAAAACACATTGAAACAACATTATGAGCATTTCCAACCCCTTCTGACAGCAATTTAATAAAAATTAAATGGAATTGACGGAATGAGGGACACGGGGAAGAAGGTGGGGGATGATCTCATAAGTGCCTCGGATGACCAAGACTTAAATGAAGCCAGGAAGGAACTTAATTCTGTATTTTGTCTGTAAGAGACACAAAGAGATTAAATCTCTTCTGTTCCTTATGAACAACTTACAACTTCAATCTAAGATCCAGCCCTCAGTGGTGAATATTTAAATTTAACAATGTCAGGGACCTTTGATAAGCTTTGGAAAATTTTGGAGCCCAGGTCACGATGATATACAACCCCCAGTTATCTTTTGTACATTTCCCAGGTGTGAAATTAAAAAATGAGGTGTGATTGATGGCAGCAGAATACACAAATTGTGCTTCTCAGGTCAGGGCTGTCACATCCATTTCATAATTACATGCTTCAAAGATTTATTAAAAGTTCTGGAGAACAAGGAATGTATTGGAAGGGAGACAATGAAAAAGGCTGGATGGATTTTGGACAAGAAAAAATACATCAGCAATGTGAGGAGATTCCTCAAAACAGAGGGGTTCCAAAAGGGGAAAATTAATGATTAAAAAAAACCCTTGTACTGATTTAGAACAACGCTAAAAAATAAAGAAAAGTGCAAAAAAACAAACAAAACCAAATTTTTGAGAGCACAGAACAAAGTCTCAGTAGCAGCAGGAGCCAGAGAATAAACAGGAGGTTTTAGTGTAAAAAAAAATGACTTATTTTTATTTCCTTAAAGGGCTTTCCTAAGTGCCAACGGTGATGCAACCCAATTTAATCTTAACCTGAAACTCAAGTGAGCTACGGAGAACGGGATCAGCACCCGCCAAACACAAACAGATAAAACCCCACCCGACAGCACAAAAATGAAATAAAACTTAAGGTGATCATTTACTCACCAGCTGCCTCCAGAACCAGCTGCAGCCTGGCTTTGGCCTGTTCAGCAGGAGTCTGCAAGAGAGGATTTATCAGCTCACACCTCTGGTCGCGCCTCTGACGCTCCACGTCCGACATCCCCACCACCCTCAGAGCGCTCCCAGTGACTCCTCACCCACGCCAGCCAGAGGAACTCCCAGACTGGAACCCCGCTGAGGCAGGAATTACCACAGGAGCCTTCAGAACTGACCCCAAACACCGTCCCCGCGAGGCGGCTGCGGCACCGCCGCCAACCCCACGCCCAGCTCCTCTCCCAGCCCTCCGACCCCAAACCCCGCCCGGCTCCCGGGCGACCCCGTTCNTTGGACATATAATAAATTTTATATTTTTTATTTCTAAATTGGGCGTACGTATTTATTACACACACAACGCCCCAAAACTGGGTTTAATGTGATTAATGAGGTGAGTTTTTCACACTTCTCTCTCATCTGGGGTGGTTTTCCCCTCTCCTGGAGGTATTGCCGCGCATCTGTCGGGCCGAGGAGCGCGCTGTTGGCCGTGGCCCCGCTATGCTAATGAGTCCCAGTGATGCTGCACTGTGTCCAATGTGTTTGCCATCCCTCCAAATCTGAAGGCACTCAAACGTTGCCACAGTTAAATTGATACACAAACCCTATTTGTCACGGGGTTCAGAAGTTGATTATTTCTGGAAGCGTCGGAGAAGTTCGGGAGGTTTCTGCTCTGCGCTAAAAACAAAACCCGACGGGAATTTCTGGCGGCGTTTTGCAGCTTAGGAAACTCTTCTCGAGATCCTAAATAGCTCCACAGGGGAAATTTAAATAGGAGAATAAACACAAGGGATTCAAGAAACTGCCCAGAGAAGCTGTGGCTGCCCCTGGATCCCTGGCAGTGGCCAAGGCCAGGCTGGACAGGGCTTGGAGCAGCCTGGGATGGTGGGAGATGTCCCTGCCCATGGCAGGGGTGGCACTGGGTGGGCTTTAAGGTCCCTTCCAACCCAAATTCTGCCATGATTCCATGATTCTAATTAAGCAAAGCTCTTTGCCATGAATGTCCCAAGTGGTGATGCTCTTCAGGGCCTCACCACCCTCATCTACGCCCATGAAGAGAGGCTGACAGTGACAGAATAACTCCATTTCTACTCCAAGAATTTACAGACTGCTCCTTCCATCAGCAGCCAGTAGGAGAGATGCTGCATGAAAATGCAATTTAAATGAAGATCCAGATTTTGGTTGTACAGAGATCTAATATTTTTTAGCTCAGATTGTTTCTGTTTGCATAAACCCAGAATTATTGGGCAGAATTTATTACTGTAGCTGCTCTATGGATCCTACCATCAGACCTGACCACTAACCCTGGTGGCAGCAAGAAACATCTTGAAATTCATCATAAATTATCTTCCATTTCTTCTTCTTGCCATGAACTAATCATTGCAATATGCTCTGGCATCTTAAATATATCACGGGAGGAAAGGAAGGAGAGGAAGGGAAAGATCTGCTTTTTATCCAGAACCAACTCACCCAGCTTCAGTTTCAGAGAAGCTTTACTTGGGTTTGTGGTTTCTTTGTTCCATGACAACTTTAAATTAAAAACCCCACCAGGATTAGTTGAGTTTGGCAGAAATTTGCAGGACAAGCAGAGAAGGAAAAGTGTTTGGTGTCAAACTCCACCTGTGCCCAAGTCTTTGTGCACCTCATCCATCAGGTGGGCTCTGGCATCCCAAAATACAGTTTCCTATTCCTACAGCAGTTATCCAGGTCAGATATTGAACCAAAAATCCCTGGACCTCTCTAATCCCTGGACCTCTCAGATCCCTGGATCTCTTCTTGTTGGCCACACAACCGACACCGTTTAGCACCACTGACTGGGGAAAGATGTTCCACTGTCAGTTTTTAGGATATTCATGTCCAGCACCACCACACCCACAAGAATTCCACCAAAGAGCAAACACCAAGCCAGGCTCCAGAGAAGGAGAAGGGAGGCAAAGAGCAGCTGTACCAATGTCAGTGTCAGATGTACAAATGTCACCTCCCAGCACTCAGCAGGGAGCTCCGCAACACCAACGCAAGCGATTCCGCTGCTCTGAGGAGCTCCACGAGCTCCAAACGCCTTTTCCCACTCCTCCCATGGAGGTATGGATGTGTCTTGTTGGTAAAAGGTAGGGAAGACTCAAATTCTTCTTTCACTCAGCAAAATCCCACTGGGAGCAGCCCAGGCAGTTGCTCTGGAGGCATCTCCCCCCTCTGCCCTCGCTCCGGGTGTTAATTACTCCATGGGCATCGTTTACCTGCCGGAGAACTCGGCACAGCCACCTTTTTATCAATCAATAAGCCCTAAACAAGGAGTGAAAGAAGGATTCTGAAATAAAGGTGATTGGCTTGGCCCCAGAAAACATCTCTGCAACTGGTGGATGAGGCCAGGAGGAAAAAGGACAGTGGGGATTTCAGCTGAAAATCACAATTAGAGCCTCAAACGAGCCGGGAGCGACGTGTGAGAACAACAGCTACCCGAGGTCAGTATTGATTCAGGGGAGCATTAAGTGAAAAAATTCAGCAAGACCCTCAGGAAACTTCAAAATGGTGAAATGATTGGTGGAGGAAACATTACCAGAGTGATGTGGAGCAAAATAAACCCTTGTACTTACCTTATGGTCTTCAGCATAACACAGAAGGAAAAGAATTCAAAGAGAGGTAAAAAATAAAAATAGAAGTATTTCTAGAGCCAGCTGGTGAAGGAGCTCACTAACTGTAAAAGCAGGAGAGGAATTCCCTAAAATTCCTTAACAAGCACACTGTAAAATGACCTGAGGTCATCCCCAGCAATGAATTTTACATTTGTCCAAAAGTGTCAGGTGAGACACTGGAATCCCAGTTCAGAAAATGATGGTATTCCACAGGACACCACCAGCCAGAAATATCCATGTGATTAATAACAGCTTTTAATATCTCAAGCAAAAATTTGATTAGACCATTCGATTTTTAATGGCAGCTGATTTACGAAGATGCGACACGTCCTTGTTTTCCTTTGCAGTTCATCCACTGCATTCCATCACCACTCCTTTTACAAGTAGTTATTTTTAATAAAACTACACCAAACCAGAGTCTCATAACTTTAAATTTGCTGGGTTTTGTGTAAAAAATCCCCTCACAAGCTGCTTGTCACTCATAGCTCCAGAAAAGCCACCAGAGCCATGGCTGGCTTTCCAAATATTCCATTCCAAGGGAGATTCAGCTTCTCAATTAATTAACAGATTAGAACAAACACTTTAATTCAGCTCTAGATTGCATTTTTAAAATTATTCCCGCTATTTGGGATGAATGGTAAATGTCTTTAATGGAGAAAATATTAAAATGAAAACTTGAGACCACTGAGGACAAAGATTTGGGAAATATGAAGTTCGTAAAGAGAGTCCAAGTTTCTGCTGGAGCCAACCACTGGGAATATTGTGGAGCATGTGGCTCTTGGCAGCACTGGGAAACTTTTATCCCAGGATTCCAGCAGTTCATGATGCTGCAGCATTTTGAGCTGGAATGTTGCCTTCCTGAACTTTCTATCACTATGGAATTTCATCCAGAGAATGTCTGATATGTGCTAAAACTGGACAGGTTCTGTTCCCCCGGCTCGTCCCTGACACTGGTGGGGTAAAATTTACCTGCAGGACTTTCCTGTCTGAAAACATCTGGATAAAAGCCCAACAGACTTCTGGTGATGGTGATCAATTTTGGGGGGGTTTTACACAAATCTTTTCTCTGTACATTTGATAAAGGCAAATCCAGCCCTCAGCATTCCCAGGAAAATCTGCTACCTGGAACTGTAATTCCATGTTCGACTTGCAGGGAGCAAGTGGGATATCAAACCTGTTTAATGAGAGTAATCAGGCTCCTAATTTAAAACCAGTGACAATTGAAAACGGAATGTGAGTCGTGGTTGTATCCACCACGGATCTCCTCCTGCCATTTCCCAGGGTTCACATTCCTCTGCATGCAAGTGGAGATGGCAAAATCCCAGTTTAAAAGCAAAATCCAGACAATACCCCAAGGAGGCAGTAAACAAACACTAATTAAGTAACTCCACGTCGGATCTCAAAGGCAGAGCACAAATCCATCCTCCTGCTTTAACTCCAGCCTCTCATCCCTTTCCTGGGGACGTTTATCCGACCTTTCCCGACGTCTGATGAGCTCAAAGAAAGGTCAAGGAGAAGTGCAACGAGAAAAAGAGAGAACAAAGCACACATTCCCCAGCTGTCTGAGGAGGTGGCTACCCAAAACTACTGGGAATGATTCCAAAGAGGGTCAGAAACCTGCAGCAAATGTTTGGGATGAATTCCAGGGAAAAGAAAAGTTGGCAAGGCTGAGAATGTGAGAGGAATTCCCAAGTGGAAGTATAAGAGAGGTTTCCCCAGTGGAATGAGGTCTGAGAGAGGCTGTGGTTGGTTGGGATGAAGGGAATTGTCGAGCAGGGATAAATCCAGGGGTTCTGGTATTACACGGATGGGATTCACACGGAGGAAAGGAGAGCAAAAGGAAAGCAAATCCCAATTAATCGATTGCCAAAGTGGTGACTGCACCGGAGAAGCAGCCAAGTCACACGAGCCCGTTCCATCACTCCTCAAACACATGGATACAGGGGCTTGGAAGGACAAGCTGGGCTTTTCATGGAAGGGCCAAGAAGTTGTGATCCAATCCCAGTGTGAGACGGGAAAATCGGTAACCACGGCACTGAACAACCAAATCCCACCTTTCCCAGGAATCCCTGGTGGCTGCCTGCTCCCATGGAACTGGAATGGTGCTCCAGCTGAAATGGGGATGTGGGAATGACACTGGGTGACAACATCCCATCCCACCTGGACATTAATCCGGTATTTTGGGACACAGGCATAACCAGCTGGAGCGGTAACAGCAGCCCAGAGCGGGATAAATCCAATTCCCACTGGGATCACTGCCCCACTGCCTTCCCAAATCCCAGCACCAATTCAGGAAAAGCCCAGTTTGGGGCTGGGGACAGCTAAAAGGAGACCTCGAGCGTCAGTGATGGGAAGAGACAAGGAAGGAATCAATCAGAGGGGATCCACCCATAATTACATTTGAATATATTCCATACATCAGTGGCCTGCCTTCTCCTGGAATATTATCCATCCCATTCCCAGCAAATCTCAGCAGGAAAGAGCAACAAAGGAGCCTGAGCCCAGCCAGCTTTTACACATTTTTGATGAAATTATGGAGAAGATTGTGGGACAGGTTTGTTTATCACAGGAATGCTGGATTCCTTTTCTGCTGTTTATTCCTCTTTGGGTGATTAAAAACAAATAATTACCAAAGAAACTGAAAACAAAGAGCTTATTTGTATGAGACAACACTTCACAGGAGCATAAAATATTAAAATATTAAAATAAAACCAAAGGAGGTTGAGAATTTGCAGTTGTCATCTTTTCCATACGTAAGCCTTTGAGGGTGGCAAATTCCAGGTTGACAAAGGAATGTTTTTCACATTAAATACATAAAAAATAAAATCCCAGAGAAGAATTCCTAATCTGAATTAATAGCACAGAAATATAACAAGCACATCTGGCACTATTTGAATTAAACCTCTCCATTTTCAGACATAAATCAGCTGAAAAGACTGTATGGGAAAATGATATTTATGTCTAAGTTTTTCCTCTGATACAATTAATCAATAACAACACTCAGGAAGAGGCTATGGCAGGAGTGTCCTGGCTGGATACAGATCCCCTTGTTCCCAAAAAAATCATCTTAAATTTATCAAAGTGAATGATAAGTGGAGAAAAATCATGTAAAACATGGAATCATGGTAATTTCTGTCTGTGGAATGCACAGATGCTCTTGGTACTCCCACAGAAATAAAGAATCCAGCATTGGGGATGGACTAATTAGGAAAGGGAAATCATGAACCAAAAAAAAAAGGGCAGAAAAAACCCAAATTTTAATTTACATAAAGGCCACAGAAAATATGAGCAATGGTGAAGGGAAGAGTCCAGAATAATTGGACACCAACACCACAGCAAAGGGAAAACCTGGTCATGGAACGTGGCTGCTCCAGCCAGAGCCAGGGAAAAACATCTGAACCTCGACAGAAAGGATGGAAAGGATGGAAAGGACGACGGAAAGGACGACGGAAAGGATGGAAAGGATGATAGAAAGGAAGACAGAAAGGATGGAAAAGATGGAAAGGACGACAGAAAGGATGGAAAGGACGACAGAAAGGATGGAAAGGACGACAGAAAGGATGGAAAGGACGACAGAAAGGATGGAAAGGACGACCGAAAGGATGGAAAGGATGACAGAAAGGATGGAAAGGAACACAGAAAGGATGGAAAGGATGGAAAGGATGACAGAAAGGATGACAGAAAGAATGGAAAGGATGGAAAAGACGACAGAAAGGATGGAAAGGATGGAAAGGATGACAGAAAGGATGGAAAGGATGACAGAAAGGATGGAAAGGATGACAGAAAGGATGGAAAACATTCCCAGAGTTCTCCTCCAAGACTGCCGATTTATCAGAACTGGGAAGGAGAGAGACAACAAAGATAAGGCCCAACCCTTCAATTCAGAGCCCAACGAGGAACGACAGAATCAGGCAGAATTGTAAAATCCCAGCTCTCACAACTGAAGGGAATGTCCAAACTTCCTGCTGAAACACCAAAGGATGTTCGGACTCGGAGCTTTCCGTCCCAGGGAATTTCCACACAAATGCGAGATCAAAGGGAAATCACCTCAAACCGTCCCCAAACATCAGCAGAGCCACAGCCCAACAGCTGAGGATTCTCCAAACCCTCTCTCTCCTCTCATCCCGGACACAAATTGCCATTAAAACATCTGGATTTGTTAACTTCAATCGTGGATTTTGATGTTCACTCAACCTAACCCAGGAGCCACTTCCCAGAGCGACACGGGTCTTAACCCAGGATCTGCAGAGAACCCCGGGACACCACGTGGGTGGAAAAATCCTGCCTTACTTCCACTAAAACCACCCCAAAATGTGGGGAATAAGCAACAATGGATTACTGGAACACAATCAAAGGCAGGAGGGAAGGGCTGTGGCAAACAGCCCGGATGGCTCCAGCACACGGACGGGATTTTCGGGATTCAAAGTTGTTTTTGCAGCAAGGGCTCCTTTGAAAGGACCAGAAAACAACAATGTATTCATTTCAGTGAATATTCCAGGAAAAAGGGGGGAAAAAAG
>VZTH01001039.1:0-23180 GCA_013397815.1 Aleadryas rufinucha | reverse complement strand
TCAGCACCGAGCGTCTCCCCGCGCCGCTTCCCCGCTCCCCTCTGTAACCTGCTCCCGACAGCCCCGGTCCGGCCCTGAGGGCGAAGGGGGGGCCCTGTGAGGGTCTCTCCCCTGGCCGCGTCGCTCTCCGTGCCCAGGGAGCCGCCGCCACCCCGGGTTATGCCCCCGCCTGCCCGGGTGGGACCGCACAGACCCTCCCCGGCTTTCCCACCCCGGCCCTGCCGGTGTTCCCGAGGCTCCCCCCCGTGAATTCTCCCCGTGAATTTTCCCGGTGGGCTTCCCCCGCTTTCCCCTCCATCATGGAGTTCGCCGAGCTGATCAAGACCCCCCGAGCCGATAACGTGGTGCTGCACCGCCCGTTCCACCCGGCCGTGGAGGGCACGCTGTGTCTGACCGGCCACCACCTCATCTTCTCGTCCCGGCGCCAGGACAACGCCGAGGAGCTGTGGCTGCTGCACTCCAACATCGACTCCATCGACAAAAGGTGATGCTCCCGTTTTGCCCTGCCTGCCCACCCCTAGTGCCGTGTCTCCTGGTTGGGAGGCGGTCGGAAAGGCTGGCTGGCACCTCTGCTGTCCCAAATCCGGGTGTGGGGAGCAGGAAGGATGCTCTGGGCATAGACAATTCCTTAAGCTGTGCCAGGGGAGGTTCAGGGTGGTCATCACGAGGAATTTCTTCTCAGAAAGGATGATTAAACATTGAAATGCCAGAGAGGTGCTGGAGTCCCCGTCCCTGGAGGTGTCCAAGGAGTGACTGGATGTGGCACTGAGTGCTCTGGGCTGGTGACAAGGTGGGGATCAGGCACAGCTTGGACTTAATGATCCTTTTCCAACCTCAGTGATTCTGTCAGGGCCCAGGGCAGGGTCCCCATTCTGTTTGGATATTCGTGTTTGATGTTGCATCTCAGAGGTTGATTTTTTTTGGTCACAGAGTCAGAAGTTTCATGTTTAACCCCTTCTGCTGTGAGTTCATTGTTCAGTGGATTCATCCACCCTTGCAGCACTTTATAAACGATGCAGCTTCCCACTGTGCAGAGAGATGGAAGTCAGAGCACTGCTGAAGGGATTTGCTTTGTGTCACCACCCCGAACTGGTGGCAGAATTGGTCCCTGGGCTTGCTCAGCCCCAGATCAATCTCCTGCTGCTCAACAGCATCATCCCTCACTTCTGCAGCTGCCTGTGGGAATCAATAACCCTGTAACAAGGTGCTTTTCGTGGTAAAGCTGAGTTGTAGCTGCAGAGCTCCATGGTTTTTCTTGCCCATTTATTACAGAGACTTCAGAGATTTGTCCTTTTCCCCTCATTTCTGCCTTACCTGCACCACTGCCCCTCATCAAGGTCCACCCCTTCTCACCTGGTCATTGTCTTCTGCTCCCTCACCTTGGTCCTTTTTCCAGCTTGATGGTAATACTTCATTTTTATATTAATTACAAACTTCTTCCTCTGTTTTTAATGCCTTTTAAGGAAATCTGGTAGAACAGAATCCCCTTCTGCCAGCAAGCCTGGAAAAATCAGGCAGCAGAAATTTTAAAAAAGCAGAGTCTGGTGTGGGGGAACTGCTGGATGCTGATTCAGTTTGTTGCTCATTAAGTTTGTTCCTGGTTTCCCTGAGTGTTTCTGAGAGTGGGAAGGAGCAGAGGGGTGGAAACCCCAGGGAATTTCTTCCATGCTCAGTCCTCAGAGTGGTTTGGCCTCACCCCTGTTACTCCTTGTACCAAACCAGCCATAGCCCCATTCTGAAAATTAATATTTACAAGCCTTTCTTTCTGTTTTAAAATAATTTTTAATGAGTTTAGCAGCAGTTCCAGTGTAAGTTAATCCCAAATAATTGAGGAACGTGGAGCTCTGAGGAGGGAGTAGTGCACTGCTGGCTCAGGATGTGATTTACAACAGGTTTGCTCTCAGCCCTCATTTTCCAGAGCAGACCCTGAAAGGNGGAGTAGTGCACTGCTGGCTCAGGGTGTGATTTACAACAGGTCTGCTCTCAGCAGAGTAAACTCTCAGCTTTACTGCAGAGCAGGCTGTGAAAGTTGTTTTGTGTAACTGCAGTGAAACTTGGCATGTAAAGGGATAACAGGAATTTCTCCATGCTGCAGAGAATGGAATAACAAGACCCCCAAATCTATAGAAAGATCCAATCTGGTGTTGCTTCAGGTTCTTAGTGCACAACGCTGTGCCAGGTTCAGAAAGTCTCTTCTCCCATTTAATTATATGAAGGTTTTTTATACAAAATGGTGTTTCCCCTAAATATCAGAGGATCAAACTGCTCCTTGAACTTCTGTAGCTCTTCAAGTGACTGAAGTGGGACTGATGAGGGCTCTGAGCTGTGTTTGCTTTGTGAGCAGAGACTTTTCTGGGGGGTAAGACCTTCACTGCCCTGAGGTCTCCAGAGCAAATCGTGGCACTGCAGGTGTCAGACACCGAAGTTTCCTGTTAAATCATAAATCCTAGAAGGGTTTGGGATGGAAGGGAGCTTAAAGCTCATCTCATTCCATGGGCAGGGACACCTTCCACTATCCCAGGTTGCTCCAAGCCCTGTCCACCCTGGCCTTGGACACTTCCAGGGATCCAGGGGCAGCCACAGCTTCTCTGGGCCCCCTGTGCCAGGGCCCCCCCACCCTCCCAGTGGTGTAATATTTATCATGTAATACCTCCACTCCCTGCCACAGCAAAAGGATGGAACAAATGGAAATAAAACCAAACTGCAAATGGCAAATATTGAGCTTTAATAATGAGATTTATGATTTAACAGGTTTTTTTTCTTTATTTTCTTGAAAGGTGCCGCTGCAGACAAATTGCCATTAATGGGTTTTTGCCTTGTAGGAAGAGCTGTGACACTTCTCCTGCCTTAGAGCATCCTGTTTTTATGGGACTCTTATTTCCTGCCTTGCTGTAGGTTCGTGGGCTCCTTGGGCACCATCGTCATAAAATGCAAAGACCTGAGGATTATCCAGCTGGACATCCCAGGGATGGAGGAGTGTCTGAACATTGCCAGCTCCATCGAGGTGAGGAGTTACCACCAGCCAGAAAACCTGCAGGTCTTGAGCTCACCTCAGCCTTAATGGCTTTTCTTTTTCCAGTTAGGAAGGTTTTCATTCACGTTGTGGAAGGCAAAGGGGAATCTGGAATATTTTGCATGGGGTTGTGGGGTATTTCCCAGAGGTTTTGGACTTCCCATCCCTGGAAGTGCCCAAGGCCAGGTTGGATGGGACTTGGAACAACCTGGGATAGTGGAAGGTGTCCCTGCCCATGGCAGGGGGTGGAACCAGGTGATCTGTAAGGTCCCTTCCAACCCTCACCTGTGATTCCATGATTTCTCTTGTCCACACAGGCGCTTTCCACCCTGGATTCAGTCACCCTCATGTATCCCTTCTTCTACCGGCCCATGTTTGAGGTCCTGGAAGATGGATGGTCCTCTTTTCTGCTGGAACAAGAGTTTGAGCTCCTCAGTTCAGTGGTGAGTGGGATTTCAGGGATTAGCCCAGGCACTCAGATATTCTGTGAACTATTTCACCCCACAGAGGCTGGACTGGAAACCCTGGATGGTTAAAAATCCATCTGGTGCCTGAGTGAGAAGTGAGTGTTTGTTGAAATATTCCTTCTGTAACATCAGACATTTGTTTGCTGTTTCACCTTGTACAAGTGGGGGTTTGAGGCCTTTTTCAGGATATCACAAAGGTAGGGAATGTTTTTGGCCTTTGGGGATGGTTCTCTAATTGGAAGAACAAATTTAAATCCTTTGGCCTGGGTTTGTTGTTCTTAACTTTGATCTGGAGTGGAGTGAGATGAACCTTTGTCAGACCCTTCATTGAAATGACATTGCTTTAAAAAACTTGCTGTCTGGGAGGATGACAATGAAGATGCCCAGTTTGAAACACTTTTTCCTTTAGTTGATGCTGGGGAAATTTTCAGGAGGTTCAAAAAGCAGGAAACTTCCAGGTCTCTTTTTCCAGGTGCTGCTGAGCACATTGATACTATTTTGGTACCTGAAGGGTGGGAATTCTTGTGGCATTGCCTGTTGTGTCTCTTACTCAAATTTCCTTTCAGGATGCTGGATTTGGTAGAGTGGGATCTATCCTGGGTGCAGGGACCTGTTTTAATAATTCCCTGGGTTTGCATGTCTGTGTTCCAGGCCTCTGTTTCACATCCACTCTGTGCTCCTGCTCCATCAGCTCAGGTTTCTGAGCCCACATCCATTAGTGCAGCATCCAAGAACATTGATTTTTGCTTTTATCTGCAGCCCAGCTTGTCTGCAGCCTGTATCACTTCCTGGCTATGAGTAATAACTGAATTATGTGATCAGCTTGACCAAATTCAGTTGATGAAATCACCAGAAAATTAAAGGGGTTCAGAGGCCTTGCTATTTCTGTCTCATGATTAAAGCACTCTCATGTGTCTTATCTTCCTCTGCCATCCAGAGACAGACTGACTGTCTGTTATCATATCCAGCACATGGATCCTGTGATGTGCTGCTTTCTTCCTTATTTTTTCAGGGATTTAAAACTGCATTTGTCAATCTCTAGCCTTCTGAACATACTCTCTTTGCAGGAATTCCATTTAAAAACCTCATTGCTTTTTAGCACCACGTTCCCAGGGCAATCCTTCATTCCTTTTAAATCTCCACGTCTGCCAGCTGTTGATTAATTCTTGGCTTTTCACCCAAAACTTCACATTTTGAACAAAATGGTGTCAAAAGCCACCTTCCAATGATTTGTATCTCCTGAACAACAGATAAATGTCTTGTTGACCAAATAATTCTTGTTCTGCAATGACACTGCCCTTATGTGACAGGCTGGAACAAGGAAATGGCTGATTTAAATCTTTCTCCCAGAAGTCAAATGAGTAGAATTCCAAAGGTTCCTGCCTCTGCTAAATCATCCATGTGGGTCTGTGCCTTCCCCAACAGGGTAACAAGTCAAAAACTGGGTTTCACTCAGCCTACAGCTCTAGTAATATGTTAATTCCACATTTATCTGCTACAGGAGAGTTGTTTTCAAACATGGACACACTCTCTAAGGCAAAGTGAGGTGTAAGAGTCAATTTTTTTTTTAAGTTAGGTAATACATTAAATATTTAGATGATATAATGTGTAATTTGTATTCTTCACTGCACAGTGAGGGGCAGAGTGGAATTCAGAGTATGTGCAGGGGGTTCATATTTTCTCTGAGCAGTCAGAGGAGAGCCAAGAGCTTTCTCTTCTGCCACATTCCACAACTGCAGGACACTGCAGACTATGGAAATTCAGTTTCCTAAAATGACATGAAGGGGCCATGAGAAGTTTGTACACTGACAGTGCAATAAAAAAAAAAGATATTTTATTGCCAAGAAAATCACTTACTTCATTGTCCTTTTCTTTCCCTCTTTCTTCCTTTTTCTTTCCTATTTTCTTTACCCCCTTCCCTCTTTTTTTCTTTACCCACTTCTTCTCTTTTTCTTTTTTCTTTCCCCTCTTTTTCTCTTTATTATTCTTTCCCCCTTTTTGTCTTATTTTTCTTTTCCCCCCTTTTTCTCTTTTTTCTCTCCCCCTTTTTCTCTTTTTTCTCTCCCTCTCTTTTCCTCTCTTTTCTTTCCTTCCCCCTCCCCTTTTCCTCTGTTTTCTTTCCCTTTTTAGCAGGAAAGATCTCAGGGTTCTGAACAACTCAGTAGTGCTTCATCTTTGTATTGGAGCTTCTTTAAAAAAGCAGAATTTTCTGGGTTTGGGCTGAGGTTACAGTGGTACTTGTGAGCCATATTTTGCTGTTTTCAGACAAGCATCAACCTTCACATCTGTTCTGCTCCTTGTCCATGCACAACCTGATCCCAGCAGGGCTTGTTCCTTGGGAATGGCCTCTGGCATTGCTGCTTTGCAGGACCCATCAAGGTTCATCTGGGGTTCTTGACTTTTTTTAAGGCCTGTTGGTAGAGTTTGACTTGTTTCCCAATGTTTTGTGGAAAACAACTTCTTCTGGCAATTCTAAGTTTTAGGAGGAAGGGTAGCTTGGGCATTTGGGAATCAATATCTCCATAAACAAGTATTAGGACAAGAAAAGTAGAAATCCAAGAGTTGATCCTGCCCTGGGTTTAAGAATCGCTCCTTTCTTTTTTCTTTGGAGTTCTCTCTCCTTTCTGCTCAGCCCTCATCCTTTTGCTGCTTCTATCCTTAACTTTTTTTTGTTTCCTAAAAGCTCAGATGTCTTGCTGAGAGAATTCAATGTTCACTTTGCTGTGTGAACTCACTCCTTGAGTTTCACACAGCACAATTACCTGGTTGAAGGTGAGGTCTCCCTTCATCCCTTTCCCTGCAGTCCTTCTGCTTCCTCTGCTGCTGCCTCACTCTCCCAGTTACTGATGGCCCTTTTTGCTTCCAAATTCCAGCCAGACCTCAGTTAAAGAGAGTTGGTTGGGGCAGTGTGGAGCTGGCAGTGCAGAGGTTAATGGGATCCCTGCAGCAGGAGCTGTTAGAGGGAAGACAAATGGTGCCAAGTGCTGCCAGGCTCCTCCTCCTTCCCATGGAAATTACACCGGGATGACATAAGGGCATCATCTGTCGCTGGTGTAAATGGGGAGGAGAGCAGGCTGTGGGCAGGGTTAAATTACCAGAGTGGGAGATAAATCAGGGGCTGCTCTTCCATTCCTTTCCATACCCGTGGTGCCAGTGACAGCCAGTCTCAAACATTCCACAGAGTTCTGGTTTTGCCTTCTCCACATCGTGTGTGGCAGTGAGGTATTTATCAGTTTGATATTCCAGATCCATGCATATTTTTTCATGGTAGTCAAATTGCATATCCCCCTGTGTAAATTCACACAGACACTCCAAAAACTCTGTTAAAAATCCCATTGTTGGTGATTTAAAAGCTGGAGCTGTGGCCAGCCACATCCCTTTTGTGACCCAGAACTTCTCCTCTCTGCTCATAACATGATGGCCAGAGGCAATTTGACTTTGCATCTGGGAGAAGCTCTGCTTTTTATAAAATTGAGCTTTTCAGAGGAGCTGTTTGGAGGCTAATGAATAATGAAATAAAGTTATAGCAGGAATGGTGCAAAACTGTCCAGCTGGGTTCATGCACAAAGGCAGCAATTGCTGCCCTTGATGCTGATATTTATTTTTTCCCAGCATCTTTTTTAGGCTGCCACCAAAAAGGACAACTTTCCTGTCTCCTAAGCCACACATCCCATGCCTTGGAGCTGCTGCTGCTGAAACAGTGTTGGGAGTCAGATCAGCATGTTCAGCTCATGGAAAGGCTTCATTGCCAGATAATATTCCTGAATTGATCCCAGTTTTCCACTGGACCAGTGAGCCACTCAGGTGGATTTATAGAAGCAGGTAGCAATCAGGAGGTTTATGGCCAGAGGTTGTAAGGATCTGGAAGAAAGGAATTCTGATCAGAGATGTGCAATTAATGCACATTAAACCAGCAGACTCGAGCTGATGTAGGTTTTGTGTGTTTTGTCACAGCCTAATTTGGCTGTTGTGCTCTTCTCTCACTTTGTCCTCCCTGCCTTGTCCCTCTGCCTTTTTGTCTGCCTCAAACTTTCCTTGAACTCAGAAGAGCAGAGGATTTATGGATCTCTGAGGTCTCTCCCTGCTGCAGAATCTCCACATTGACCTTTTTCCCTGAGCTGGAGCCAAGGCCTGTGTGTGACCCTGGGTATCAGGTAGCTGGAATTCTCATGCCAAGTGCCTGGGAGGTGTCACATTCAGCACTTCTGTCCCAAGGCTTTGGCTGCTGGAAGCTGGAGAAGTTACATAACAGGAGCTCGTGGTGAGCCCTCGGTGCTTGGCTGCTTCCAGAAGGTGCTTTTGGAGCAAGAGCTGCAGCTGAGCCCATGGGAAAAGAACAAAGCTGGAGGTGTTTAAATTGCAATTTTAACCTCAAAGCAGCTTCAGCATCTGGAGTTGGTGGAAATTCTTGCCTTTCTTGGCCACCTTTGTCTTGTGAACTCTTTTTTCAGCACAGATGGAAGGTTGGGCCCATATTCCCTGTATCTAAAGGAACTTTTTTTCCTCTCTTGTTGTGGGAATACATTTTTCTGTGGGGTCTCCCCTTGCTGTCTGCTGTGCCTGTGAAATAATTTAAAGCCACAATCACCCATTTCTGCCCACATGGGCTTATTTTGTGCAGTTTGAGGATGTGGATAAACCAGAGGGGGAACTATTCAAGACCCAGAGGCACCTGATCACTTTTCCATTGCTTACGAGCTTTATCTGCACTCTGGGGAATGAGCTTCTGGGAGCTGCTGCAAGGAGATGATTGCAGAGAGCACCAAGAAAAATTAATGGAAAAATTAATGGGTCAACAGCCCTATAAATGGACACTTAAAGGACAATTTGTGGTACAAATGGAACAGATCACAAATATGACTCCCTGTGTGCTTTATCCTGTGCATGGAAGTCTTTCTTCCCTGTTACCTCTCCCATATAATGTCTTTTCTGACCCAAAGCTGTGTTCTGGTGTTTTTCAGACCAATGAATGGCGTCTGAGTTGTGTCAACAAGGAATTCTCTGTGTGTCCCTCCTACCCTCCAGTTGTCATCGTCCCCAAATGCATCGATGACGAAGCGCTCCGCAAAGTCGCCCTGTTCCGCCACGGCGGCCGCTTCCCGGTGCTGAGCTACTACCACAAGAAAAATGGGATGGTGAGCTGGGCTTGAGGGGTGGTTGTGCCTGAAGGAGCTGTGGGAATGTGTTTTATGCTCTGGAATTAACAGAGCTCCTGGTTTATTTTCCAGCTTCCTCGGCGAAGCTGGGTCTGGGTGATGGAATGAGTAATCTCTGTCCTAGAAATAGCCATTAATCTGCTTGTTTGGGAATGTGCATGGCAGGAGCTTGCTTACAGCAGTAAGAACAAGATGAGGCTTGTAACACTGCTGGCACCCTGACTNATAATTTAAAGCCACAATCACCCATTTCTGCCCACATGGGCTTATTTTGTGCAGTTTGAGGATGTGGATAAACCAGAGGGGGAACTATTCAAGACCCAGAGGCACCTGATCACTTTTCCATTGCTTACGAGCTTTATCTGCACTCTGGGGAATGAGCTTCTGGGAGCTGCTGCAAGGAGATGATTGCAGAGGCACCAAGAAAAATTAATGGAAAAATTAATGGGTCAACAGCCCTATAAATGGACACTTAAAGGACAATTTGTGGTGCAAGTGGAACAGATCACAAATATGACTCCCTGTGTGCTTTATCCTGTGCATGGAAGTCTTTCTTCCCTGTTACCTCTCCCATATAATGTCTTTTCTGACCCAAAGCTGTGTTCTGGTGTTTTTCAGACCAATGAATGGCGTCTGAGTTGTGTCAACAAGGAATTCTCTGTGTGTCCCTCCTACCCTCCAGTTGTCATCGTCCCCAAATGCATCGATGACGAAGCGCTCCGCAAAGTCGCCCTGTTCCGCCACGGCGGCCGCTTCCCGGTGCTGAGCTACTACCACAAGAAAAATGGGATGGTGAGCTGGGCTTGAGGGGTGGTTGTGCCTGAAGGAGCTGTGGGAATGTGTTTTATGCTCTGGAATTAACAGAGCTCCTGGTTTATTTTCCAGCTTCCTCGGCGAAGCTGGGTCTGGGTGATGGAATGAGTAATCTCTGTCCTAGAAATAGCCATTAATCTGCTTGTTTGGGAATGTGCATGGCAGGAGCTTGCTTACAGCAGTAAGAACAAGATGAGGCTTGTAACACTGCTGGCACCCTGACTGGCTGTGCCTGCCAAGAGTTTTCATGGGAGAGATGGCAGGAGCCACATTGTCCTGTCTGTGAGCGGTGGGCCCTCGTCACAGCCGTGGTGACAGCAGAGCCAGCGCTGCTTCTGCTGTGTGACTGTGCAAGGAGGAGCAGGACAATCTGTTCTCTGAGCCTGGCAGGGTAACTCGATTCAGGAGTAGCAAAATCTTGGTCTTGCAGAGACTTTCTGACAAGCCAAAATCTAAAGGAGTGACAGATCTATTGTAATTAAGAAATGCGCTGTGTAAAACCGTTGGGTAATTGTGTTTCTTGCTGATGTAACCAGTTCTGAGGATGCTGGGATGGCCAACCTGCAGCTTTTAAACTTGATACAGTCTCGTCAAATGCTCTAATGCCTTCTCAGCTCCTGTGGCCAAGATTTGTAAGCCTTGAATTTGAACCTAGTCTGACTCAGAAGTAGAAAGAAGTAGAAAACTTGGGGTTTTCTTTGCTTTGCTTCAGAAGCAGCCATCCACCTACTCCGTATCAGTTGTGCTTTTTGCTTTTTCTCAGCTCAACTGAAAACCGTTGAAGGAAGATTTTTGCTCAGTTATCTCTCCAAACTGTGCATGTTTCAGGTGTGAGGAGTACAACAGTATCTGACTCAGAGTGTTGGAGCTGTGACAGCAATGCTGTCACTCTCATTGCCCTCCTGGCTCTGAGTTCTCAGCTGTACCTGGGGTTGCTGACTGGCTGCCCTCATGTTTTAGTTATGATTTGAGCTGCTGGGGTGCTTCTGAATTGAAAGGCATTTGCTAAAGAGAAATCTCAGCTCATCAGTCTGTGGATTTGAGGTTTGTTAGTCCATCCATGAGGTAAAAATGTCACCTTTAACACATGAACGATTTGAGTGTTTTAAGAACAGATTTGGGAAGAGACCTTGAAAATTACAATCCTGAAAAAGTTGGTTGCATAGAATCACAGGATGGTTTTGGTTGGAAGGATCCTTAGAGGCCTCCTAGTTCCAACCCTCTGCCATGGGCAGGGATGCTTCTCCCCAGATCAGGCTGCTCAGGGCCCCATCCAACCTGGCCTTGAACACTTCCAGGGATTTATAACACTTCCAGGGTTTATAAAGGAGCCACAGCAGGAAGGCAGCTCGGTAGTTCACAAAGATGGTGCTTGAGGCATAACTGAAGGGATACAGCCTCTAAGATGATGCCTGGAATTTAAAACTTGCCCAGACAAATGATTGCTGGATTCAAGGATTTCTGGTTCATTTTTAAATACGTTCAGTCCTCGCGAGGGATCGAACTTAAAACAACGGAAGCATTCAGGGCAAGGCTTGGAGCTCAAGTGCTTGGTGCCTTTCCATGGGAATTCTCTCCACTTCCAGTGGCTCACTGATGGTTTTGTGTCTCCCCAGGCGATGATGAGGAGCAGCCAGCCCCTGACAGGCACCAACGGGCGGCGCTGCAAGGAGGACGAGAAGCTGATTAACTCCACGCTCCGCTCCGGCAGGCGCGGCTTCGTCATCGACACCCGGCCTTTGAATGTTGCCCAGCAGGCCAGGGCCAAGGGAGGGGGCTTTGAACAAGAGGTCCACTACCCCCAGTGGAGGAGGATTCACAAATATATTGAGAGGTGGGTGAAATCAGGCTCTCCCCTGAGCTCGGCTGTGTCGGGTCACACTGGCAGAGCAGTGATACCTCCACAGAGCCCTTTCTCCTTTAAGAGTTGTGTATCCTGGCTCCTGGCAACAGGGTTGTGTTCCTGTTATGGCAGAACCAGGATATGTGTTTGATAAGGGGATTTTTGGTTTGGTTCATTGTTCTGAGCACCCTGCTGCAGGTTTCAGCCATCAGGCATCTCCCTGTGCTGTTCCTTTTCCTGACCATCTAC
Organism: Aleadryas rufinucha; assembly: GCA_013397815.1. Classification (NCBI taxonomy): domain Eukaryota; kingdom Metazoa; phylum Chordata; class Aves; order Passeriformes; genus Aleadryas; species Aleadryas rufinucha. The sequence continues at coordinate 11,639 of VZTH01001039.1, read as the reverse complement.
AGCCACACTCCAGCCTTCCTGTGTTCCCCTTGGCACAGGAAGGAGCAGGTACCTTCCCAGAAAACTTCTGCAGGGGAAGATTTGTTCTGTGGCTGTCACACTCCTCTTATCCAGAGTATTTGCCCAGAGAAGCTGTGGCTGCTCCATCCCTGAAAATGTTCAAGGCCAGGTTGGATGGGGCTTGGAGCAACCTGGGATAGTGGAAGGTGTCCCTGCCCATGGCAGGGAGCTGGAATGAGATGAGCTTTAAGGTCCTTTCCAACCCAACCCATTCCATGATTCTGTGATCCAGTACTTTTCACTGGACAGCTAATATGGTTCAGTCATTTGCAGGCAAGTTACTAAATTAAGCAGATTTTTAGTCTTGCCTTGTTCCCTTTAGCCTTAATTTTGGGGAATCCTTCTACACAGACATGCAGTACTGTTACTGGAGCTGTGGGCCAGCTCTTGAGGAGTTAAATAAGAAATTTCCTGGCAAATACTTGAAATGTTTGGTTTTGCTTCTAAAGATTTTCTGTGAACTTAAATTTGTTGCTGATTATTTACAGCATCAGAGAGAGAGGAATGAATAAACACCATATACAAACACTAAATAATCCATGTCCTCGCTCCTATGCTACTGCTTGTGCTTTCAACAATATTTTCCTTTTCCCAAAGGTTTAATATCCTGCAGGAGAGCTTCATCAAGCTGGTGGAAGCTTGCAATGACCAGTCACACAACATGGACCGCTGGCTCAGTAAACTGGAAGCTTCCAACTGGCTCACTCACATCAAGGAGCTGCTGACTGCAGCTTGTCTGGCTGCTCAGTGCATTGACAGGTAAATCTGCTGCAGAGAGTCTTGGGTTGCTCATTCACTGGTTACAGATTGCTCATGAAATACCTCTGGCACTATCACTAACTGCCCACCGTGGTCTGGCTCACTTGTACCCATGGAAGATCTTGTTTCCTCATGGCGAAGGAATGTTCCTCCAATAAATCAGGAGGAGGGAGGAAATCTTGGCTAAGAAAAGGTTCTGGATCATGTGGTTAAGGTGTATTCCTGTGTCTGTTGCAGCCAAGCTAATTTAGAGGGTTTTATTGAAGGTTTGGGTTAAAATGGGCCTGTCTGAAATGCTGTTTGGTGGCCTGGAAAAGTGGACACAGAGTTGCTGTTTTCTTTCTTTAAGAAGTCCTTTTTGTCTTTTCAGCTGCAAATTTCCAATAGCACACCTAACTTCTAGAGGTTACAACAATGTCATCTCCTTGTTTTCCCCAGGAATTTGTCCAGTGCTTTTTCCCTCTTATATTTTTATCCCCAGAGCCCTTTCCAAGCAATCCTGCTCATCCCTTCTAAGTGCCTGTGACCTCTTTTAACCTGACATTTCTTTCACAAACGCTGCTGACTCAGCTGCCTCATGTTCAGACCTCAGGCTGCAGAGCCAGTGCTTGCTGTCAGGTGCCAGGGTTTGTAAGGCCAGATGCAGCAATCTAAATGGGTTTTATCTGTGGCTCTGGGTGGGAAAAGCCCATCCCAAAATTTAGGGAAAACCTGGCTTTTCATAGGAGCTGGGGAGTGTGTTCTGCAGGCACACAAGCAGCTGAAATGCAGTCTCAGTGGTGAAACAGCACTGCTGCATTAAATTTGGAGCTCTGTGCTTTTTAAAAGCTCTGACAGTGCTGCTTTCATTACTGGCTATGCCAGGAAAGGATTGCTCTGGATCAATAGTTTTATCTGGAATTCTTTCCTGCAAGTGTGTAATGGGAAGGATCAGTGATGAAACCCTTCTGGCTTGTTGGGACAGTGGCTGATTTCATCATTTTTAACCTCAGCTTTGCTTTCTGTGTTTACCTGGAGCCATGGCAGGTCAGTTCCAGGTGCCTGACCTGCCTCACCTCAGAGCCTGGAGGTCAGAGCTGGGCTGACAAGGAGAGTTCTGTTGTATTTTCCATGGGGAGGGAATGGCTGGGACGGATCTTTCAGCATCTTAAAGGCCTGAAAGATGAAAGGGGAAAATAGTGTTAGAAAATTAATGTAGGGAGGGAAGGTTTTGATTAAATATTAGGGAGAAACTCTGTAATACAACAGTGGGGAGGCTCTAGCACAGGGTGCCCAGAGAAGCTGTGGCTGCTCCTGGATCCCTGGAAGTGTCCAAGGCCGGGTTGGACAGGGCTTGGAGCAGCCTGGGATGGTGGAAGGTGTCCCTGCCCATGGCAGGGGGTGGGATGGGATGAGTTGCACTTCCAAGCTGTAACTCAAAGGGGTGCCAGTCCCAAAGAGTGAGACCCACAAAGGAGATCTCACTGTGCACCTCCTGTCTGTCAGTGTGGGAAAGGGTCTGGATTTCCAGATTGCTCAACAAGAAACTGAGCCTTTAGTGCTGCAGAGCTCAGGTTACTGTTGGTGAGTATCCAGGTGAGATCCATGTGGGATCCCTGTGGGATGGGGCTGCAGTGGGTGGTAAAGAGCCAGCGAAACCTCACCACTGTCAACACTGGTGTCTGTGGGATGTGATGGCATCCACTGGGATGGGTTCTGCTCATTCACACTCTTATCCCTTCCCACCTTTTTGTTTCCTAGGGAAGGTGCTTCAGTGTTAGTCCATGGCAGCGAAGGAACTGATTCCACGCTCCAGGTCACTTCCCTGGCACAGATCATCCTGGATCCGAGGTGCAGGACCATCCGTGGCTTTGAGGCTCTTATAGTGAGGGAGTGGCTGCAGGTGAGAAATACCCTGGACAGAACAACAGCCTGTTCCAGAGACACTGGGGTTGGGAAATAGCCTGAGAGGCAGACAACAGGTTGGGCCTTGTTGCAGCCCTGCTGAGTGTGAGTGTCCTTTGTCCTAAAGAGCAGCATCATTACCTGAGTCATTTGTCCCTCTGGCACTCCTGGGGCCTCTGCCTCTCCTGGCAGGTTTTTGATTTTGGGGAACTGCCTATTTTGTGTGTTCAGGGTGAACATCTCTTATCAAGAATGGTTTGGCTTGGAAGGGATGTTACAGCTCATTTCATTCCAACCCCCTGCCATGGGCAGGGACACCTTCCACTGGACCAGGCTTCTTCTTTTCCAACTCATTAGAGAAAACTGATCAGACTAAACCACAAAACCTGAGTTGTGCTCTTTGTACCTTTGCAGTCTGGTCCTCCAGTGCACCCCCCCAAGTTTGTTCCTGCTCATGTTCTCTGATCAAACACAGCCTGAGAAGGGCAGGGAAATTGGTCACAGAGTCACAGAACTGTTTAGGTTGGAAAATACCTTTAAGGCTGTCGAGTCCAACCGTCCCCCAGCACTGCCAAGGCCACCACTGCCCCATGTCCCCAGGTGCCACATCCACGTCGCTTTTAAATCCCTCCAGGGACGTGGACTCCACCACTGCCCTGGGCAGCTGTGCCAGGGCTGGACAGCCCTGTCCATGAAGAAATTATTCCTAACATCCAATTTAAACCCCCACTGGTGCTACTTGAGGCTTTTTCCTCTCACCTTGTCCCTGTTCCCTGGGAGCAGAGCCCAACCCCCCCAGCTGACCCCTCCTGTCAGGGAGTTGTGCAGAGCCACAAGGTCCCCCCTGAGCCTCCTTTTCTCCAGGCTGAGCCCCTTTCCCAGCTCCCTCAGCCGCTCCTGGTGCTCCAGCCCCTTCCCCAGCTCTGTTCCCTTCCCTGGACACTCTCCAGTCCCTCAATGTCCTTCTTGTCAGGAGGGGCCCAAAACTGAATCCCAGATTTAGGGTGCCCCAGCAGTGCCAGCAGAGGGATAATGGTTTCTAACAGCTTGTTCCTGGCTGCCTGAGCAGCTGCATGGACAGAACTCGCTCTGAAGTGGTTTTTCCACACGTCCTCACATCCCATTCCTTTGTGTGTGACGCTGTCCCTGATTCCCACCAGGCTGGCCACCCTTTCCAGCAGCGCTGTGCCCAGTCAGCCTATTCCAACAGCAAACAGAAGTGGGAGGCCCCGGTGTTCCTGCTCTTTTTGGAGTGTGTGTGGCAAATCCATCGGCAGTTCCCCTGCTCCTTCGAGTTCAACGAGCAGTTCCTCATCCTGCTGTTTGAACACGCCTACGCTTCCCAGTTCGGGACTTTCCTGGGAAACAACGAAAATGAAAGGTTGGTCAGGATGTTGGATTTGAATCTTTTAAATGTTGGGCTGAATTTGACTAAAAGTCACAGAATCATGGAATGGCTTGGGTTAGAAGAAACCTTAAAGATCATCTCGTTCCAACCCCTTGCTGTGGGTGCTTGCTTGCACCTTCCACTATCCCAGGATGCTCCAAGCCCTGTCCAACCTGGCCAAAAATCTCCACCCATCACCAGCTTATTTAGTTTCTCATAAAGAAACTCCTCCATAAAAGAATAAGCAGCTGGAGTTTGATGTGAGTCACGGCTGTGGGAAGCAGACTTGTCCATGCAGGCCTGGAGGAGGAGGTCGAGGCAGGCAGAGGCCACAGCTGGGAATTCTGTCCCTCACCTGTGAGAGAGGAATGTGACTCTGTAGCCTGGTGGTCCTGACACTCCTCTGGGAGTAGAAACAGGGTGAAGGACTGGAGCTTCCCACAGCTGCCAGGGAGGTTTGGATTCCTGTTTGGAACTTGGCAGTTCTGCCCTGAGGACTCTTGGCTCCAGTTAGGCCATGGCTGATGGTCTCCTGCTGGACTGAAGGCCACTGGACAGGAAGGGAAAAACAGAAGTGAGACTACAGAGAAGGAGGCAATTTAAAGCTTCCTGTAAACCTCTCTGTCCTTACAGTAATCTGGGCTTAGCAGAGACTCTGCTGCCTTCTGCAGGGCTGCTGAACCAGTCATCTGCAAAACCAAGTTAGACTTGAAACCAATAAGCTGAAATTTGGAGGAGTATTGAATGTTACATGTAATAACCTGCCTGTCACATCTGGGCACGTCAGCCTGGGAGCACGGACAGGGGTTGAAGTCTGATGTGAAGCTTGTGCTGTCTGAAGCACTCTCAGGAGTGGTGAATCTCCTGCCTGGCTGGCAGTTCCATTTGCCAGTGCAGGCAGAATGAGATTTGCTGCAATCTAAGGCACAGGGATCCCTGTAACTGCTGGAGGTGGGATTGCCCCAGGAAAACAGCATTGCGTGCTCCATGTGCTCAGTTTCTTGCTGCCACCAGAGGGACCTGTCAGACGTGCCCATTGCAGCAATAACACTGCTTTTATGTGCTCTAGAATTCCATTTCCATCCTTCCTTGATGCAGCCCTACCCCACCTCCCAGCTCTACCTTAACACAAGAACCTGATCCCTTTCCAAACCTGGCACTCAAACCACAGCGGGGAGATGACCTGGACAGCAAGCAGCCAACTTCCACCCAGCTTACAAGTGTTATTTCCTCATCTTCCATTCAAAACTAATTGTAATCAGCCAGGCTGAATAAATTGTTTTAGGTTTATGCCCTGTGCCATGATGGTGAAGGGATTAACTTGAATTATCTGGGGGAGTAGCACATAGATAAACACGTGTCTGTGTGGTTCTGACAAAAGGAGCCTTTACAGATCCAAGTGTATAAAACTGACTTGTTCCTGTGGGTTTCTTAGGGCTAAACTGAAGCTGCCTCAGAAGACCATGTCGCTCTGGTCCTGGGTGAACAGGCCTGAAGAGCTGAGCAGGTTCCAGAACCCTCTTTATGAGGCCAACAGCCTTGTCATCTGGCCCTCCGTGGCCCCACAGAGCCTGCAGCTCTGGGAAGGTGAGCTGGGTTGGCTTTCCCTGTTGCAGGCAATATCTATTCTGTGATTATTTGTCAGACTTCATTACTGCCCCTTCTGGAGAATCCATGTGCAGGGGACTCCCTGCTGCAGGAACTTTCCCCATCCCATGGGTGCTGAGGAGTTCATAGCAGTGCCACGAGCAGGCTGCCGTGGCAGGGTGGAGACTGAAAATGGAGTGGTCTGATAGGTATAGGAGGAAAAAAGGAATGAACCCCCCTCATTTTTCCTTTATTAATCTTGTTTAATAGGATGGTGAACTTGGAGAGGAGGGAGAAACTATTTAGGGGGAGGGAGAGGGAAGAAGGTGTGGACTGTGTGTTCTCTCTTACCTGAGAGCTGCTGGAATGGGAGCAACCTTTGTGAATTCTTCCTTGTTTCAAGAAACCCTTGTGACCTGGCTGTCTCTGGGCTTCCAGGTGTCTTCCTGCGGTGGAACAGGCCTTCCAAATTCCTGGAGGAAGCCGAAGAAGAAAGGATCAACATCATCAAGTACAACAAGGAGCTGCAGGCCAAGGTGAACGCGCTGAGGCGGCAGCTGGCGGAGTTGGAGACGGGTAATGAGGTGCAGGAGGAGCCCTGAGCTGGGCTTTGCCTCAGGCCTTTGCTTTCCAGCCCCCTTTACGTCGAGGAAGAAACGTGGAAAGTGCATGTTCTGCTGAGCCCTTGGGTACAGCTGACCCTCCCACTGCTGAGCCCTTCAGTCCATGAACCTCCCTGCTGTTTGGGGAGGGGTTTTTGTTTTGTTTACAGAAGACACAGCTGGGCACAATGTCCCCTCTTGGCAGCTTTTCTGTCTCACCGTTGGGTGCAGTGTCAGCGGGAGCTGGAACTCGTTACCTCCAACTGTGTGGATGACCAGGATGGGCCAAGAGACAGGATGTCTCCAATTGATGTTGGACTTTTTCTGGTTTTGTTGAACACTCACAGGATTCAAATATAGAGTTCTATATAGATAGGTAAAGGCATTTTGTCTGGAAGCACCTTTTCTCTCCAAGAGTAGGTAAGGCAGCTTAGTTCTTTAATTTCCTAGGAAAACTAGAAATTGTTAAAATCGAATTACAGGTTCTGCCAGTCTACACAATACTCTCAGTAGCCTTCACATCTCACACTTGGGTTTTTGTGTTCAGCATTGGCTTGGGAGCAGGAAGTTAAATACCAAACCAGAGCAAGACATTTCAGTGCAATACAGAATTGAAGTAGGGATTCTGCTGCTAATGTTTAAGCCATGACCTTCAGGTGGAATTGTCCCTCGTGGGCAAGGATCTCCTAAGGAATAACAAACTTTTTTTATTCTGCCTGGAAAACAAAAAGGTTCAGTAGTTGGTGGGGGTGTTCACTTGCAGAACAGGGCTCAGAGCTGTCCTTTAAACCAGAGCCAAGCTGCCTTCTTGGGAATTCCAACCCCCCTGGCTGGGTTTGGACACGTGGCTGGGTTCACAGCATTGCCAGGGTGCGAGAGCAGCACTTCATTTACAGCTCAACAAAACACTTTTATTGCACCTGATGTGCTTTTCCTTCTTGTGCTCTTATGCCCATCTTGTGAAACCTCAAAAGCAGCAGCTGGAAGTTCAGGTGACCTCACAGATCTGCTGCAGATGAAGGGGCCATCACACTACAAAAAATATTAAGAGTTTAGACGATTTGTAGCTGCTAAAACTGCTTAAAGACTTTAGGGATAAGCTGTTTCCCATTTAACTTTGTATTTTATAACTTCTCTTTCTGTTTCTGTGGCTTCAATCTGCTTTTTGTAAAATCAGAGTTCTCTCTAGTGATTTTTTTTTTCTCCTCTAGAAAGACAGGTAGGAGTAGGTCTGAAATACTCACTGAGGCGTTTTTTTAGCTCAATTCCATGGGTAGCTGTACAGGATTGGGAAAAGTTGAATTAACAGCAGCACACGTGGTTGGGATTATCCAGAAAAGAGCTTCCTGTTAGCCTGGTTCTGCTGGAATGAGCGGAGCTGCAGTAGGTCAGTGGTGTGATCCCTCTGGGAAGTGTTCAGCTTCCAAGTTTATGGAATGAAGCTGCCTTTATTTAAAAGCCACTTCACATAGATTTGTGTGAAAATGCAGGATCTGTAGTTGTAGAAGTAGCTGGGGAGGAACCTGCAAAAATTATGTAGCCACTAAATATAGCCTAAGAAAATTCTATAACCAAGGAAATGATATAAAATTATGTGATAGTGGTCAAGTGCTACCTTAATGCCTTTTGTTCAGTCCTTATTTCCTTAATTATTTCCTTCTTGCCTAAGCTAAACTTAGCCCTGAAGTCCTCTGGCTTAAAAAATAACAAGATCCCTTTTAAACCATTGCTCACTTAAGGCAGAAGAGTGATTCCCCCTGCTTGCAATGCCAATTTCTTTTTAGGTTCGGAGCCTTGTTCCCTAAATCCCGTTTTTGACACAGGGAATGCTGCTCAGGGTGGCTGAGGATCTGCTCTGAATGACAGGGGAGGCACAACTGGGCTGTTCCCTCCTCCAAATCCGGAGATTCCTCTGGGTATGCTGCTCATGTAAGCCCTTAAAATGATTGTTCACCCGTTGAAATGATGTCTTTGGGATCTGCACCTGCCTGGGTGGTGTTTCCCTACCCCATTCAGAATTTCTCCATCTGAAATCCGTGATCCCCAGCCAGATGGGAAGGATTCAGAAGGCACTGTTTTCCCTGTAATAGACTGCACATAAAACACTCCTAAAGGTTATGCAATTCCCTAACACAGTAATTATAGATTGAGCTAAATAATAGAGAAGCAGAGAGGGTTTTTTTGGATCTAATTGCCTGGCTGCTCCAGCCTCTCCTGCAAACTGCAGGCATCCGAGGAAATTGGGAAAGCAGCTGTGACAGCCAACAAAAGGCAGCACATTCCCTCTGAGCTGGCATCAATTTCAGCCTCCACTTGTGTTGAATCCACACCCAAGTGCTGTGTGTGCCTTGGGAATGTGGATCCCAGCCTTCCTGTGGCAGTTTATTCCACACTTTGGGGGCTGGGCAGCACCTTGTCCCTGCACAGGTTCTGTGGCACAGGCCTGGGAGGGCTGGCAGGAGGTGGAGTGGGGACAAGATGTGTGGTGGGGTAGGCTCTCCTGGGACAGGACACTTCCCAGAGCTCTCCTGCCAGGCTGCTCCCACATTCCCATTGAACTTCCCCATTCCCAGTGCTTCCCAGGCTCCAGACTCACAGCAGAACGCTCCCATTCCTTGCTTTGCTGCTTGCCTCCCCTATTTAATCACATATTTAATATCACTGATGGGCTTGCTCCCTCTCACAGGGAGATCCCTGCCCCGTGCCACCCTTTTTGCAGCTTCCCTGTGTCTTCCTGAGCCATGGCAGTGCCCAGCTCTGGCTCCTCCCTGTGCCACTGCCTTACGCCCTCGCTGCCACCCCGCTCCTGCTCTTTTGCACACACTCTTTGTGTAACAAGCTGGACACTGAAAGCCCCATCTCCACATTTTGGGGGCAATCCACGAGGACACTCTGCCATTTACCAAAAAAACAAAGAAGGGAAAAGGAACTAACTTGCACAGTTTTCATAAGGGAAATACGAAATACGTACCTTCAATATTTTGATTGTATCGATTAACTCTTGAATGTGGCGCTGGTTTTGACGTGCACTATTGTCCCTGTCGCATAGGATCTGATTTAAAATTGCACTGTACAGCGTTTTTGGTGTCTCCTGTGTGCTTTGCTAAAGCCTTGGGCAGTGCTCTCGTCGTGCGCGGGGTGAGGTTTCTCCCAGCACTGCCCGTGTGTGTCACAGCCGCGCTGTGTGACGTGTGCTGTGTGTCTGTTCACTGCTGCCGGCTCCAGTGACGAGTGCACCGCTGTCCCAACGTCTGGAACTGCTCTTTGGACTTGGCTGCTGCATCAGTCTTGGTTTTTTTCCTGTACAATTTGAAATGCCAGGGCTGGGAGTTGTGTGCTGCTGTTCGGTATTTGCTGTCTGTGTACAGAATCCCAGCTCCTGCGGCGTGGAATTTACTGCAACAACAACAACAAAAAGTAACAGATCTGAGGAAAAAGAAGATGATGGCTCAAGGTTCAGCCATTTGGGGGGAGCAAAACAGATACAAAGTGGCTGTAAACTCTGCTGTAGATATGTTGAGACAATAGTAGATGTGTCTGTTTAAATTAAAACCTTGAAGACTAAAAAGTTCTTTAATTACCTTGCTGAATCTTCTTTGTTAGCGTGGCCTTCGCTTCCCACAGGAGGGATGTGGGTGGGTGGGACTTGGATGAAGATTTTGCTTGAATTTTTAGCTCTTTTCAGCTTAATTGTGTTTTATTTTACAGCTGAACCGGCCCTGTGGTGGTAGAAGAGGGGTGAAAGGAGAAGGGCGAGACCCTGAGGCTGTGAGGGGCTTGCACAGCTCTGCTCCCATGGCTTTGGTCCTTGGACAGCAGCTCTGCATGTGATGGATAAACAGTTTGATTATCCAAGGTTTTATTCTGGTATTGATCTCCCCAAAGGAAGAAGGGCAGGGGTGTTCACAGGAGTGGGGTTTGGAGTGAAGCAAAGAAGGTGAATGGTGATAGGACAAGGGGGAGTGAGTGGTTTTAAACAAAAACAGGAGGCATTTAGATGAGATATTAAGAATAAATTGTTCCCTGTGAGGGTGGGGAAGCCCTGGCACAGCTTGCCCAGAGAAGCTGTGGCTGCCCCTGGATCCCTGGAAGTGTCCAAGGCCAGCTTGGATAGCGCTTGGAGCAACCTGGGATAGTGGAAGGTGTCCCTGTCCATGGCAGGGGGTGGCACTGGATGGTTTTTAAGGTCCTTTCCAACCCATTCTGTGACTCTGAAGTCCACCAGTGACTGGGCTCACAGTTACCTGTTGGTTTTAAGGCGGGGGGGGGACACTGGTGCCAGGAGAAGGAACATAAAAACCACAAACAGCTCCTGGGAAATGGAGGCTGGGAACTGTGGGAAGTCCTGGATCTCTCCTGGCTGGTGAGTCAGGAGGCTGGGAACTCCTGGGCCATCTGTTTCCCTGTGGCATCACATCACCCTGTGGTCTGTGCAGCTCCTGGGGAAGGTGATGAGTTTTTGTGGCTTTTGGGGTTTGGGCAGATGGAGACTGGGGGTGTTTGTGCTGCCCTGCAGCCTGTCCAGCCCAGGAGATAACACAGGGATGGGTGCTGAAGGTTTTGATGTTCAAAGATTGATATTCAGCCACTATTTGTGCAAAAAGTCCCAGCTGAAACAGAGTGGGTCTGTTTTAAAATACTCTCTGCAGTGATCAGGCAGTCTGATTTGGGTTAAACTTGATTTTTTTGGGGGGGAGGGAGAAAATAACTAAAGAATCATGGAATGGTTTGGGTTGGAAGGGACCTTAAAGCTCATCCAGTCTGAACACCTCCCACTATCCCAGGCTGCTCCAAGCCCATCCAACCTGGCCTTGGACACTTCCAGGGATGGAAAATCCATCTGAATGAGTGTTGAAATTTGTTTTTCTTTCATTTTTTTTTTTTGAGACTGTTGGATTTTTCTCTTGGAAATCCCAAGTGGTTTTGCTTAGTGCCATTGTAGGAGTCTCTTCCGTGCTGCCCGTTTTTGCCCCAAGCTGTGAGAGAAGGAAACAATGAGGAGGAATTCCCGTTGCACTGGATGTAACTGGGGATGCTGGGCTGGGCTGGGCTGTGCTGGGCTGCTCACAGCCTCCCCTGCTGTGCAAATGTCACCACAAGCCCCTGGCATTTGTCTTTCAGGGCTGAGCTGATGATCCTCTGATGCTCTCTTGGGAGGGTGTTGCTGATGGCTTTGGATGTTTTATCTGAGGTCAGCTCGTGGAGGGTTTGCTCTTAAAGCTCCAAATCTGCTCCCTCAGGATCTTAAAATCCTGGCAGACAACCTGGGCACTGCACAGATGTAGTTACACCACTAAACACAGGTTTCTTACAGGATTTGCAGTTAGTTGCAACCATTTACATGACCAATTTGCACATCC
>VZTH01001032.1:0-168036 GCA_013397815.1 Aleadryas rufinucha | reverse complement strand
ACACTTCGGGCTCACAGGGGGTGCTGGGATATATTGTAGTTTTTACTGTTGTGGTGCTTATCACTGTTGTAGAAGTTGTTTCTTTTTCAGTTTGTGTAGTTGGTTGTGATGTTATTCTTGTATGAATGTAATCGGTTTTTGGTTGGACCGTTGATGTAGTTGTTGTCTTGTGTTTTGTTTGTAAATATGGAGTTGTTGGTACTTTTTTCGATGATGTTCTTGAAAAATATGTGGTTGGTTCTGTTGTTGTAGTAAGGCTTTGAGTGGTTGTTTCGCACGGTACTGTTATATTTCTGCAGCATTTAAATCTTAATTCATAATTATAGCAGATGGGTGGCAGTTGATCTTTGTTGTAACATATCAACCCTTCTTCTGTATTACATGTTATGTGTTGCTCCAGTAGGGGATATGGTGTATTAGGGAACCTCACTGCTCTACATTCCACATCCTTTCTGTCGTCGCATACTTCGTATCCCTTATTTTTAATGTTCTGAATGGTATCAAAATCTCCGTCATTGTAACCTGACCCTGGATAACTGACATCGTACCATCTTGACCAGTAACATTCTTCTTTAAAACAAAGATGAATTGTTGAAGGAGATGTGGTGACAGGTGTTGTCATTGTGGTTGTGGTTGTTTCTTCAATAGTTGAATGCACGGATGTTGTACTTTCAGAAGTTGTAGTAACTGAATATGGTGTTTCAGTCGGTGTTTCTGTTGGAATTGTAGTTGTGACGGGGGCTGATGTGCTGAAAGGCGTTGTTGAAAAGCATGGTACAAAGACACAGCAGAGGATTCTGATTTCATAATTGTTGCACACTGTTGAAATTTGATACTTGTTGTAACATATAAGCCCTTCAGTTGTACTGCATTCTACTTGTTGGCCAAGGTCTTTCAGTGGTATGTCAGGAAACTTTTCTGCTCTGCATTCAACAGCCCGTGGGGCTTTACAGACTTCATAACCTTTCTCTTGTAAATCATGAAAAGTTTCAAAATCTCCCCCATCGTAGCCAGGGGTTGGTAGACTCCCATCATACCATTTTGACCACTCACAGACTTCATGAACACATACTGATGTAGTTGGTGACACTGTGAAGGAGCAAAGGAAGAGATCACTAAATTAAGAATGAATTCCTGTAGATACTATCTTTTTTTGTTATTTTAAATGGGCTGACAATTTTCCTAGTGTAATTTTTCTTTCATTATGCTCCTGTAGTGCATCAGTTTATTATATGTATAATTTAGTATGTTGTGGAACTGAAAATCCATCACCCTGATATTTAATGTACTGACATGCTTGGAACTGTCACTTCCTAAGAGAATACTAATTACGTGTTACAAGGTGCTGAAATAAGGCTCAGGTCTAATTTATACACTCTGGAAAAAACCAAGTCTCATTTGTTTTGCATTTGGTTCGGTGTATTTGCTTTAGTAGTAGCTTTCTTCAGTATATACTAGTCTCTCTGGAATGTATTGAAATCAGCAGACAGAGTAATGCTTAGTGTATGCATCAAGATCCATAGCTATTTTTTTCTTCCAAATCAATTGACTCCTCATTGCACTGCCTTTGCTCCTCTATTTCAAGCATCCCTACTCTTTGTATTTTTGCTCTGATCTTAAAAAACAATTTACTGGTTGAAGAGCTTTTGCAAGTGAACTCTCATTATGAAATAGATGGAAAATAGCAACTGAATTCCAGCACTGCTGATATTTTCCATGATTTCACACTGAATACTGATTTTATAAAACAACATATGCCCAGAGTAACTAGAGATTCTCAACCTGAAGGATGCTGTACAGGAATTTTAAAAACGAAAATTTCATTATCTCAATGCCAGTATCTGAGCAATCCACTTAGTACTGTAAAATATATTTTACTCACTAATCAAGAGAATACGCTCTTATGGGCTACAAAGGATGTACCTGTGGAAGTAGTGGTAGGTGGTGTAGAGCTGAAGTGAAATGTCGTTGCTGTTGTGGGGGATGTTGAGATTGGACATTCATGGATAAACCTTTGAAGCGTTCCATTGGGACCACAGGTTGCAACAATACACCATCCTGTGCCATCTGTAGTGTTGTAGACCACGTCATTATAGTTGTACTTCTGCCCCTCATAATTACAGACACATTCTGTAGATCAAAACAGGATGTTATTCCTTGCTATCTGAAACACAGAGTACCTTAAATGTCTTATTCATGTAGAAACAACTTCATCAACATACCATTTTCATCATAGCTGCATTTTTTGCCATGAATTGTGCATTCACTGAAAAAGAAAAAGATTATGAATGTGGACATAGTAATTCATGACATCATTTTTTTGTTTCCCTTTTTCTTCAATCAATCCTTTGCTATTCATTGTGTGTTTAAATGTAAAATATCCCTATCTTCTGAGTTAGATATTCAGTTCTGCTGTACAAATTCAGGCTAGGTATCTTCACATAGTTCTCTGGCAAGAAAGATAGCTCTTCCTTGAGCCAGCATAGAGAACATGCAGCATCTCTACCAGTGCTTTTGGGAACAAGGCAAAAGATGTGAGATGGGTGATTTGAAATATTCTGATCTCGTCAACAGGCCTACTTATTTTTTGGAAGGGAAAGTGCAGTAAATCTATCATTTACATTTCAAAGGATATTCCAAAGGATCACTACCATGGATGTTGAGGTAATCTACACAGTGAATTCCCATTAAAATTACAGAATATGTAAGAATAAATTGCCCTTAAAACCAGAATTATCTGTTGATATCACTGGATCTTGATGTATTTATTTACAGGGACTAAGGGCATCTATAAACTGAATAAACTGAAATATAGATGTGTATTTAATGGGTTAAGTTTAGTGCTATTAATGGCCTAGATGATGTAGGCAAAGGCATCTATGAAGTGCAAAACCTGCCAAGGAAGTTGGTTTAGCTCCAATGGGCTTTGACTTAATATTTTTGCTATTCAGATTGCGCTGCTTACCATATTTAAGTGTAGCTACTTTAAAGGTTTCTTAAGACAACTGCTTCACAATTGGTTTTGCTAACTCTGTACTTAAGCCTCACAGAAGGCTTAGCAGCACCTGTCATCAGTAATGCATGAGAATACATGCTGACAGTTGCAACTATGCAAGTACCAGTGCAATAACAGAAACAAGCTCAAATCAATGTAGATGAGTTGGCTGCTAACTTGCAAAGAATTTCACATGATGAGTTTAGGTGTATCTTATTAAAAATTCTCAGACTATTCCCTAACTAAAATTATTTTAGTTTGTTTTCAGTTCAAATGAAGTTATTATCATTATTACTAAAGTACTTTAATAAATATACAAAATAAGTAGTAAATTAATCTCTCGATGATAAAATGCTTCACCATGTTATCATTTAATTTCTTGGGAAGGGAAGAAAATCGGACATTGTTCATCAGCCTCTGACTGGCCTAGTTCCTATTAGTAAACAACAAATATAATGTGTGATGAATTATGTTCCACAATTTTAAACTCAATTTTTAAAACTCTCTCCTAATCCTACCATGATTCACAGTTCTGCTTTGAAGGCATCTCCATTCCTGGTTTGTAATATTTTCCATCTTCATAACAACCACAATCAGAAACACAAGTCATGGTTTCTTCATCAAAATAGGGCTTATTCATTGGACATTGTGGATAGCAGCCTGCAATAAAAAGAGAGTCAAGTTGACACTAAGCCTTTCATAAGTATAAATAACTCCACACTCATATCTGCTTTTCCCAAAATGTCCCATGTGGGAAGTGGAATTTCAAACCCTCTTACTTCTATTCCTTTGATTGCACATTATGCTTTGGAGCATTTTGTCCTTATCTTCACTCCAAATAAGTACGTAATCCATTGGGGAATACAATACTAATTAGAAAATTTCTTCTTATAATTTCTAGTGCAAACATGTCATACACTGAGTAATATAAATTTTGTTCATCATACTGAATTTTAATCTTCCAAGTAGAATGAGATATGCATAATTCTGTTTACCTTCCAAACCCCTCATCTCATGAAGGCATTTCCCACTTGGATTATTGCAGGTCTTCATACAAGGTGCTCCACATGGCTTGTAGTGCCACTCACATTCCCCTTGTGGATTGTAGTAATCACAGAACAAAGCTAGAAGAAGAAATATCAGGAAAATATCTTTGATGTTTGAGCTCTATACTGCTTCAGTTTTGCTAGGTAAAAATCCAGTGGGATCAGCATAATCACATAGGTGGTGAACAATATATTGTCTTATTGCTAATGCAATACAATTGTTATTGTACATTTCTAAAACCTTTTGACACCAATAAAGATATACATCATAGAACAGAGTTACACATTAAACATGAAAAATCAGTTGATTAATCACTGATCTTAGCTAGCATGCACTAATATTTATTTATATGGAGCTTGATGTAGACAGGTGGCAGTGTAATGAAGTATCATATTTCACCAGTTGTATATCATGATTGTCAATTTAATTAGACACTAATTACACCACTTGTAAAGTTATTACCTGTGGTTTCATTTTACTAAGATAGATTGTCTTCCAGTGATTTACCCAACTGCTTTGTTGGGGCTTTTTAAGTGTTTTTTTTTGGGTTTTGTTTGTTTTTTAAGCATATAGCTGTGCCTCTTAGAAATACAATTCTATCCTTCCTTTCTTGTTCTACTTTGTTTCCTTTTTTTCCCTTCTGTTTTCTTTCCCTCTGAACCCCTTAAAGTAGTGGGTTGAAACTCACGACAAATGGATGGGGTTCTCCATGATATGCAGATGTCCATCTCATTACATGCTTGAGCGTAGGCAGCTACCGCTGTGCAGAAACATTCACAGTCTCCTCCAGTGTCGCAGGCACAAGCATCATCCACACATGCTTGGTAATATTCATTTGGTTCAACCTGATGGAGAAAACATTTAAGTTTTCATGCCCTTGTCCTCTTTGCACTGTCCTAAAATAGCTGAAAAGATACCTGAAACTCACAGCTCTGTATGTGAGAAAGCCAAGAAAGGAAGAAATCATGAGACTGCTTTGAAATATTAAGAGGAAAATGTAGAATAAAGCTATTGCTAGTAAGCTGTAATATCAAGAACTGTTTGATGTTGAAGATACAGTTGCAAAATACTGGTAATTACTACAAGCTAACACAGAGAGATACATATCAGGTGGCTGATATTTATATTAGTAGAAAATAATGCCATTAGAAAAGAAACATATCTTGAGATTTATCTATAGTTGTTCCTTCTATTAAAAACAAACAAACAAAAAAACCCAACCAAAACTATCAATTTTTTTTAGTGTACTTGTTCAAGACAAAAGCTGAGAAATTGAAGTGAAAATATTTCTATGCAGTCTCTCTACGCAGGAACTTGGCCTAACTTCACTTTGTCAAGCATGACAAAGTGTATTTTACAGTATTTTTTAAATCTCTCTCACATTAAAAATGCTGCAATCATTTTGTCAAGAATTTAAGACTAAATTTTTTGTCATACCTGTGAGTGACACTTTGCAAACACTTCACTGGTAATGATGCTGCATTGCTTCTGTGCCCAGGCTTTCCTGTACGGGTTTGCAGTGCATGGATCCTGTGTACGATTGGCATTCGGGCAACTAGAAGACACTTTCCAGCTATTGGCAAACTCCAGCACATTTCCTACCACAGACTGACTGCGAGTAGTGAAGTCATTATTTCCGTTGCCATCGTAGTTTCCACAAAGTCCACAGACGTGTCCCTGCATCAGGATAAACAAACAAAATGGCAAAGATCAGTAAGGTACAATTTCTTAGTATCTGTGAGTAACAGACCTCAGGATGAATCTCATGTAACCATCTTAAAGATTATTTTTGCCTCTTTAGTAACAGTGTTAGACATTTTCGTAAAACTCTTTTCATGAGGAGATGTCTCTAAATTGTTGTTAGGAAGAAGGAGTATAAGGATAGGAAGCAGAGTAGACTGATGGTACTAAGCTATTTAGTTTTAGCTGACCCTGAATATATCTCTTCAGTGAGGGCTTTTCATGAAGAAAGCTACTGATAAAGTTGCTGTTACGCCACTGCTGAATAATGTAATTCAAGGAAATGTGTAGTACACAATATAAGTCAACAGAACAAGGATAATAATATGCAATTTCTGCTCTTTTGGTTACAGTCTTCTGGTTTACAGCCTAAGTTTCCACCCTCTTTGAGAGATAATATGAATGTGCTTCAGAATTCATTTTATTCATGTTTTCACTTTTAAAATATACCTGAAAGCTAGGACTAAGTTTGATGAATATACTGGTTTTCTTGTCCCACATGAGTATCAGACCAACAGTAGTGTCAACAACCAGGTAGATGCCCATGGAACGGATTTGGAATGGTATTTTTCCTCCAGGTGTCCTCTGGATGACATCAGAGTGTCCATCACTGAGTACCAGCTCATAGTTCTAAAACAGGAGAAGAAAAAGTTAGAGGCCAATTTAAAAAGTCACCTATTTTGTGTAGTTGTATATATTGACAGCAACTTCTTGAAATAATAATATTATCATCAAAAGGATCCTATTCAACAACCTCATGTTAAGAAATGCCTCTGTAGGTTTCCCTCCTTTGCTTTCCAGAGCAGAGAGCAAAAAAGTCTAGTGACATTTTCATTATCTTGGAAGCCACTTCTCCTATGCAGTCTATCTGGGACAGGCTTGTTCCACCCTTCTGGCACAACTTTAAAATACTTACACCCAGGAAAACTTTAATAGACTTAGAGCAGGTAGTTCCTGTAGTGCCACATGGAATGTTCTCAGTGATGACTCTGAAGGTTCCCTGATTCATAGCTTGTTGACCACAGTAGTTCTGAAACAGGGGAATGATATTCACTGTTAAGTATGTTACATGTTCATAACCAAAATGCAGGGGACTTAGAGGGAAAATCTGGGCAGAACTCTGTTACCTGGACCAGAACATATTCACAGTCTCCTTCAAAATCAAAGCGTTTGCCATCAAAGGTGGTATAATGCCCATCTCCATAAACAGAACATGTTTCCAGGCAGGGTTCCTCAGAGCATTGCCATTTTCTGTTTCTGCATGTGCTACACAAGACAGAAAGCACTCCAAATGTAAAAACTAGACATACACACAACATAAATATAGGTATATTTCTGCATTTTAAAATATGTTAAGACTCTAATGGAAAAAATAAGGTTTGCTTCTTCTCAAAAATGCAGCATAGCTCAAGAACTATTGGAATTTATCCAAAGGCTGTGTTACTCAATAATGTAATGAATCATTGGCATTAGAAAACACCAATTCTTTCACATTTCCAAGTCCTGTTGGATCTATTGAAGTGGAAGGATTTCCTTGGGAGAAAAAAGATTTTTTGACTTGAATGAATATGACAGCATCAAAACCATGGTGTTTTTCTGACCACTTGCAAATTCTGGGCTGTGCCATTGAGGAAAATAGACAGAGCTTGCTTTTTAGGTACTAGGTCGATTGTTTTATGTAGGATTCCTTCCTAGAAATCTTGATACTGCTAGAGTGAAGTGATGTTATTTGCCAAGAGCTTAAACTGTTCCATTTTAGATGCTCCAAAATATTATTTTTCAATATGCTCTTACCAGTTGTTACAGCCAACTCTGATTGATTCTCCTGGACTGTAGGAATTCCCATTGTGAATACATGGACAGTTTTCTGGAGCTATACAGCCACCTTTGCCATCCAACACTTGATCATGAGGACATACACAGCCAGAGACACAGTGAGTTTTGTACTGTAAGAACCATAAAGAAAACATGTCTTGAAACATTTCCCTGCTGGAAGAGTCCAGCTGCAGCTGGTAATTGTAAAAGATCTTGATTAATACACTTTCAGCTAGGTATAAAGAGATCTGGACTTACACATTCCATATCTAGAGTCTGACAGCTCTTCTGGCATCCTGCTCCTACCACATTTGCAGTGACATTGCCACAGTCAACATAAACCATGGGAGGCACACAGACTGAAAGAGAGAAAAGCCATGAGAAATGTGAGATCAACCATGCATTTGTATCTTTGTGTTTCCTTAAGGCAGACTGAAGAAAAAAACGAAAATCCTCCTTTGTGAGTTGTGTACCTTAATGTGATGCATTTAGCAAGAAAGAGAAACCTAATATTGTTTTGATCTCATATTCACCTGGTTTTTGTGCTTATGCTTGGACTACTCAATAAAATTAATTTTTAGTTAGCTTTATGAAACACTTCCTTTCAGAAAAACAGAACAAAACAAGATAAAGATCCTTGTTTACTTGTTTGGGGTTTTATTTGGTTGCTTTGAGGTTTTTTTTGCTTTTACTTTTTAATTAAAATGTGAATCGTTTCCCCTCATACTCAGTGAGGTGACCAAGTATCCTTTTAGCCTGGGGAACCCAGGGAGTTCTAACTTCTTTCAGCCACTTGAAAGTTAAGACAGTGTTTCTTTATATTTTAAGAATGTCCTCTGTGTCACAGAAGTCCTCAGTTCATTTTCTTGGTTGATTTCAGACTTGTATAATTTGCATTATTATGACAAGAGAAGAAAGAACTGAAAAGGGTGAATATGGAAAGAAAGAATTAAAGAAAATCTTAAGCAATATTTTACCTGGTTCAGGCTTCTCTCCAATGCAGTTCAGCTTTCCATAGGCACAAGTGCTGTAAAAACAAGGGAATGGATTTTTAAACTTTTTCTTGTTAAGTTTCAGCCTATTTCCTAATGAACTTGAAATAATGAAAAATTACTGTGTGATAAAACAAATAAAATGTGTCCTTTATCGAATAGCTTATACATTTCAAAAATGTTAATATTTTATACTAGAGAAGAACAAAATACAAGTAGATTGTATATAAATAAGTGTTTGCTCTGACTATTTGCCTGGTTTAAAACTATCCTTCAGAATAGTTCAGATTCCCATCATAATGGGAATAATCTGTAATGGTAATCGATTATAAGGCATCTTTCACCATGGAACAGTCATGGATAGAAAAGCATGTGTGGAGGCAAGGGAGGAAGGGAGGCAGAGAGAAAGGTACAGGGTAGGAGTTTGTCTGTTAGCAAAAGCTGACCCACCACAGGACTGTTTCTACATAAACAATTAGAGGAATTTGACAATTCTCCAAACATGGGTAGCCCTAAGAATTTTTTAAGAAGCTGTGATTTTTTTAATTGAAATTTTTAGGTATAGAAATTAATTTGATTTGATTAGATTTCGCAACATTTATACGGTTTTATGATTTCCTATATCTAATCTTCTTTTTTTTTTACAAATCTCTTACCAGACAACACCATTATCATGAACAACTTCTCCAGAAGACAGAGGCATTCCTTTGTAGTAACAAGGACAGCTAGAAGGAGGCACACATTTGCCACTCTCGTCCATGTAGGTTCCGTTTACACAGGTGCAGCCGTCAACTGGGACAAACTTGATGTTGCATGTGACATCAGGCTCGCTCAGAGACCGGCAGGTGGGTTGACAGGAATCGACATGGTAGGTGTACTTCAAGGACTTTGGACACAAGGTGGTGTATTTTGCTTGAGAGTAAAAAGGTGAGTTACATTTGTAGTTTGTTCAAGAATCAATATAGTTATAAAGTATTTGAGATAAAGTATATATGATAAACATGGCATTGTATGTACACGTGCTTTACTGATATCACCAGTAGTGTAAATTTTTTTGTACTGCTAGAGCAAAATTCTCCCCTATGAATGTGTCACAAATACAAATATTTTGTCCAAGTCAAAAAAAGAACAATGTTCAATTATATTAAGGCATAGTGTGTTTCTTCCTCATTGCTATTTTTATACTTTTTGTCAAAGTAAATTGAGAAACACCCTACTTATTTTATTCCTATTGCAAGGGTATCGCTCTCCAGGTTATTTCTGATGGTTCTGAACAAGTAATCTAACAAAGCCTCTTTTTTAATATTTCTCCCTGTTTGCTCTTTGTCTTTTACATTACTCCTTTCCTCCTCGGCTTCTTGAAAGTCAACGCTATACTTAAACCCCAGTTTAACACAATTTACTGTGGGAAACCCTGAGAGTTGCTGTGTGGGACCTTCTGGGTCATCATTTTCAAAAGGCAAAGGGATGTAAAACTTACTGCAGGCTTTGCTCCTCCATCCAGTGAGGAGAACTCCTTTAGCAGCACAGGCTCTGACATAGCTGGAAAGGGCAGCACACATGCAGTCCTCACTCTTCTCACAGTTACATGTGTCAAACATACAGTTCTAGGAACAGAAGATGACATGTGATCATCAGATTGTCATGCCAAAGCCATGGCACTCTGCATTTTTTTTAAGAGTGTTATGTTCATCAGAGGTTAAAGTGAGTGTAAAGCACATGTGTAAGTAAAAACATGCCTGATTTTCATTGAGCTCTTTCAAAAAAGACTATTCATGTGAAAAAAGAGTAATTAGAGGTTCACTATTTTGAAGTATTTTTTTCTTTTTTTTATTTTATCAGGTGTTGGCAGTTTTCTAATTACTTCCAGCTTGCTGCCACTATGCCATATATATTTAGAATAAATGGAGATTATTTGATACCACCCAGATTTTGGAGCTTATGCTTAAGAGCCTGGGCTCTCTGCAGCAGAGGAACAAAGAAAACAAGAAGTTTGATGTTTGAAGTTGATATCTGATGTGTTTCTATGCTGGGCAGGGATACTACAATATTGTAATTCCAGATCACGTTTATTGAACACAATCTTACAAATTTCCAATAACAGGAAGGTTTTGTAAAGTACCCAGAGACTCTGTTACAGGGCTTCATCACCTTGAATTCCTGGAATATTTACATTCACATCTTATCTAAATCTCATTGCTGCTTTTTACACACATTTCTTGCCTTGTCCTTGCATATATGCAAAAGCCTTCTGAGAGAAGTTCAGAGGAATTAAAGTGCCAGTTAAGATTCTGACTAAAGCTTTCATTATATCTCTCAGAAGGGAGAATTTTTATCCTTTGACAGGGAATAAACTCCTTAGTCTAAGTTTGTTCCTAAAACTAGGTGTAGGACAGGTGTACACCTGTAAGTTTATCCTCCAGGGACTGGGAAAAAAGATAGCTTTACAAAGGAGCAAATTTCATATTGTGTAGACAAGGAGGAACCCTTGGCCTGTAAAGAACTATAATGAATGCATCTCCTCACAACTGGCAAATTATTCTCTCAGGTGTTAGCATCAGAAATCTGAGTCTTTTTCTCCTATATGGGATAGAGTTAGAGCCAAATACCTTCTGGTAAACTTCTGGATTCACTGTTGAGTGACATTCAGCAAAAGGTCCTGTTGTATCAGAGAGCAGTCCACACCAGTGCTGAGCATACTGGTCTGTGAATTGAAAACATGGTAAGGATTTCCAGTGCACTTCATTTTTAAAAAAACCCCTCTTGTCTCTGTGTAACTATACCACCTGCAGGGAAGTTGCAGAAGCTTAACTTTACAATATAATTAAGCTCTGTATTTGCTCAGGCACACAGTCTTTCACTTCCTCTAGGCAGAAATATGAACTCTTCATAAACTGAATGTTCTCTAAGTCATGATAATTATCATGGAATAAACTAAGATATCCTTAGCTGAATTTTAAAAAAGAAGGTTTACACTGTAAATTAAAACTATGCTAGCTCAGAAAAAACTAGAAGAATAGCTTGTGGATACTCAAGAATTATATATTTTGTTGGCTGAAATGGAGCTTGAATGCTTTGAATCTCTGAACTCTTAAGTCTGGTTCTTAGTTTAACTGTGGAAGGGCCACAACCTTCAGCAGGGCTATGCACAGCTTTTTTTCCTAAATGATAATCAGTCCCTTCCAGGGATGAGTCCCTAACATGCTGTATGGTTCCAGTTTTCCTTAAGTAAGTTGACTTACTGTCTTGATCCAAAGGAATATATCTGAAGATCCCAAATATTTTGCTAGTTGTTATTTAATAATTAAAGACTTCTAGTATCAACTGAGGGAAATTGTGTGTGTATGCAAACAGTTCTGTTCTTTTGGCTAAATGCTTTTTGGTCAATCAGCTTATTCCTTCTTTGCATCTTAAAGGGGATTAGAAGAGGTTGCTGAGCTTACCATTTTGTATGCTGACAGTACAGGGGTCCTCAAAGGTATTTTTGGCATCAGGACAATCAGCCCGAGTCTTCCAAGTATTGCCAAAGGCAGCTGAAGTGCCCTCTATCACACCACTGGTGGTTCTGAAATCGTCTGTCTGTACATCATTGAAGTTTCCACAGAGACCTAGAAGGAAGCAGATGGTCTGTGCCAGTCTCCCCCAGGATGACAGGTACTGGTGAAGGCAGTTGTTATGACAAGGTCACTTACCACAGGTCTGCCCTTTGTGTGATGGGTCTAAGTCTATAAAAACTTGCATTGAAGGCACGAGTTGAACCTGTAGCTGAAGACCAAATGTTGTTTGCAGAATTATGAAGAAAGATGAAGGCCTGAAGATGGTGACGTTTGCTAGGGATATAAGAAAAAAATAGTTATAATTTTATTCGAGATGAGCAGTTGAACAGTTCATTATAGGAACAATATAGTAGAGTAATAGTAGAGGAATTCTACAGCTGTGTTTGTTATGATCCTAATTTCTGAAGAAATTAGAAAACTGGGGGGAAAACAATCCTTATAGGATTTCAAATCCAGCACCAAAACAGTCTAACTAAACACCTAAGCAAGAACTGCATACTAAACCTCCACTTTCTGTCAGGTGTTTTAAAATGAGGGAAGAGCACACACTTCTGTTGTTATTTAAGAGGTTGCCTTTGATGAAAATGCTATAGCACTATTTAGTTAAAGACTCCAGCCAGGACCTATTCTGTCCTTTCATGGTTTGCTTTGTGTTCAGGTGCAGGTAGTGTTTGAGAAGAACTGGCATGTGAGAAACTTCAATGATGAATATGCTTTGAGAAAAAGGACAGGGGGAACACAAAGAACTAAATGATTTGAGATATTGGAGTCCAGCTGCATGTCAGAATTTTTCTTTCCTCTCTTATGGCAATGTTTGGATCTGATAGTGTGCAATAACACTATTTGCTTGAACTAATTAGATATTGCTAAATTTAAACCATGATTTTGCTAAAATTGTTAGTGTTGTATAGGCAAACCCTATTACATAAAAATGGGAGACAGTGCTCTATGGCAGTACTCTGAGTTTGCTGCAGTGTAACCAGAGGTATGATCTGGCCTAAGTTTAACTCATGTAATAACATCTTACAGTAAAAATGAGAAACAGAAGTTCTTCAAAGGAACTTACCTGCTGAGAATGGTAACTGTGTGTAGATCATATTCACAAATACACTCCCAGAAGGCTGGATCACAATGTTCTGTCCACAAGAAAAGACAATTATTATCAAGCAGATAAGAGAAAATATTTGGAAAGTATTTTAATCTAATACTGCTCAAGATAAAGAGAAAGAAAATGGAGGGAGACTATGATGATGTTCTGACTCCTGTACTATTTCTTTAATCTTTATTACTGTGTTCCACTGACTGTCCAAGAAAGCAAAAAACCAGACATTATCTAAATAACAGAAAGCTACTAAGATCTTGTCTTCTAATGCACTTGCTTTATTCTTAATTTTTCTTTTAATAATGTTCAAATGAGATAAAACAAAAAGTCAGTGCAGACGTCTTGTCTGTGCTGTTATGTGTCATTTGCCTTGTCTATCAATCCTAGAGAACATCCCTGCAGAATGCCAGGTGTGTACATTTGCTGCTCACCGTTTGCCCTCCGTTTAGGCTGATGGCGACACCCTTGAGGCACGTCTCCGTGTCAGTCAGGCCACACTTGTGGATATCCCCCAACACCGTGAATTCATTGCTGTCACAGAGCTTGAAGAAGGAAACAAAAGATATTGCTGAAAGGATTTGCTATAATGAAATACTGTTATCTCAAAAAGGTTCACACTCAAATGGAATTCTTAGTAAAGTTAGTCTTTTAAAATATTGCTTATTTCATTTCTTCTTGCTCATATGGTCTAACATACATGTCTAGAGTCACCAAGTAAGCTGGTATTCATGCAGTCTGCACACTGGAAGCTATACACTGCTTCTGGCATTCAGGGGCAAGTTAGAGATATCAATCTGAACATTAAAACTTCCTTGTGCTTTAGTAAGACTAGTTCCTAATGTGTAGGTAATACTTGTTTAATATGCTAGAGCAGAAGGAAGTGTGCCTTTCTTGCCCACTGGTTATGAAGTTTACCAGGGAGAGAAAAGATTGTTTCCAATGTCTTCTGCACTGAATAGATTATTCAAGACCCTGGTGATTTGGACATTCTTTTAACAGGTAGGAAATATGCATTTAAATATCCTCTCATATGAGAAAATTAAGCTAAAGTTATTATTCAGGAAGCTACTGCATAAAGGCAAAATTCAGGTTTTGACTTGGTTCTGATTTTCATAGGACTGTCTTCTGTGAGCCATCTTCAAAGTCTGCCTAATGGCCAAACACAACAGGGAAGGACTCAGAGAAGGCTGTGATTCTGAACGTGTCTTATCACTTTTTTTGGCATAATGAAGACTTAATTGAGGACAGCTGAGATGCAGAATTAAAGAAATCTGGAAATTCAATATTAAATTCTGGGCTTTTTGAACTTTTGTGTACAAATTTAGGGTTTTTCCTCTACCTCCAGAGACCCTGAGAATCTAATTTTATATGTTGGTGCCAAAAAGAGAAGTTTAATGTTCAAGTCTGACCTATGCTGCCATTGTGGATCAAGGCTGTGCTTGTGAATATTATCCAAAAGTTTCATTGATTTAGTCTAATCTATTACTAAATTATCTCATTCTAGCTCATTTCCAAGGTTTTATGATTCTTTTTCTTGATAACATTCAGACTGATCTTGTCAAGAACAAATTTTATTTAATATGAAGTCCTTATGAAAATAGTTTACCTTAGTTATCCAGTAAAAATAAACAATGAATATACCTAGGGTTATGAAATCTAAAATAAAAACTCAGTGCAGTTCCTAAACAATGATCAAAGAACACAAAACTACTACAATATTATTTAGTATAACCCTAACAGAAAAGCCCCTCAAATCCACTTCTATTTTAAGGGATGTTAACTCTAACTATGTTAACCCTGTAAGACTCAGAAAATTGATGTGATTGTGTAGTTTTCATCAGACAACATTATATATAATAAAAACATTTTTCTTTAGCAAGGATTATGACTCATTTTTACCTTGGTCAGGACATAACTACAGTCTCCAAAGAAGGAATAGTATTTCTCATCAAATGTTGAAATGTGGGAACCTCCTTCAATACTGCAAGTCCCAGGGCACGACTGAGTGACACAAGACCATTCACCTCCAACACAGGTACTGAAATGAAGGAGGCATTCATTGGGTAATGCAAGCATAAATGTAATAAAATGATAATAAGGGAAGATGATGCCTTAATTTTCCTCCTGAAGCACTGATTACACTGCCAAAGAGACCAGTACTGCTTGGAAATCTCAGAATAATATGGGGCAGGAACATTGATATTACTGATAATTTTTTATCTATATTGCTGTTCTTTTCCAGTGTTTGGACAGAATTCAGTCCTCGTGAACCTGTCATCCACATTAAATATGTTAAGTATTTCTTGGAAAATAGATAAATAATTAGAAAGGTACATTTGCATACACTTATGCAGTAATACTTCAGTAATTACAGGGATATTAAAAAATATATATTCATCAAACATGCCTCTCAAATGCGATGTCCCACTCTGTCTAAATGCAACATGTCCCTAAAAGTCATGTCCTCCACAGTATTTATATGAGCATCTTAGCATTACACTGTAGTGCTGCAACAGATGTAAGACTAATTCACATTTTTAAACACCTCTGGTATTTGACTTTGATTATCTTCCTTCATTTTTCAGTCTTGAAATTGAAGCACCTACTCAAAAACTCAAATTTTTCTTCCAAGTGTGAAGGGAAAATAGACATGAAAGTGTCCTCTAAAGCAGTGTAACCATGGAACTTCAATTGGTAAATAGTCCCTCATTTGTTTTTTAAGGGGAAATTAGTACACATTCAGCTAATGCACAAAAAAAAACCCAAAAAAACCCCAAAAACCAAAAGGTGAGAAAATGTATTACCATGATCTGCATTTAGATGAGAAGGAGGCTCCAGGAGCATAAGTTTCACCTTCATAGGTACAGTGGCATTCTCTACGGGGAATGCAGCCAGCACCATTAACATCATCAAATACCATTCCTAGGAAAAGAAAGGGTCTATTACTTATTCTGTGCACTGCAGAACCTGCCTTTGAACACATCTAGCGGATGCCTGAGACTATGTCTCATTTCTTCTGTACTTTAAAATAATAGGATGCAAGCTATGTAGAGATTGAAGGGCTATATTCCATTGAAGTCTATCTAAAAATCTTTGCATGCTCAAAAAGGACCTCTAGGAAAATACCTTTCTGCTATGGACTCCATTAGAACGGAATTAGGATTAAAACTATTAGGTAATGAGGTTGAATAGATGAACCATTTGTAAGACTGCCCAGGGACCTATCTGTACAGTAAATATTTCTATGCACAGAGACAGAGGATTGCCTTAGAGATGCTCTCTATATATATATGTATATAAAACACGTTTGTTGTTTGAAAGGGCATATTTAGTAATTTGAATAGAAATAGTGCATCCAGGGGAGAAATACAACTATTACTTCAATGATAATAACACTGATGATGTGATGGGAATGATCCAGAATATAAAAGTTGTTAAATGTGTACAGGTAAGTATTCCAGGGGGTTTGGCTATGACAACAGGGCAGGAAATGAGCTTGCCTGGAGGACAGACGCAGCCATCTGTGCAGTGATCTTCACAAAGTGCGGATCGTTCCGGGTTGCTGCACGTGTCGGAGCAGGGAGAGCCACACTCATGGTATTGCATGTTGAATGGACATGATTTGGCTAAAAGTAGAAAGAGTATTTTAAAGCTGACTTTTCTTCTGAAAGGCTGAGAAAACAGTATTTGCAATTTAGGTTGTGTCAAGATATGATGGTGTATCCTGATCCAAGTGGAGGCTGAAACATTTTAGGTTTTCTGACTTCTACTGAAAATCCTTAGTAAGGTAAAATCCTCTAAACTTCCATATTCCCAGTGTCTTGCACACGATCAGGTTAAAACTGATTTCATGATAACTGCATGCACTTTTAAATGACTTCTTCAGGAAAAAAACCCCACATATTTGAAGTTTGCTAGATGTGGGTAGTAAGCACAGGTGGAGGTCCCTTCCCGAGATACTCACGGCACAGTTCTGAGGTTCTCCAGTTCAGGGGGTGTCCACCTGCATGAGCACACTGCCGGGAGTACTCAGCAAAGGTGTTGCACATGCAGAAGTCAGCCATAGAGCTGTCACAGTGGCATAGGTCTTGAATGCAAGTTTCAATGTAGTCCTGAACATTCACAAGCCTGTTACAACTCGTAAATGCTTTGCTGGTTAACACTGTCTCACAGATAGAAGCCTAGGAAGGAAAAGAGAGAAAGTAAACAAAGTGTTAAGAAAACATGAAACTAATTATTTAAGGCATGGTGAAGAACAAATCAAAGACTGATCTGGTCCAGAAACCCATACAACAGTAGCCATAAGCAGATATTTGAAGAAAAATACAACAATAGGGCAAAATCACATGGAATGGTTAATCCTTTGATTAACTCTAGTAGCTTCCATATCCTTAATTACTGTCACCTCAGGTGACTTCCCAAGCATTATACAATTTCTTTATATTAAGACATCCTCAGTAATTTTCTCTTTCAGGAAAATATGCAGTCTTCTCATAGAAGGAGAATGCAAATTCTTGGCACTCACTTCAGCAAAGGATAAAACATGAAATTTAGAATACTTTTCTTTTGAGACCTACAGTTGAGTCATATTCATGCTCTATTTTTTCCCCTTCTAAAAAGTTTTCTCCAAAGACAGAGCATGTATTTCACACTGAGAAAAATTTTGAGAGAGAGGTTCTTACAAATTCTCTTGAGCAGTTCATCACAGAAGTAGGAGGAATAGGATCATCACACTCCTCTGTGGGTCCGTCCATCTTCTGCCTATTACCAAACTGTATGGGAGTCAGTTTTGTCTCTGTAGAAAACAGTTCAAATATTAAAATAATGCTTACTGAATTTTGCATGAGATGTTTTCTTTTGTGACACTACCTGCTATGACATGAACAGTGATTAGCAAATAGTATCACCATAATATGAAAGGTAAAAGATGATGAACGACATATATAAAGAACTGGATCCTAACTATTGAAAACAAGCAGAAATTTTTATGTGGCAGGTCATAAAACATCTAGCAGTGATGGAAGCATTCTAATACACCTCTAAGCCCTGACTTTGAACAACTGACATCACAGGAATACACGAAGAAGTAGCCCTAGTTTCGCAGTTAACACAACCCACAATCTATACTACAGTATATCGTAAGAAGAAAAAACAAGCACCAATACTTGACACTTTTTATTACTTACTCCCTGAAATAAATTCATTGCTGACTGGAATTCCATTGAAGTCCCCACAAAGTCCACATGTTTGATTGGCATATTTCTTATCTAGCTCCACCTAAAAAAAATGAGGAAGGAGGTTTATAGAAATGGTAGTCTTGATGGTTAGGAGCACAGCCTATACCGGTATTGGTTGTGTACTGAAAATTTGAGATATGTTTGCTGTGCAGACTGTGTTGTGTGATAACAAGGTAGGCACCCTTGGAATGATCAGTGATGACTAAGGAAAGCTTGCTTTTATCCTAGCCCCAGGTTGTGAACATCAATACTTTGCCAGGTCTGGAATCTGAGCAGTGCTTTACTGTGAGGTAGGAACATTGTAATTCAGCATCTATTGATTCTGAACTGAGCTTGGTGGGGGAATTGGAAGGGAAAGGAAGACAGAACAATACACTAAAAATGGACACAAATCCAAAAGTAACTGACGCTTGCCTGGCGGTAATACTGCAAAGGTGTAAATAGACTATTTATACAGACTTTCTGCTGTGTTTTGGATGTTTTCTTACCAGGAGGGCATCGTGTCCATTCCAAAGGAAGGTCAGTCCCAACTTGGCAGAAACTTTCAAATAGTTGTTACTTCTCTCTATCAAGATTCCCATATGGCTGTAGGGCATCTGGATCCTGGGGAAAGATCACCATAGTCAGCAGGGGTAGGGACAGAATATCCATTGAATGTCCACAATGAGATCCTTTCTCATTCTCTTTGAGAATTTTAAACATGTATCTGTGAGGAACTTAGAGCAATAACTACACTACAGACAACACATGTTTGTAACACTTTGTCCATTTCCCATGCACTTGCCTCTCATCATGCAAATAGATTGGCCTTGCTTTTCTTGTTGCACCTTTTGGCTTTCTCTGTTAAGGGTGTTTTGCTGGGTAAAATGTTAGCATGTAGCTGTGGTTGTATTTTTCAATAAAGTGCTGGGACGCTCTGTTTTGCAGTCAGTGTGCTTCAGGATATTGCTATTTACTCCTTGAAGCATTTGATAATAAAGGGATAGACTCCAGGCTTTCTGTGACATGAGTGCCATTCAGGAAGCTGTACCCAAGATAACTTTTAGACAAGCTCACTGTACATAGCTGCCATAACAGACAACTTACTGTGGGATAGCTGCCCTAATATTTACCGGGCCTTTTGGGCAGGTTTCACACCCTATGCCAAAGTCAGTGCTACAATTGCTACATAGTTAGCAAGGTTCCAGAACAGGTAATTTTAAACTAACTCAGGTCCAAGCTGCAGTCACTGCTTTACCACACGCTGTTCAGTGCAAGGACAAAAGCAATCAAAAATTCCCCTCAGGGATCCTGCTGTGGTAAAATTTACAGAAGTTAGTAACTTCAAGGGTGTAAAAACCTAACACTTTTACTGAATGCAGCTTATAGACTTGATTGCATACGTACACTATTGTAACAGTGGGACAGCGTATTGGATATAGCTCATCTGAACAAAACAGACACATGGATAATCTGCAGAAGTGGCACTTAGCTCGCTGTCAAGCCCTCCTTTTCTTTGTTATTACTTCAGGAAGGGCCTGAGCCCTCCCACTGCTTGGGAGCCATGGGAAATTAGCTGAGGGAAAGGGATGCTTGCTTAAAGAGCCCAGTGGGAACAAGGCAGGTACATACAATTTGTCATCAAGCAGGACAGAGCCACGGGTCAGTTCGATCACTACTCCTTCCAGCTTCATGATGACATGAGTGATCACAGTGGCATTTTCCACCATTGCACGCCTAATCTGGATGTTGAAGTCCTCGTAGGAAGACTTGCAGTTGGATGTAAAGATGTAATTGCAGACCCCAGGGAAGTAAAAGATGTCCCCATCAAAGGTCTTGAAGTGGAAGTTACCCCATGTGCTGCACACACGGCCATTGTGAGAGGGGTTGCCAGCTGTGGATTCAAAACAAGCAGTAAGTTTTCTGTAATATCCTCCCTTTCAATGCTTTATCTCTCCTGCTTCTTTCACTAGCCTCTGTCCAAAACATCAAGCTTCTTTTTTCTGTTTTGTTGAGCTATTTTTTTTCATAATTCATTTATTTAGTTCAGTTGCTTTTTGTGTTTAATCAGTTTTGCATAGGGATATAGGGCCTAGAGACCTCCTGGGTCACTAGATCCAGTGCTCAAGTTCTGATGACTTCCATATCCTGTAAATCCTTTCCTAAATGTATGAAGTCCTAAAGTTTCACCATAAAACCATTTTAAAGCTAGTGTAAAACTAGCTGATACTCCTACTTGGGAAGGCCACTCACCCACAATCTCTGAATGGCTGGAGGACTTTTGCCAGTATCTTCCGAAATATATTCCTGTCCCATGTATGCCTGGTTGTTCTTATGCCAAAATTACACTTCACCTTGAAGGGGTTCCACCTCCCTGCTCCTCCCCCCACCCATTATAGAAATTTCTTTCTTTTCAGTCTTCCTTTCCTTACAAGCAGACTCTCCAATCTTCCTGATTACCTTCCCACTCCCTTTCCACATCTCTTCCACATTTACACTCACCCTGCTTGAATTGTATCCTATTCCCTAGATAAGGTATCTTGACAGCTTTCAGCACACTAGTATTTTCCTCTCTTTACTGGAAATATATATAATACTAGGAGAAAACATGTACAATAGGTTTGCATGTATAAGTATATATATTAAAATTTTTTTTACTGCTGCATCATAGAACAATGGGTCAAAAGCACTGGAATCACACTTAGATTATCCATGTTACCTGATGAATTAATTTTCTGTTAATTTTTTATTTTATGATGCTAAAGGATCTCACACAATTTATTGATTTTTTCAGTCACTCCATGCTCTGTGTCATTAACAAGAGCACAGATATCTGAGCCGTGATATTTGCTTAACTTACCCTTTACTTTCAGTGTGTTTTGAAAAGGTGGGATGATATTCACTCCTTGGGATTTGAAAGCTGGTAGAAAAATAGAAAGGAGAAAAAATGACTAGGTTTAATCTTTTTTGAAGTCCTAAAACATGGATAGAGATTGCCTTGTCTTTTTAGTGATTAATATTTCCTACTACTGGTTACACTCTAGGGGAAAGTTTCCACAAGGTTTTATTGGCGGTTTTTACACAATGCTTTCTGTTCTTTCTATCAGTTTCACTAACAGCTAAATTGCAAAGACTGTAGTACTTTCTTCCATCATTTGTTCAAGACTCCCATCTGATGCTGGCCCTGATGTTCTGAACTCAAAAGCAGCAGTATGATCCTCAGAGCACTGTTATTGTAATAGTGATTACAATAGCTATTTTTAAATAATTTCTGGCACACATTTTGCAGGGCAGACAATGATCAATTATTTCAGCCTGTCATCCCTAATATACCAGTCAGCTTTGGATCCTTCCACCCTTATTTTACTCTGTACAGTTACAAGTCATGCATGATCTTGTAGTACTTAACTATTCTAATGTTTACGGTAGTTACAGTTTTCTTACTCTCTTGTGAGTGATGCAGTCATCTTGACAGTGTAAAAAAATGTGCCTTTTATTACCTACTATCAAGTACCTTGGTGATATGTATGTAAACACACACCTCTTCTGAAAATACACTTTTAGATATAAGTTATGTACCTTTCGTGAAGTGAAAGATTAGATAACTGTATCATATCAGCAGAGCAGATCCACTGGGTCAGATCTCAGAGGCAGTTCTCAAGCTTAGAGCAGTCAGAGATTGACTGAGAACTGGATATATTGCACAGAGAACTTCTTTTAATGTGTGTGGTATATTTTAACTAGGAATAAAAATATTGTAGTCATCTTACTATTTATCACCTTTATTTGGAACAAAACCTTAGCAAGAAATCAGCATAAAAATACTTACGTTTTTGTCGCTGCAGGAGAGATGGAGAAACATACTCTGACTTTGTTGGTAGTTCACCACCCTGGGCTTGAACTGCATCAAGAAGAGTAGTAAAGGAAATGTGAATGTCTAATTTTCTTGAGTTATCTCATAATTTCTCAATTATATCTGTCTAAACATGCAACACTCAGTATATCAAAAATCAGCAAATATATGTTTATGTGCAGGAGGTCAGAAATGCATCAGGTCCTGTGCTACATGCAACCATGATGGCCAAACACCACTCCTTCAGCCTTTTCCTTTTCTGTTTTTAATTTTTTGGGTAATAAGTTACTGTAGAGAAGCCATCAAAAACATGCCTGTGGTGATTTGTGCAGGTCCTTATTCTGTCACAGCATACCCCTGGATTCCCTTAGAAGCTTTTCAGACAAAGGACCTAAATTTTTTACGTTTTATGATCACCCTGTGCTTTAAGCATCAGCAAAACCATTTTTTCTAGCTAGATCGCTTTAAAATAGGTCCCTTTTGTACAGGAAGAATTCACTTCAGGGTTAGAGGACTGATCTTTGTCAAAGCCAAAGTTACTCTGCATTTTACAGTTTCAATCATTCTTTGTAGTAAGCCACAGAAGGGAAATAAATGCAAAAGCCACACCACACAGAAGGAAAAAAGTCTTTCCAATAGATATATTCGTGCCTGTTGATTTTGCCCCAAAGCAAAGAAACAATTTTTCATTCCATTCCACTGCAGCATCAGAATAGGAACACACACATTATCTGCAAGGGCCAGAGGGGATTTCAAAGCACTGTTTAGTGAGAGTTCATCAGAGGGCAGGCTGAGGTGAAGACTATTCTGGCCAGAGAAAACTGCAAGGGCAGGTTCACCCCCTGCTGCACCCCCAAAGGCAGTCCATGGGTCGGACCTCTAGAGGGGCTTAGGCTGAAAGCAGAGCTGTAGGGAGCACTGCAAGTCCCCTCCTGGGGAAAGGGCTGGGGGTCTGCAGCTGGGGTTGGAAGGACATGTATCCGCTTTTAAGGTAGGAACCATTCAGTGCTTCTGGGCTCCTTCATTGCCCAGCCTCAGGGAGCTTTCTGCTTCTCTCTCCATGCACTGTGTGGCTCTGCTCTGTCTCATGCCATATGCATTGCAGATCCCTGCTGCCATTGCATGGGGTAATGCTACAGCTTGTCCTGTCATGGGCTAGTCTTTGACACCACCACTTCTTAACATAAGTTATTATGGAACTATCTAGGAGTAGGAAAAAATAGGAAATCATACAATAGGATCTGCACTTGAGATCAAAATGAATTCAAAACTAACACTGTTGTTACCTTAAACTTTAATGGAAATTACCAGGTGAGAAAAGAGTAATAATAAAAAAATTTAAAGAGATTTCCATCCATTTGTGATTAAGTGCCCTCACAATATTTATAGCAGTTGCATTTGTTTTCAGCCTATCACAAAATCCTGTGTGCTAAGCTTTTATGCAACCTCATAAGCAAGAGTAAATGAATTTTTAAAATCTATTGTCTGATGGTTTTCAAGCAAAATCCTCCCTTTTTTGAAATATTCTATCATCAGATGATAGACAGTGTGTTTAATAATGCACGCAGACAGACTCCTCCACAGACTTGTTCCCTCCTAGAGGTACCTTTGCACTTTTTGGTTTGTACCTTTAGAAATGCTATACCACCTTGAAATAGATGTTTAAAGCTAAATGCAAATCTTGAGGCATTTGTGTAGAAATGGAAGTTCTGAGTGAGCTCCACTCAATGCAGTGGAGCTGTTCCAGATTTCAACTGGAGAAAAAAAAGGATGATAGTTTCAAAAGAGTTAACTTCCTCTTCTTAGGAAGGAAAGCATTGTAAGCAGAAAATAAAATCTTGCATGAAGGTAACAGGTTCATTAACTTCCCAAAGCCAAGAAAAAAAGGTTCCAAACTCCAAAGCAAGTTATAAATTCTTTAAAACAGTAAAAATACCAAGCAAGTGAATCTTCCTACCTTTGATCTGTATGAAGACCAGGGCTAGTATTGATATCCATAGTGGTATTCGTGTCCCACCACCTTTACCCATCTTCTGGAAGTCCGGTAGAAACTACCGAACAACCTGCCTCTGAGGAAATACCTGTCTGTTCCCAAGTCTTATATACCGAGAGAGTCGATTTTGGCTCAGTTCCCAGACTGTTTCACAAGCCTCTTAAAAGGTGGGGCTTCAGACATTTTCGTTTTCCTTTGCAGGTGCAGAGGTAAATAGAGGATGCTCTGACTTTCCCCCAGGTGTTTACACTCTAGGAGGAGTCTTCTTTCCATAGGTCTTTTTGACGAAATGTCAAGAAATGAGCAAGAAGAATTTTTGCTTAGGCTTAGTCTTCCCAAATTGTTGTTTATTGTGGGATAAATACAGTTTAAGAGATTTCTGGGTGACTTTTGAGCAGGAAGTTTAAGTGAATTACTTCACTTTTTTTTTTATTTTTCTCCTTAGGGCAAGTGATGATAATTAGCTTCTCAAAAAAAACCGCAAAGAAGTTCCACCTTTGGAATACAGGTGGAACTTTATAGTAAAAAAAATTACAAATTTATTTTAATGAGTTTGCACCTGCCTATGTAGCTACTTTGTTCGTGAAAATGGAGAAATCAAATGCTATTTAAGGTCAGCATTTATCCCACTGGCCAGGCACAACACAGGTGTTCACAATGAAAATCCTTCTGTGTTGGCAATTCAGCAACATGGCCCTTTCCTTGAGGGACTCCTCTTCTCAGATGGGCAATTCTAGGGTTATTTCAGCTGTTTCTCTTCTGAGTAAACATGATTTCAGCATTAAAAATGAGTCAGATTCTACCTATGATTAAAAAAAAATTCCATGTGATTTCTAACCCTTAAGACATTAAAAGACAGATACGCAAGAATAGTTTTGGAATATTCCTTATCTTAGAAGCAATGAGAGAGTGAGGAATGCTTTTCTAGTATGTTAAAATAGTTATTTACAGTTATATTACTTTGGGGAATTAATACCCTGGGGTGTAGAGAAACACAGCCTTTCAGTAAGAGAGCAGATCCCATAATCCCACGTGTTCAAGCAGTTCCCGCAAGGAGGAAGGTACTGGGATTGTTTCCATATTCTTTGGAATCATAGCTATGTTTAAAATGGAATGAAGTCTAGTCATTAGAGAGGGACATTAGAGGAACATTGAAAGGATAGTGAAATACTCATATAGGTTGCCTAGGAAC
Organism: Aleadryas rufinucha; assembly: GCA_013397815.1. Taxonomy (NCBI): domain Eukaryota; kingdom Metazoa; phylum Chordata; class Aves; order Passeriformes; genus Aleadryas; species Aleadryas rufinucha. The sequence continues at coordinate 142,534 of VZTH01001032.1, read as the reverse complement.
ACTGTCCAATTTCCATCACTAGTGGTTTATAAGAACAGGTCAGTAAAACACCTCCATAAGAATGGTCTGAGTGCTGTTGACAGTGCCCTGGGGAAAGGGAACAGACTAAATGTCTATTTGAAATTCTCTCAAGTATGATTTTCTATTATGTTTTATGAAAAATTATCATGGAATCATAGAATCTTAGAATGGTTTGTGTTGGAAGGGACCTTAAAGATCATCCAGTTCCAACCTCCCTGCATTGGACAGGGATATCTTCCAGCAGACCAGGTTGCTCAGAGCCCCATCAAACCTGGTCTTGGACACTTCCAGGGATGGAGCATCCACAACATCTCTGGGCAACCTATTCCAGTATCCCACTCACCTCACAGAAACAAATTTCTTCCTGACATCTAATAAAAACCTACTGTTAGGTTTGAGGAAGTAACTTCAACACTAAGAGAGAAATAAAACACACAATTTTTTCCTAAGCAGCAAACAAAAGCAAGAAAATATGCTGGTTGTCCTGAACATTTTAAGAGTACAACTATTTAAATAAAGGTGACATAACAAAATTAAATTGGAAGGTTTGAGGAAAATAATGGTTCAGTTTTAGTCATGAGTTATACCTCTGGCAACATTGATGTGCAAATCTGTAGAATTTACCTTAGCATTATTTAACAAGGAAAAGAAGATGCCTACAAGATACTTGTATATACAGAAATACATGCAGCAAAAATTTAAGGAAGTATCATTGTCTCTAATGGTTATTATCAAAGTTCCAGGATGAAGATCTAGAAAAAAAATTTAATGGATTTAAATGCTACGTAATTAAAGCAATGATAAAATAGTATGGTAAACTCAGGTGGGTAACGCACATAAGCTTATTACGAGATTATGCTGGCAGGAAGAAAAATAGACTTTATGAATCATCATATTTCTTACCATTAAAAATCAATTCATATCAACAGTTGCTATGCTGTGGTTTCATATACATTTCCTGTATGTTGAGGGAAGCACTGGGATCTCTGAGACATCCCAGTCTGGTCATCACAAATTAGGCTGAAACTGGTTTACAGTTCAGTCTAACCCCTTTACCTGAGGTTTAGGGCACCACCAAAAGTGGTTCCCTATGTCTGTATTTGTGACTGAAATTTTCAAATCTCATATATGTCATAATCAATTATCCTTACACTACTAAGTGGTTAATTCACTGACTAATTCTCTTGCCATATTAAATTTCTCATCTTGTGTTATTTCTTCTCAGAAATTACTGTAAAATGTGTCAAAATGTATGAATCTTGGAAAAATAACCTCAAATATTTATGATAGATTGGTTTAGTAATATTATTAATTGTTCAAAGAAATAATTCCTCTTCAGATTGTATTTCACCTCCATTTACTGAATGGACAGGCGACATGGGAGAGTATTTTTTAAAAATTAGTTGGGAGTAACATGTCTGATTTTTGTACCTACTTATGATGAAATCCATACAGTTGACGGCATAAACAGAAATATTAGTATGTTAGAAGAATTTGTTGATGTACCTATTTTTAATTTCTTTAACAGAAAAGATAAAAGATTTTGCCATTGCATTTGATCTGAAAACCCTGACATTTCTTTCTATAGTTTCTTTTCCTTTTTCACAGGATCATATTCCTACTCTCTGCATCTGCAATATTAAATCGAATTAAATATTTCAGTAAAAGAGTTGTTAGCATTTTCAGATCCATTCTTTTTAATCTTGCGTGATCAAATGCTACATCGTGGTGATGTTATTTACACATCTTACTCATGATTTCTGAATCTTCCTAAGATAAAATGAGACCATCATATCTTATCTTCATAGATTCTCACTGTAGAATGCAAATAAAATGTCATAGCAAATTTGGTTAACTTCTGGGTGCAATAATGACTGAAATCAGTGACTCCATTTATAGTTAAAAAAGATAGAATGATGAAGTCATAGAGACATGCAAAAGGTTGCCTAATCCACCTGGTGCCATACTGGAGTAGGGAGTACTCATTTCAAGGGAAGGATGAAAACATGTAATTGACAGGAATTACAGCACTTCCTCTGTGTCAGTGCCAAAATGCAAGTTAACAAGGAGCTGTCTGCTGGACTCTTTGTCTGGTCATTTGGCCATTTCTGATGCCATGTTTAAGCTCCAGAATGATGCTGGGACACTTGGCATTGAATTCAGCTGAAGTACCATTCTGATTGTCCCTAAATGTTGACCTGTGCCAATTCAAATGCATGATTTTTATCTGAAAGCTTCTATGGAAAAGTGAGGCAACTGATCAATTTCAGCTTAAAAGTTGTTCATTAACATTATAGATGTTCTCTTAATCATGTGAAGATGAACTACATTTCAAACAGCTGCAGTAAGTATTTCATAGTATGATACTATATAGTCTATCTAAAGTAAAGCTATAGTTAAAGACTAAAATAGGTATACAAATCCTTTTATGTTCTTTATTAGATCTTAGTCAAACACAGAGCCATTGATCCATTCTTTTACTTCCAAATGCTTAGATAAAACTCATTGATTGAAAATCAAATCACATTAATAACTGAGATTTTAAGCCATTTCAATAATATGAGTAGTTCTCATTCTGTCTTTTAGTGTGTACATTGTAGAGGACCAGTACATAATGCTTTAATCTCCAATGCAATCCTCTATGTTTTACTATAAAACAAGTAATATGTAACATGATTAGGATCTATTTCTGGTCTGTCCATTTCAAAGGCTGAAGTGTCATTTAGAAGAACCCAAGCAAAGCGTAACATTTTAAATCAGGCATTGGAGGCTGACTAGCTGCAACATAAGAGGCTGGTTAACACTAATATGGCTAGGAAGTAAAAGGTATTGAGTATAATATCTCACATTTTATTTAACAGTTGTCCTCTGGGAAGCAAATCACTCAGAGAACAACTAAGAGGACTGTATTAAGACATTCTACCTATGGAAAGTTAGTAAAGATACTGTGGAGATTAGTAAAGAAAAAAACAAAGTGCACCCCGTACCATGAGGAGTATGGACATGAGGGCCAGAGTAGGGTTTCCATGTGGTCTGAGCACGTCCAGGATATCTCTGTGTATAAAGGGGATAAACACTTAAGCCTCTTTACAGTTTGTAAACACAGACACCGCAACCGTGCATGCCAATATTTGCAATTGGTATTATAGGCTAAAAAATAGATGTACACGCATACTTGAGGACATATTTACACTGTGCAGTGGTGCGTGTTGCAGAGATCCCTCTGCTAGCAGCAGCCAAGGTAAATTCATAATAGGAAATAATGTCACTGCACTGACATGAAGTTGCACCTCAGAGAATTTGCTTTTCTCTGAGGCACTGACACAGCAACATTGTGTTCGGGATCAGAGCTCTACCTAGAGCTATACCATGCCATGGGGCCATAGCAGCACTGTGTAAAACCAGCTGAAAGCTGGGATCTGTTATGAAGTGCCTTAGTGACCCAAACCGAAAATCAGCCTTTAGAAGGCATTGGTGTTTGCAAGCTCAGAAAAATAAATGGTACAACTAGTCAAAAAGTGGGTGAAATGGAGGGCTAAGCTGAACAATAGCTATAAACCCTCAAAGGAACCATGGGTGATGCACAACCTCAAAAAATCTGCATTGGTATACTCTGGTGGACACAATTCGGCTGAATGGTACTTTGTTTGTTTGTTTGTTTGTTTGTAATAATATAAACTACAGACTGTGTATAAGTGGAGATATATATACTATTACCACTGGCAAGTTTTGTCAGAAGTTCTATTATTAGTGGAAGATGTATGATTCTTTCTCCACTGGACCCTTGAGAATATACCCTTATGTTAAATCTGTAGCAGACTTTCTTATTCCAAAAAAAATGCATGGAGGAGATAATTAAATGCATACAAGCAAGGTCACACATGGAAAAAGAAACAAAATCCTTTAGTCCATCTATTATTCAAGACTCAGAGAAATCAACTAAATTTATAGCAGTGGTATAAAAGTTAGCAGAGACCTCTTTAGCATTTCAGTTCAAATACTGCCATTCACATTAATAATTTAAGATTCTGTTATGTCATCCTCCTTGAAGGGAGAACATATTGCATGGGGGTATCTCTGTATGTGTGTTCAATCTCTATTGTAAAGTAACTTTGAAAAGTTCCTTTTCTATATTTAGCATTTCAGTTCACAAACTTGGATAATGGTACAGCATAAAGACTTAAACTAATGGAAGATGTTAAACAAAATGTAGGGAGGTACAAATTGGCCACAAATTAATTTCATTTGGAAATTTGGATAAGGTTTATAAACATCAAAGGACTGCTATAATTTCTTTAAGACCTTATTTCAGTAGCAGGGATCAGAATCATAATCACTTTGGAGACAAACCTGATGCTCACTTATGTAGTTATTAATATGAGGCTTTATTGTGTTCATAGTTTTTGTCTACTGTTTTATTTTTATTTTAGAAAATTTTATGCCGAACTTGTATTTATTTTTATAAAGTATTATGAAGTTTGCAATGTGAAAACACTAGGAGATATTGATGTTAAGACCATCAGTACAGTTCCATGAGATAGTATTAAATGACATGGGTGAAATATTATGTTTCTTAGAGGGTTCTTGCTTTTTTTAGTCTGAGCTTAGATAATGAGTGTCTTTTCAATTATTTTTACCTACGTGTCCTAACACTTTGTTACTGTGTGTTACTCAATCCCTGCTGAATACAGTGCCAGCAGTTTCCTCAGTTATTTCCTGTGGTGCCCATCACTGGAGTCCCTGAGGAGTTCATCAATAGTAGTGTATTGCTTTAGAAAACATGTTTTTAAGTACTTGGGATATATTATCTTTGTTTTACATATTGCTAAATAAGGCATAGTAATTTGGGGGTAAACAGTCTAACACCCCTAGGATTAATTTTCAAAATACTGAACTTTATTTTGGTAGTTGCATGTTTAGCGTATGGTCTTCAGACAGAATTGTGAAGGTCCTACACCTCTGCAGCTGAGATGCTGAAGTGTCCAGCACAGCATCTAGAAGAAAACAAACCACCAGGTGTAAAAATTCCAGTTTAAATGCATATGCACAGCATCAAAAAAGAACTACCGAAAATAAGGAAGAATCTGAATCCATTTCTACATGGTGAAATCTGTGTGCCATTTTCACTCAGAAGTGCTCAAATTCTCCAGACAGTGAGAGAGGACTGTGGACAACCATCATGCTCACAGTGTGCTCTCACTGAACCTCGAATCCGGGTTCACCTCCCTGCAGCAGGTGCCTGATGTGCACACAGTCCAGTGGAGAGCAGCAGGATCCAATCACAGACTCGAGGTTGTGTAATACTGCGTACGCACAAAAATGGCACATTGCGACTTCTGATAGCCTGCACTCCCTGCTCACGCAAGTAACCCTTCCTCGGGGAGTCTGAGCAGGGACAGGAGAGCTACTCATGAGAAATTCTCATGGGCTCTGTGATGTAAGTTATCACAGACTGTGGGTTTTAGATATATTCTCTAAATATGCATCATGGAGGTGACTAATTGGTCTTGCACGGTTTGCTAAGCTGAGCTGTCAGCCTCCTTATCATTTTGCAATGCTGAAGTATGATATAAAACAAGAATGCTGTCAAACTTGAGCAGCTAGACTTGTACTGTATTGAACATTCAATACGTCAGTGGATGAATTGTCTGTTGACCTCTTTTATAGTCAGTTTTTGGCTTTATTGATCTGAAAACTATGAAAATCCTTATCTGCTTTGATCCGTTGCTGCAAATGGCTGAAAACTGGTGTTGCATGTTCGTGTTTTGAAACTAAGAATTGTATGCACTGAACTTTCTTACCATGACCTGAAATGACTTGCAGTTAGGGATGAAGAGAAGATTATTCTGGTTTTTTCTGTTGCCATCATCAAGCAAACTTTATCCATGGCAGTTCGACTGTCAGTCTTCAGTAGGAGATTGATGTTGTAAGCTAGTAGTGATCGTTGCAGCTGTTCTCTAATTTTGAGTGTACATCTTCTAACTCTTCACCTCCTTCGAGTGCTAACAATATTTCTGATGAAATGAAGGCAGAGTCTGAATGAACAGTAATAAATTGAACAGAGAGAATCACACGTAAATTTCAGATCTGAAACCAATTTTTGTGAGCTGCTGATTAGGGAAGTAAGAATACTGTCTGTAGTCATGCCAGATGTGACATTCTCTGTGTGGTTAGTTCTAGTACATGCTTAAGGGCTGATGCGTTTATACAAGCACAGAATAGAAGAGCTAGGATTCCTTTTATACAACACAATAAAGCACAGTTATCTCTTGTTTATATTGCTCTTAATAAATTAGGAATGTTGTTAAAGTTTCTGGAAAGAGTTTTGGACACTACAGATAGAAAACACTGCACTAGGTCAATTAAAATATGCAGTAATGAATGCTTCAAATGCAGATCTGAACTGATAAGCTGTCTCTATGCAGTGGATGCTGAAGAGATTTCAAGAGAGCTTGTCCATTTTCAAACTAATTACATGATCATGAAAATGGATGGCAAAAATATTTCTGTAAAAAGCTGACTTTTGGAAACTGAAGGTGAAGTAGAGTTTCTTACTGAAATTTATCTCAGATTATTATTGACACAAAGGGCTGTTTTCCATTATTAGCCTTATCAATGCAATAACATTTTTGATAGAGAAAATACTGTCGTGAAATGAGGAGACTTTTTTCCTGTCTTCACAAGAATAAACAAATAAATTAGTCTCTACAATCTAAGAAAGAAAAGTTTGACATATGTTTCATAGCAGGCAGTGGGCTCTTAAGCCTTCTGAAACAAACATAATCCAGAAGGCTGTTCATCTCCATTTTGTGTTTCTGTCCAACAAGAACAGAAACAGGAAAAGTAAGTTTGCTTTTATGGTGTGGATCCTGCAGTTTTGGAACTCCTTTGTATGCTCATTTGTTCTCTCTGAATCATTCTTGCAAACAGGTGGGGAGCACTTTCTTTTCTTGCAGGTTTTGGATTGAATTCAAGGCTCCAGGACACCCAAGTCTCTTATGCTGGCATAATTTCAAAGCAGTTCAGCATAACTCAGTTGGGCTGCACAGAAGGAAACCTGCAAGTGAGTCCCATCCTTTGTCAGTGATATTCAAAACACTGCATTTCTTGACTCAAAGACTTAAAGCCATGAGGTGATTATTTTTGTTGAATCAGAGTCCTCTATACTCCAGACTATGCTCTCATACATTTTATCCTTTACTTTGTTCATGTAACTTACCAATTTACATTTAGGGCAAATCATTTAGGCAAACATCCCTTCTTGGCTCAGACATTCCCGATGACAGAGAATTGCCTGCATCTGTTGAAAAGCTGTTTTAGTTGTTATATACTCAACATTGCTAAAAGACAGAGTCTTACTTTTCTAAGGGAAGAATCAAGGGGGGAAAGCCTACATTACATACATCAGCAGCTGAAGCATTTCCCAGCTGAACACTAAGTCAGTTTGCTGAAAGATTTATGTCAAAATTTGGTTAAAATCAGTTTGACAGCCTTGTTTTTCATGCAGAGTTTCAGTTCCCAGAAAATCAGTCCTGTTTCATCCCGCACAAGAGAAGGGGGATAAGAGGGATAAGGGGGATAAGATCAAGAAAGAATACTGACTACAGGTGAAAAAAGTGAGAGAAGCCTTTCACTCTTGTTAGGAGTTGTTTGGGTTGCACGTAGCCAGAGGTGTTTTGACTACATTGGAGCTGTGAAACAGTCACTTCAGCCTGTTCTCTAGGCTTTGTGGTGTGTTTCAACTTTGCTGTAACTGCTGCATATCAAAAGGCTTCAATGATTTTTTCTTTCATGATTTCTGTAACGCTTAGTAAGTACTGAGCTGTTGATGCATATTATGGCTTGACGCTCCATCAAGCTAGACCCTCGTTTGAACCAGCTTGTAATGGCTCACATTAATTCATTACATTTACACTGATTAGGATGGCTGAGGAAATACAAGATGTTTCCTTAGTGCAATCACTTTCCCTTCTTGTGGTTCCAAGCTGAACTGATAAGTATCACTGAGAGTTTGTAATACAAATTTTGTACATTTTCTCTCATGTAATATTAGAGTATCCTACATTCTTAAGTAGTAAAAAGAGCTTCCAGTGTATCTGCCCTACAAAATCTTGATATTCAATTGAACTTTTTCCACTGAAGGATTCCTTTGCAGATAATCAAAAAACTTACTATGCTGTTCTCAAAGCAAAGACTTTTCTCAGAATACTTTCAACTCTTATGGAAGTAATGATTATCTCTGTGTTGTGCAATCCACTAAATTCAGTGGTCCTGGGAGGTGATCCACCTTGATAAACAATGTACTTAGACAATCTACTTTTACACTAGAGGAGCTAGGGGAAAATTCCTTGTCTTAGAATTTGCATTTTTTTAACTTCTAAAGTGAGGAAAGCAGGCTTGGGGTTCTCTTCTCTTCTCTTCTCTTCTCTTCTCTTCTCTTCTCTTCTCTTCTCTTCTCTTTTTTTCTTTTTCTTTAGTATGAGTGTGTTTTAAGTAAAAATGGTTATGTTCTAGGGTCCTAGCATAGAAGTTTAAAAATCAGAGAAACTGAAGGGGTGATGGTTAGTGCTTGTTCCCACCTTGGTAAATAAAGGGATAGGGTAGAAATGCTGGAAAAAGCTGATCAGAGCAAGAACTGTACATGAGTAGGTAAATAAATGGGTCTAAGGACGCTTTCCCTGTATGAAGAGCAATGACTGTTTTACACTGCGCAGTTACAACACGTAAGATTAGCCAGGACAAATCCTATGAATTCTTAAATACACAACAAACCTAGCCACTGTCTAGAGCAGTGTATAACAGAGCTCAGTATTTAATAACAATGTCAGGTTAAGTGCTAAGAAAGGGTGGAGGCCAGAGCTATGGCATTGGTGAGGATTTTAAGTGCCCACATTCTGTGCACGAGTTCAATCACTCCTGCCTTAGCCATTCCCTGAAAACAAGTCATTTAAAACTCAGAGCCACATTTCATAGTGTCAAAATAGTATTTGTTGAAACACTGAAAGTCAGAAACAATGCTTTTGTTGGCAGCCTTCTTGGCGTGTGCTTATTCAAAGCAGGGAAGAAATGGTGTGATACAGGGTACTGGAGAACCAGCTCCAGACAGATCTCCCCTGCATTACTTTTTCTCTTCATTCCAATAACTACAAAGAATAAAACTACTCATGATGGAAGTGACACGACACTGTGTCCCGATGGGTGTGCAGAGAATCTTCTTGTCCCTCTCTCATGGGAATGTTGGGAGATTAAGGAGGAAAAGTGGAAGAAATGGTAATTGTTGGTAGTATCCTGTACACTGGTAATGCTGCATCTTAAACTCTGGCCACAATCCCAAACCAGATTTGCTTACAGCACGCTGCTTCTTGCAGGCGTTGCAACTCTGGTTGAGGTGAGCTAAAAGAGAGCCATCCAGAAGTGGAATTGAGAGGGGCTGGGCTGAACAGGAGGTATTATGGACAGACTGTTTCCTTCATGTGCCACTACCCTCACATGCAAGATCACTGAGCTTAAAGAGGAGGTTTACCCTCTACAATGAATAATGTATTTAGAGAGTTTTGCAGCTATCCAGATTAGTGCCAATTGGTCCTTACATCCTCACCACCTGGAGTCTGACCAGCATATCCTTGGCTGTATTATTTAAGAACAGCCATAAGTCTTTTCCTATTGTTAGCAGGAAATGTAATCACCATTAGAGCCACTGGTAACTACAAACTAAAGTCTGATTTGAGAATCTCTCTTATAAGGATGAAACTGCAGTAAAAATTCCTGGCAGCTGGCATGTAAAAGAATGTGCAGCAATGCTCTGGAAGCATAAGGCTTGCGAGCTTACCTCATGTTAAACAGGAAGTTAAAGGATGCTATTTTACAGACCTGCTAACTGGATATTATAGCAAACTGTATGCCACTTGCCTGGCTGGCTCCTGGCATCTATTTCCCTCTGTAACTTCTGAATACTTGTTGCCCATCCAAGGTTGATATCATCAAGAAGTGGTATTGCTAAAATCATGAATGAAACATTGAATGGATTTATGTCCAGAACAGATACTGATTTATATGTTTACACAAAGAACTAGCATGATTTGCAATAATAGTATAATATATAACTTGCTGTATTAATTTAAGACACTATTAATTTATAGAATTCCTATCTTAGAAGTTTCCCATTCTGTTAGGTATTAGTGCAAATCTGTGCTGTTAGAACGTCAGTATTTTCTATTGCAGTGAAGAGCAGATTTTTATCATGACAGCATTTTTAAGCAAAATGTTGAGCAAGTACATAGCCACAGAGAATGCACAACATTGCCAAAAAGTTATTCTGTCGGGAGCCAAAACACTAAACGAACTTCAAGTCAAGCATCTGTGAAAACAAAGACTAGCCTGTTCAAACCATTATCTAGGAGAACAAGAACTACAGCAAAGAATACCATGCTGTAGTGCATGCTGTATACTAAGTTGTGCTGTGCAGATAGATGTCTGAAAGAAAATTCCTCATGTTCAGTAAAAACAAAGTAGAGAACTCCCACTTTATTTTATCTGAGATTAATTCAAAGCTTTCTCTTTACAGTAACCATACCACCCATAACCACACAGGTCCCAAATTTGGAATTCTTGTTCAGTCAAAATGTCTCATATGAAGACCTAAAAGGTTAAATCCATTTGTTTCTGCAATGACTGCAAAAACCAAAATTGCACTTTCACCCGGAGAGGTCTCCTGGTTCATCTAACGTGGATAGAAGAGTCATTTATTCCTGGTGGGTGTTGTTGTGTACTAAGGAGTTTAGATAAACCGAGCTGAGCACCAGCCTGCACGTATGAGGAGCATGCCAGTTTACACAAGGCTTCTGCAGGTGTCTGACAGCACATTTTCCACAATGAGAAGAGACAAATATTACTGTATCTGTCACAGGTCCTTGGAAAAAACCCTGAATACCAAGAGCTTCACGAATACCAAGAGGCTGATGAAACAGGGAGCAACACACCTGAAAGGGCATGTTCTTATTGAGAGCTGTGGTGCAGCAACAGCAGGAAATGAGCAGAGTCCTCAGAAATCTGTGTTGCCCTGCATGTCCCAGGTTATTTCCATACTTACATTCACTAAGATCAACACATTTCAGTCACGAAATTTAACTCTATTTTGAACAAAACCACTGTGGTCAGGTTAAAACCTGCATTCTGAAGTATACTGTCTTTATCTGTAGTAGAACCTTCAATTGAACTAATGAAATATATTGACCCTATAGTCCCTGTAATTAATTATATCAAACATCTGTGCAATTATCCTGTGGTTTCTGATGGTTTGCTTGGCTGTTTGAGATCATGGATACCTGCAGTGTGTGACATCCTGTTGACAAGATCACGCATTTTCACATCTTGGAAATGCAGTACTTTAAATTCTGAAAATAATCAAATGCCATCCCAGTGAAATTCAGTCCAAATCAAGCCTTGGTTCCAAGTCCCATTTCCCACTTGTCTGGCAGGGATTTGGCTGATAACTCCTGACTATGCCTCCTAGCACGGCTACAGGGAGGCAACAAGACTCCGCAGCTGAGGAAAGGCAGAGTCTCTCTTTAGCTCTTTTTCTGTGCTGGCAAGTAGTGAAGTAGAGATTCAAGGAGCAAAGCTAATGTGAGAATGGAGTGAGGATGCCTAAGGCAGTTTGGATGAAAGACTCCTTTGGGGCACAGAGGGGGAAAAGGCCATTTTTCTAATTAGTTGAGTCAGAAAAAAAGGGAGGAAGATTTTGACCCTTCTCATAATTAATCATAGTTAATTATTTGCAAATACCAGTTAAAGAGGGAATTCTGCATTTGCATGAACTTCATAACTGATGGTTGTGGTTAGAGGTAATTATTCTGACAATTATTTGTTTCAACAAACAGCTACCAGATCACTTGCTTGTATCTGCCATCTTTGGGAGTTATAGAATATCTGTCTTTTCACACTTTTTACTTTTATTTCACAGAATCACAGAATCAATTAGGTTGGAAAAGACCTCTGAGATCCTCGAGTCCAACCTACTTGTTTGGTTTTCCATGTTTGCTCAAGGTGCCAGCTGGGAAGTGGCTTCTAGTTAAGTTTAGAATGTGACACCTACCCTACAGCAGGGAAAAAATTATGTTACATTTCTAACATGATTCTTACACTGGGGAAATGATTGAAAGGGATGGTTTTCACACTATGGTGCTGTTTTGGGATTATGTAGGATAGTCAGGTTTAATGCTGTTTAAAAGGAAAACAGGACTTGTCAGTTCAAGGTCTAACCTCAAAGAAGAGGAGGAGCCCAGCAGAGATTTCCAAGTCAAAAGGTGAATTGCCTGCAAGTGCTACATATCTCCACTCAACTAAGGACAGGGATGCTGGAGTACTTAGTGTTTCACCTCTGTCTCTTACTTGGTGTAGCAACAAGTAGTGCAAAGCATTGGAAGGAGACCTCTAATCACCCAAACAGTGAGGCAACAAGAAAAATTGCCTCAGGGTAGGTCAGCCCTGCAGATCTGTTGCTGAAGGAGAAAAAACCCCCGTCTGGGTCTCAAATAAGATGAAGTGAATACTTCAAAAACCTTAGATAAATGCTGTTTTCATATGAAAGCATAGAAATGCATTGCATACAAATGCAATTTTTCATATAAATGGTGAGGTGAAAGTAGGTTTTTTCAGAACTCTTAAGATTTCTCATTTTATCTGCTGTTTGATTATCTAGGTGAAGTAAAGAAGGCAGTGTCCTGGACCAGCTAATACTGGCTTTTTGTGCCAGGTCAGACCCTCTGGCTCCTCTGTGAAATTGCTTCCTGAGACATTTGCTGATCTCACTTAATATATCTTTTGATAACCAGATTTCCAGAGGTATCTAACCACTGCAGTAGCTCTTCAGCCACGCAGACAATAGACAGTAACCTATGCAAAGCTGCTGCCTCTGAAACCATTAGTGGATTTTTACAGAGAGTGACTTAGAGGAAATTCTGTTGCCAGTATTTAACTTGCTTTTATATTATGTAAAAAGGTAAGACTTAAAAATAAGATAAAGGTATTTATAACATACATGAGTCCTTTGGGAAGACTGAAAAAGTCTCTTTTAAAGGAAAAAAAAAAGTAATTCAAACTAGGATCTGAGGTAAAGTTCAGTTAAACTTGTGAGTTAGACCTGGTGGAGTAATTATTAGCCAGCTCAATTTTTTTTATAAATGGGCATAAACCTACTGACTTTGATTTAGAAGTACATAGCATTAGGTTGGCATTCAGCCTGTTCTGTAGAGGGGAATGCTCATTATATCAGTGTATAGACAATTTTCAAACTAGATATAATGCTTTAGGTTGGATAGGAATCCTTCATTCTAAACTCAGCATATGTGAACATCTAGCTAATAAAAGATCTGTATTTCTAATAAGTGATGTCCCTAAACAGGGGATCCCTAAACCCCTTAAATGAGGTTTCAGAACAGAGGTTGTACTACACTTCAGTCTCATACTTAAACTCCCTAAATACTTAAGTGAAAGCAAAAACTCTAGCTGGCTATCTATTCTTTCTTATCTATCCATGAAAATTTAATTTAAGCTAATGAGAATAGCATCTGTTACTTGAACACCCTTGACAGTCCTACAGTCTTCTAATACTATTCTGGTACAAATTCTCCCTAAACCCCTGAAAATCTGACATAAATTTAAATAGATATTTGCATCAAATGTTGCATAGGAAGCCATTGTCTGGATACACCTAACTGGAACATTTCTATTCTGTTACCAAAAATTAATAGATGTAAATATTTGGGTACTGTAAGCCAGTCCTCTTCTACTAATTTCAATGTAATTCTCCTGATTGAATTATGAGTTGGGTTCATGATGCGCTGTAACAGAGGAGCACACAGCCACTGGTGCTACCCTGGAAAGGAGATGTTAAATTCTCTGCTCTCCACTGGGGTGACTCAGATGTACACCTGAACATTAACACTGAAACCATAATTTACATCTTCCAAATATCTGAGAAAGTTTGGATCTGGATCACGCTCTTTTCTCTTACCTCTGGTTACAAACTGGGCTTTGCCTGTTCCACATTGGTGGTAGGCAAAGGTCTGCTAATTTGTAGTACATGGCTCAGACCATATGCCTAGTAAAAATGAAATGTTGGGAATTTAGGGGAGATGGACCGTTACAGGAACAATGACCTAAGAAAAATGAAGGAGTTGGATGACCTAAAGCCAGTGTTGAGAAGGTTACTGTGGAAGGTGGTGTGAAGTCACGAACATATACAGAGAAGCTGAACTGTTGTCCTTATATATATTTATACGTACAAATATCTTGGTCTCAGACCAAACCTCTGCTCTGCTAGGTGTGTAATTATGGGGCAAAATATTTCCGCAGTGGTCTGCAACAAAAGAACAAAACAACAGACAGCAAAACAGGCACACATGGAATAATGTATAGGAAAAAAGTAGAAAGTGTGGAAGCAGGATATACTGCAACACGCACAGAGTGCAACTCTTTGAGTAAATATTAGCAAAGAATTACTGCAAACACTCATCCAGGCCGAGGAAAGTGGATATGTGTGCGAAATCAGCTGATCTGTTCAGCCACTACACACCTGTTCTCTTGGAGGCATTCCATGGACTGGAAGGACCAAATGCAAGACTGAAATGCCAGAACAGCCTGCCACAGCCCGTTCCGCTGGGCTCACAGCATTGCATAAGGCGATCATAAAAGCAGAACTTCATGAAGGTGTGTGCAAGATGGAAATACCCTGCAGGAAAAACGTCTGCCCCCTCTGAACATTTACCTTCAAGATGTTATAGTTAAGGCTGGGACTAGGTCAAGGAGGGAAATGAGCTGCATTTTAAACCTCTGTACCCTCCAGTTATTTGTGTTCAGTCAGTCACCCACAGCTAATGTTTCTCCTTCTTTTATCTCTGTTTTGACAGACCCAAGCTACACAAGACCTACCATTTGCAGAAACAGCTCTTTAGGGCATGAGGAGGTCCATGAGAACCTCCTTCAAGATGTATCCACTGTGTGGTGGTGCTGATGGAAGAGGCTCTCAGTCACTGCTTACACTGACAACCACCATATATTGCTACTTCAGCAGTCATGGCAACAGAAAGCAGAGTTCAGAGCAGAGAATGGTCTTGATAATGACCCTTCTAAATTATTTTTTTCCAACAATGCTCTTAAGAGCAGATTTGACAGTGCCACACAGATCAATTCCCAACAAGTTTGCAGTACCAACAGGAAAGAAGAGATTTGAAGCAGAGAACAATCACATCATAAACACTGTTGGTCTTCTCATTGTAGTCTGGGAAGTTTCCCCAAGCTTCCACACACTTATGCTGTGGTTTGTGGATGTCAGAGGAGCAGGAAGAGTGTTGGGCTGAGGGGAAGACAGCCGGGAGGTGAGAGGGAGGAAGGAAGAAGTGACTGGGTTGGAAGGAGCAAGAGGAAAGAGAACATGGTAGCAATGAAAAAGGCTGGAAACTAGCTGGTTTTATATTGGGGTCGGAAAGGAGACATTCACCAGTGACCAGCCAGCTCTGACAACACCTTTTGATGGTAATTATATTATAATTATGAGAATGGCTCATAAAGAAATAACTCATCTCCACCGACATACAGAGATACAGTCAGAAGTCACCTTTAAGTGTATGGGATCCTTCTTCTGCTCAGTTGCTTTCTGAAATAATATATCAGTTCTAGGATTAAATAAGGATCCCTGCTCCATGTCAACATGGGTCTTTATTTTGCTATTAGTCCTGTATGCATACAGATGGGTGATGGATCGCACATAGATTTCTGGGAGGAAGCTGAGATGGTTTACCCCTTTGGAATCTGCAGCAATCCCCAAGTAATGCTCCCAGGAACAAAAAGGTGCTAGACCTTAACAGATGTAACACTCTCCGGTTAGTTATTTCTGAAGTCCCTGTGATTTCATAGTCGCACTTCTCAGAGTCAGAGTCTCATAGCCAGCAGCTCCTCCCAAAATTCAAATCTGGAGCCCAAAGCTATTGGATAAACCAGTTTTACCTTCCCAAGGATGCAGGGCTGTGTTGTATTTCTGTGTTTGCTGTGCAGAGGAGCAGAAGAAACACTTCAGCCCCTTACCTGACACAGCATCCAGTGAGAAGCTCACCCAGCTCACCCAGAACAGCTCCCCATCTGGGCAAAGTTTGGATTTAATGTGTGCACCCAGTGAGGAAGGAGAGCTGCATCAAAAAGCTACAGCCAAAACCAGAAGAGATATGAAGCCAGAACAGCATGGACACCTCAAAAATAATTATAATGGGATGAGACATAGAGGAAAAAAGTGTCAACTATTTCTGAGAAACTGTTAAACCATTTTTAACATCTAATAAAACAAAAGCAAACCTATTTACTCTTCCCTCTGACACACTGATGTGTGAGCTCATATTCTCTATCTGGCCAATAAAAATATTACTAGTATGTGGAAAATTAAAGAGTAGTACTTCCCTTTAAAGAGAACACAGAAACAATATAAAAAAAGTAGAATACACATACATTAAACCCATAAATGTTACAATAAAGGGCTTGA
Source organism: Aleadryas rufinucha (assembly GCA_013397815.1). NCBI lineage: Eukaryota > Metazoa > Chordata > Aves > Passeriformes > Aleadryas > Aleadryas rufinucha. The sequence goes on along the minus strand of VZTH01001032.1, from coordinate 125,982 downwards.
GATAGGTATATGTATATCAGAAGAAATCAAGCAAGAAGCTCTTAAAAAAGGTGACTTATAAGAAGGAGGAGGAAAAAAATGTCTGGCATTAGCTGAGAAAATATAAAGCAAAAAATTGCCTGTTTTAAAATAAATTAGAAAGAGAAATTCGTAATTTTTAACAGAAAAATGCACACTGAAGAAGGAAAAAGGGTAAAAATAATAGTAATATAGTGTAATTTGAAATAGATTCCTTTGGGAACAAGCCTAACGGAGGTGGTTTGTGAAAGACATTATTTTTATGCAAACAGGAAGCAGAGAAATACTAAAAGCAAATATATAAAATAACGTTCAGGAGTAAGGATGATAGTTACAATTATGATTCTTTCTCCTTTACAGACTTTCAAAATCCCTCATTCCTCCGACCCCTTGACCTGATTAACTTTGAAGTACATAGCTGCTTGAGGTTTGAGGTTTTTTTATATTCAATGCTATTATAATTTAGTGCAAGTACATGACAGTGATATGAATGCCCACTGCTGGTAGCTCTAACTGTAGTGCCGTGTAACAGTAAATGGATTTCATCACCCACTTGGAACTTAAATTCTCAACCTGCTGCTCATTTCATGTGCCTTGTAAGAGCCAAATTCCTTGGCTTTACTTTTGAGTTTGAACATGTGTTGCTCAAGGAAGCTTTTAGTTTGAGAGCATCTCTGAAAGTCCACTTTATAGGTCCAAAAGAATTAATATTCTCAGCCAAGTCCAACTAGAGTTTCCCTCCCCATCAGTGGAATATAATATTCCTGCACTAGGTTATGAATACAAAAACTTACTTCCTTTCAGTCAGAAAACCTCACCATTTTCTGTCTGAGCTGAACACTGAACAAGGAACCTCAAAGGAACCTAAACTCTCCCAGTGACTGGAACATCCTGATGGAATGATTCAACACAGTCTCGGCTTCCATGACAGCTTAATAAGGTAGGTGCTTTAGGTTATTTTTCAGGTGTGATAGAAAAATGTACAATCCTTTGTTCACCTCTGAGGCACTTTTTCCCTTATTCACTTTAAAGCAGGAACCACTGCTGCAAGAAAATTCATACAGTGAGTGGAAAGCCACCTTTCCACCAGATACGTAGCAAAGATATGTCAGGAGTGTCAAATTAACATTTTCAGCACATTGTCCTCCCTGCTCTTTTAGATGTTTATGAAAACAAGGATGGGAAAAAAAAAAAAGAAAAGTAGTTTTTCTTGAGGTTTCTTCTTTTCATTTCCTTTGGAGTTGTGTTTTTTGAAAGTGCATTCACATTTGCTCTCAAAGCCACTTTTATCTTTAAAACTGTTATTCAGATGCAATAACACTTTTGATTGTGTTATTGCATAGTAAAACTAAAAAAAGTAAGGAAGCAGAATTTTTTCTTGCTCTGCATTTTTTTAATGTCTTTTGATCTTGTCTCTGTCCTGGTGATGATATTACTCTGAAACCTGTGGTAAAATGCCAGGGTGAGAAAGAAGCTTAGCTCTTTGAAATGATTGTGGTCAAATTTGTGTTACACCCTCTGTGATCTGATAACTACAGATCTAACATGTAAACCTTTGCAGAGACATATACATTCAGGTAATCCATTTATTTACAGACTTGAACAAATATTGACAGAAGCAACTTCATACCTGTGGGTAATGACCCACCACAGTGATGACATTCCACAGCCCCAACTAGAACCCGTGCATGAAAACACTGGATGTGCAGAGCTTGGCTCCATGTCTCCTGCAGTATAATGTGTTTTCTTCTTTTGCATTAAAATTGATCAAGACAAAAGAATGACACTGATCTTCCTGGGTCAGGTGTCAGAAGCTACTTCTGAATGCTGCTTTTTAATGGTGTTTGCTACAGAGTGGTGTAAATTCAGGTGGAGCTATGATACATGTTCCAGTCAGATTCTAGGTGAGCTGAATGGTGTTCTGGGGGTGCCTCTCTCCACTGTCAATAGAGGAGGACCATGAAACTCAGTGCTGGATTTAAGACACCCAGTTAAGTGCATTTCACACTCTGAGATTTTCACCTCCTTGGATTCCATTTTGGCTAGGATGCTATGGGCTAGGTGTGAGAGGTTTTGTTAGACCGGTGTAAACCAGCATGCATATGAATACCTACCTGAAAACTGCTTTTTGCAGAATAACCCATCCAGTTTTATAGATGCTAGATATGATGTTATGCCTATAGTAGAGATATACTACATTGTGGAATTACTATTCTTGCATTTTTGCTATAGAGAGTTTAAAAATGTAGCAGTAATATTTTTGTAATAACAATGGTCTGAAGATATTTGTAACATAAATCTTTTGGGTAATGACCTTAAAAACAGACATAAGTATAAAAACTCTTCGGTTTAATAGGTTACTCTTCAGCAGATAGCAGTTTGGATGCCTGCAGGTTCCTAAATTTCTTATCATCCTGCTTTCAATCTGACTTTTCATTCTACAGTTCTATCCCCAAAAAAAGATGTTGAGTCCAAGATAGACCATATCATCATGGTTCAACAGAGGAAAAGAAAGGGAGACTGTTTTGTTATTTTTAGAAGAGAAACTGCCCTCCTAAATGTTCACCAAGTACTCCTCCCTCAGTACATTTTGCATGCCTGCTTGATGAGGAACCCCAGGCTTTAGTGTATCTGCCTCTCCAAAGAGTGTATTTTGTAGGTGTGATGCCGATGTGCAGCTGTGCACACCTCACAGCAACGGCCTTCTTGGTATATTCTGGTCTATACAAAGGTTGCTACTGGAAGAACTGGTCAGGAATATTATGCCAGGATAAACTTGCTAAAAAGATCTTTCTAGTGACCAGTCGGCTCCAAAACAAAACTGTCTCTCCACCTCTATCTCTTCCCCCCACCAAAAGAAGAAGCTTTCCATCTACTTCCTTGGAAGGCTCACTTTTGGCCTGCAAAGGACCTTAATGTCAAAATCAGTAAGCAAAGACACTGCAGGTTGATTTTTTTCCCTTTATGTTTTCTCTTTCTTTTTTCATCCAGATTTTGGGTGAACATTTCCTCCAGGGGCATAATACCTTTTTCTTTTCCTTTTAAAAATACGGAAGGTATGTGTGGTTTTAATATATCCCTAATTATATTCCATAGCTTGCTGAAGCAAAGTTAAAATTATAACTTTCATGATGACAGTGAATCAATTTTTCTACCCTGTGCAGGGTGGATACAAAGGCTACTGTCCTCCCAATGCCATTGACTCAGGGTTGCTAAAGGAAGTCTTGTGAAGGAAAGTCTTCTCTTATCACTTGGCATTTCTGACTTGCTAATCTGATTCCAAAGAAAAATTGTTTATAGGAGTTCCTGGTTCAGATCCTCCTCCTTGCTAAAGTTGATGTCAAAGCATGTGCAACAGTAACTGGATGAGCAAGTCAAGCTTGTTGAGTTCAGATCCAGAAATGCTAACAATTTACTGATTTAGCAGCTCTCAGATGCCAGTTAATAATGAGAGAAATAGGAACCCATTCAAAGTTATTGGGTCAGACAATCTAACTTCACGAAACCCAAGTCTGGATGATGTCCCAACTCAACAAATCTCTGGGTCAGTTATTATATTTATTTGATGTCCCTGGCTACATGAACTAATAAACAAACAGCCTGCATTTTCTCCCTATTCAAACCCTCCCTTTACTTCCCATTGCTACTTACACGATTTTACTACCCACCCTGTGTCTCTTGCAGCATAGTCTGACCAAGCAGGTGCTATGGTGAATGAGGAATGCCACTCAGGCCACTTTTTGTGTGCCCATTCAGCCCCTTCCAGATAGCAAGTAGGGGAGTATCAGCAGTGACAGTCTGCACTCAAACACATCATACTCGCTTGGCAAAATCATGGGAGTGGGCACAAGCTACATGGTACCCTTCACATGATCAAATGACAGAGAAGGTGCTGAACCCACCACACACTGAACGCAATTGTTTGCATTTTCCAGATGTTTTCCTTGTGCCCCAAATCGAGCTTCCATTCAGGTTTTAAGTCTGTATTCCGGACAACATATAAAATGTATTACAGGAACTGTGGTCACAAAAAAAAAGACAGAAGTTTTCACATGTTTTCTGTTTTCTATGTATATCTTCTAACCAGCTGTATAAAATCATCTCTCTGAAGTGTTGATTCAACTTGTTGTAGTATTGACTTGGTGAAGCTAGTAAGAAGAGCTCATTCTTATTTAGTCCGAAGTAGCAAAGGCTTCTCTCTCATGATACTTCTAGGGACTCTATTGGTGATCCATCTGGGCATGCCCACCAACAGAAAGCTCCCACCACTCCAGGTTCGCAGGGAGGTGGACATGTTTCGGGAGACCACAAGATTCAATTCTGCATGGCTGGTGTCAGCACTCAGGGCCCATGGGGTCAGTTGGTCAGCTTGTCTGCACCCGTGGCCAGTGGCAAACAAACATTCCTCAATGGTAACATGCACTGTAGCACTGTACCTCAGTTATCTGGTAAAAAAAAAAGGTGTCCACAGAGGTGGGCCACTTGCATCCTGTTGGCACGGCCCACATTCAAGGTTGTTCCTATTTGGCTCCATTCCCTTGAAGACATGAGGAGCAGCTGTGCAGGAAGTAAGTGACAGCCACACCACCTAATGCTTAATGTACAAACAAGGGGTGAGCTGCACAGCCTTGATAAAGGCAGGCATGATAGTGCTAGAGTCGATTTACATCACCTGCATGACCCCACAACCCAAGTAAGGGCTGCCACAACCGGTGGGCTGGAGATGTCCCATAGCCGGGATCTGATCTCCACAGCAGCCAATATTGCAGAGGTTTGTGAATGAAAATTCAAACCATCCATCTCTTAGGCAGCTGCCCTGCAGATTAAAAAATAAAAGGAGGCTCTTCTTGTCTGAAAACAGAGGCATTCCAGTTTTCTACCAAAATATTAAAATATTTAACTTAGATGAATTCCATCATAAAAAGTTTTTAAGCCCTTTTCCACTGATTATTCTAAAAGAATTACATATGGGGTTGTTTATTGATTTTTCCATTTGCTGCTTATCAAAGACTGGAACACTGACTTTTATTATTTTAATGGTATAAGAGAAGGGAAAAGGTATTGCTTATCATCTTGCTTTTTGTGAATATTCATAATTTCATTTTACAAGCCTTGTTGATGTAGATGCAATTTATTTATGTTTTCATGGGATAAATATAAAAGACCATTGAAACTATTGCAGTTCTGTCAGGGGCTACAGAAGGAGTTTTCCAGACTGTACAAGAATTGGGCTTGTTCTTGTGACGAGGATTAAAGCTCAGCAATTGTGAGCCACTGATGTACCTGCCCAGCTCAAAGGGGATTTCAAAGCCCATGGAAACTCACTGTTTCATGAACAGAGCAGATGTCTCACTCATGAGACATGAGTGACTCTCTGTCATGAACTCATGGTCTCACTGAACTGATGTTCCTCAGCATTTTATCTTCTTGCATCTGGAAGCAACGGGGACTCCCAGGCAAAGCCTGATATTGGATGTCCTTCTTTAGACCCCAGATGTAGGATTTAGTTGCCTGAACACAGAGCAAATGAAGAAGACTTGTGCCCCTTTAAATGTCCCGGGATACCTGAGTGTCATGATCAGAGAATTTGTGTCCTTCTACCTCTGCATCCACAGACCACGCCACATACTTGTAAAGGACACTGTGTGCCTCTGTTCTTGTAGCTGTATCCCCAGGGGAGAATAGCAGGATGCCACATTTGATGCTGTAAATATTCCCCAGGAGGAGCTTGATTCCTTGCATTAACTTCAGAGGGAATATGGTCCTTCAACCCAGATGTCTATGCTGAACTCTGAAGCTGACTTTTGTGACCTTCACTGCTGCTGCAGAACAGGCCAGCTGGAAGAAGGCAGCAAGCCTAGAATCTGGTGATGGCTACAACTGTGCAACTGAGCCAGACTCAACACTGCTCAGGCCTTCAGCAATGGTTTTACCACTGCAAGGGTTATTAACACAGGCTTCTGGTCAGGCAATGAGCTCGGAATTTACCTGAAATTCTCCAAAATGACACCCACTGCTTTCCTGCTGGCATAAAGATGCTATCAAAAAAATCTGTGGGTTGAGTACCTCACCAGTGGGATCTTCTGCATACAGCTTGAGTAACTTACCTAAAACATCTAGCTGCATTGGCCTCCTTGCAAACCTGGGAATTAGGTCATTCTACATGACTATAAAGAGTTGCCTTTCTGGAAGGAAACGTTGTGGTTTGATGGCAGTTGGCTAATAGGAAGCCACTGAACTGCAGCACAGGTTGAACAGTACTCCACAGCAGTTAGGAGATGGTGAGTTGCAGACAGTGGAGCTAAGGCTTGGAGTTGCCTCGGTGTTGGCAGAAATAAGACTTTACATTTCAATATTAATTGTCGAAATTATTCACTATCTGCCCTTCATTACCAGGATAAACCCACGTAACCAGAGATTATCCAATTCTCATTTGGAAAACACACTCTGTATTTATTATCTCATATACACCACCTGAGTAAACTAATCTTCTTTAAAATTTATTACTGCACTGGTCTTTAGTAGACAAAGTTACTCTGGTACAATGAACTCCTGTGCATATGGATACATCATGAAACACAGAATCGATTTCCAGCTTTGCTTAAGTGCCTCTGTAAGGACAGTAGAGCTTTCAAATCTAAGAAGCAACATTCAAATTAAACTTTCAGCCTTTAGTTGAATAAGCTCTTTTTTTTAATTGCACACAATCTTTTTATTCAATATTGTCAATGCTCATTTGAGCAGTGCTGTACTACCTGATCTCTTGAGGGCAGCATGCACAGAATGGGTCTAACGGCAGTAAGTGATAGTCGAGATTTTCTTCTGTCTAGGAAGGTAGAAATTTGTTCAGTATTACCTTAAGGTGCTCAAACTCAGTGGCAGGAAGATCTTTGCTTAGGGTTTCTCATTCCCCTAAGACCATTCAGATTCTCTGATAATACAATTATGGATCTGAGGCACCTATGTTAAGTGTGAATGCTTTCTTTGCAGCCTGTTGGCTCCCAGGGTATGGGATAGTCTTCTGCAGTTTTTCACCTTGTTTGAAGCTAAAGCTTCACACCATTTTGTAGGGTACACTGGAAGGATTTTTTTTTCTTGCAAAATTTTAATGGACATAATTTGTTTAATCTTCAAGATTTATTAGTTTCCCGTGTGAGATTGTGTTTTCTGTTCTTCTGGTCATTCTTGTTGCAATACCGCTTGGAAGCATTTTCCAGCTACAGTTGCTCTTCTGTTGCTATCAGAATGAAGTAATTTCTCCACTGGACATAATGTTTAATGCCATTCCTGGCACAGGACCAAACACTGCACTTGATGCAGCTGACCAGAGTATTGTGTTAAGTAACTAAGAGAGAAGAAAGGTGGCAGAAGCCACAGTCTCAGCATGCCTGGTAAACCAAACCCTGATGGTTTGTAACGGGACCGTGAAGCTGAGTCTCTATGTGCTCTGTGTGCCAGGGACACTGTACAGTGAAAAGCCACCACACCTTAACCACAAACTGGGCACTTCTGTCCTCCAGGTTGAAATTCAAACCTGAAGGATGAGTGTCGAACTACCATCACCAATGCATTAGCCACTGCTAGGTTGGACTTGGTGATCCCTATGGGTCCCTTCCAGCTTTAGATATTCTATAAAAAAACCCGCCCTTTCTTTCTGCTTTCTACATTTGATTAATTCTATGTTTAAAAGCATTCTTAGCGACTTGAAACAAAATATTTCTAATATGTGCACAAGATGCTTTGATCAGCTTACAAGTTTTTGGTTTAGTTTCAAAATTAATTTCAGAAACAAATTTTTTTCCATGCTGATCTCATGATCAGCTCTTTTAATACAGTTCATTGTTTTCTGGGGCTTAAAGCATTAGCCACAGGATGAGGGCACTAGCATGGAAGGATTTTTTAGGAATAGACTGTGCTAGGATTCTCTGAAGAGTTAGCCAAATTCCTTGGGTTTGTTTATGGATTCATTTTCTCTTAATTTATAGGAAAAGAAGAAGAAAAAAGAAGCAAGCTAAGAAGGCAGTGGTTTTCATGCAAGAGTACAACACCAAAGAGTTACATACCTAAGAGTGGAAGAAAATCAAAGCTAAAGGCTTGCAAAAAGTCATACAAGAATTCAGGTATGAATCCTGGAATCATCACAGAGATCTCCAAGATAAGAAATCCACTTCTGACTGGCAGCTATTCTTAAGGTAAAAATTTGGTAAAACTGCAAAATACTCAATTCAAAGGGTTCATTTTTCTTTACTTAATATGAGTTCATTGCCAGTTTAACCACACAGAGTTCAGTGCTCAGAGAATGCATTCCACTTAGCTAAATTAAAATCTCAGCTGGGGCAACTGAAAATGAATATTAGGCCCTGAGTTCAAAACGTCCCACAGCATTGCCAAGGCAACAATATCAAATCATGATAAGCAGAATTATTCTGAACAGTGGGTACAGCTTAAAATAAGGTTACAACAGCTTTTTCTGAAGGTTGAAGGGAGACACAACACTTAGTAGCTGCCTGTAAGTAAACAGCTCCTACAGTACCTGCAGTATCTTTAGCCTCTGTAATGCACACCATGGCCTTTGTGCTAGATATCCTATTGACTCTGTGTGACTCACTTTTTATGACCTCACCAATGAGATAACACCCTCATTCGATAAAAGACTATGCCAATTAAGAAAAGCCCTACTGCCTGATAACCTGATTAAGAGCTGAGTACTCAGGGTGGTGGTGTGAGACCGTTCATTTCTAATCAATTCTGGCTTCTTGTTGAGCAGCTTGATGGAATTATCCAGCCTTTGGCAAACCTTTGTATGATGCTTACTGCACCTAAAGATGAATTACTCTTTATTTGTTCAATTTGCTGCAAGGTGGGGCCAATCTGCTTGTAGGGATCCGTTCTCTTAAGACTTGGTGTCAGAGAGTTCATTTTTCATTGAGTGTCCTTAGGGTTTTCGTATTTTCCCCATTTTTAGAAGCCAAAAAAGGAAAAAAAAAGAAGCAATGTAGAAACTTCAGTTTCAAGATCACAGATGTACTTGCTGGTTTATAAGTTCTCTGACCAGCAATATCTGTTCTTTATATAAAATTTGAGAACAATCCCCAAATCCAGGGCTGGAGGCAAAGCTTTCCTTGTCTACATAATCCTGTAACTGCAGATCATAAAATACATACATTCCATATTACCACAACATGGCCAAACCCTTCCCTCTGTGTAACTGTTGTCACACATCACTATCACAAAGTAATGGAAAATTTGATACATATTGTGAGACATACTGTTAGGGCTTATGTTCCCTTTTCCATGGGTGGAAACACCTATGGGAAAATGCCATGTAGTTTACTTCATAGTTTGGTTCTCCTTTTGTTGCTCCCCTTTGGATTCTAATCTTTCACTAACAGGGCCTTTAACAAAGTGCTGGGTAGGAAGGAGATGTGTCCCTTTCTTCTGTTTCAGTTTGAACAAGAAAAACCTCTGATAGCACTGGTGTAGATAGCAGTGAGGTCTTGCTCCTTGGTAACTAGCAATGTTTTCTGGTGGCAGCAGGAGCTCCAGGCAGTGCTGGGAGCCCTTGGTGGAGCACTGGGACTCAGAATAAGTCTGCCTCCACCCTGTCTAGCAAGCAGACAAACCAGAAAGCACTGTGCTATACTTTTTTCATTTGTTTGGTTTGGCGGTTTGGGGTTTTCTTACAGATTCAAGCCCATCAGTCTAAGACCTGTTGCTCAGCTGTTACAGAGCTGACTTTTGCCATTAGGATGACTACAGTTTTACTTCATGAGCTGAGATCCAGTTTCCTCTAGTAGCAAACTTTCACAGCTACTTCAGATCTAGGTGATTCTCCCCCTCTATTCTCATGACACCCCACATGGAGTGCTGTGTCCAGGTTTGGGGACCTCAGCTCAAGAAAGACATGGACCTGTTGGAACAAGTCCAAAGCAGAACCACTAAGTTGATCACAGGACTGGAACACCTCTCCTAGGAAGACAGGCTGAGAGAGATGGGGCTGTTCAGCCTGGAGAAGAGAAGGCTTTGGGAAGAGCTTAGAGCACCTTCCAGTACTTTACGGGGGCCTACAAGAAAGCTGGAGAGGGACTTTTTATACAAGCAGCTGCAGGACAAGGACAATGGTTTTAAACTAAAAGAGGGCAGCTTTAGGTTAGATGTTAGGGGGAAATTCTTTACTCAGAGGGTGGTGAAGTACAGGAACAGGTTGCCCAGAGAGGTTGGGTTGCCCCATCCTTGGAAGTGTTCAAGACCAGGTTGGATGGGACTTTGAGCAACCTGGTCTAGTGAGTGGTATCTCTGCCCATGGCTGTGACTAGATGATGTTTAGGGTCCCTTCCAATCAAACCCATTCTATGATTCTATATTTTATTCCTCTGGGATATCTCAGCCATGCCTTACAATTAGCAGTTTAGAAACCTTCTGGAACATGAAAGACAGCAAGAAAAGAAATCATTAGGTATTTATGCACCAGACTACACCTAGGATGTGGGGGACAAATGCCATAATGATGTGCCCTGCCCAGAATTGTACCAGGATGCAAGGACATATGGCAAGGAGACAATCTCGTGCAGTTAGGACCAGGCACCTTGGTGATTATACTATAATTATATCACATTATACCATATCATATCTAGTAGATACATGCAATTATATTCACATATATGTACAAGGAAAGGCATGGAGGAATGTACTGCCAAGTACATTAAAGAGGAAGACTTCCCCAATCAGCATGGTTATACTGATAAATTTATAGTCTGTTAGTGGTGGGAAATCCTTCAGGTATATCACAGTTCTGAATGAATCACAAGCTGCTTAATAGTGCATTGAAATGCAGTCCTGAGCCATGACTGGTAAAAGATGTACTATCTGATTTTATCCTGGGCAAAATGTCCAGAGGGGGTGGTAGCACATTAAGTTAGATGAGCCATCCAGGGCATACCTTTCACTTGTTATCAGCTGTGTGTAATAAACTGACCCCCGAGACATTCCAGTGTAAACTGAACTAGAATTATTTCAGACATAAAGACTTTCTATTTGCAAGAAGTAAATATCAGGGAAGAGTTGGCATAGGACCTCATTAGCAAGCAATGAGGGTCAATGTACATTTATAGGGAAAGCAACAAATGGAAATCATAGAGAAAAGAGACCATTTTATTGGCTCTGGAATTAAGCAGTAGGGAAATGCTAATCAAAACGTGAGGGCTGGAGTCCAGAAGCTGTGGAGATCACTACAAAATTATACACACTCTGTTCTTATCCTGCAGGTTTTTTCTCCTACAAATGCTTTCACCTTTTTTTTGTTCTTCCTCTGAAGTAATATGCCAGCTGTGCAAATGTTTGACCCTGTGAACATTCAAAAATTGATTTTGCTTTCTGGCTTTGCTGAGCACAAGCCAACCCCTGCCTGCAGAAACAGTGTTTTCCAGAAGCAGCAGTGAGTACACACAGACGTGCTCTTTGCTAAGGGCACTTGCCAAAGCCTTGTGAATGTGTCCAGGAAAGAAATATTCCTGGTCAGTCAAAACACTCAAACCTTTACCATTAGGAGTTAGCAGAAAAGATCCATTCTTTAAATAATTACCATACCACTTAGTTATACAATATGTGTTACACAGTAATAGTGTGTTCCCTAGAGTAACCATCTGTCTGTTTCCCAGAGTGCTTTCTGGATCTTTGGCCAATTTCAATCAAATCTGACAGATGAATAGATGTCTCAAGTTTATGTAAGTTTCTGTAAAGCTAGAGAAATTAGTTAGCCAGGTAAAAGAAAGAAACTTTATTAGGACATCTCTGTTAAAGTCCTTCCACTTCAGGAAAAGCTTCAATATTAATTTACCCCTTATTGTACAGGGAATCAGCATGAGAGCTGAACATCAAAATGTTTATATGTTAGAAACAAGGCTTCATTTCCCCACACATTCTAAAACATCTGACCTGATGGGTGGGTTTCGTGATGATATACTAGTAAGATGAATATACTGACTGAAAGCTGGCACATTCATAATTTCTTAGCCTGAAGAAATAACATTAGCATAGTTCAATTACAATTTCATTTTGTGTAATTCAGTTAAAGTTTCAGTGGAACAAGAAGAAAAAACCCTCTGGGAAATGAGTTCTTACTAGGTCCAATGCTTGTGGAACTACTGTTCAAAACTTTTTTTGCCCTGGAACAGAATGAATCCACTGTGGTCATCCCTCATAGCACATTACTGGTCTGAGAGGGATGAATGACTCCCCTTTTAGCTGTAAAATTAGATGTACTTTTTTACAGAAGGTTGGAAAAAACCTCTAACATCAGCAAGTCCAACCGTCAACCCACCATCACCTCAATGTTCACCACTAAACCATGTCCTCCAGTGCCATATTCACAAGTTTCCTGGACACTTCCAGAGATGTTGACTCCACGACTTCCCAAGGCAGCCTGCTCCTACGCTTGACAACTCTTGCCATGAAGAAACTTTTCCTAATATCTAATCTAAACATCCCCTGGTGCAACTTGAGGCCATTTCCTCTCCTCCTTTTATGTAATCATGTACTTTCCAATCGCTGTGAGTCATGAAGGCATTTTCAGCTCTACTGGCCTTTCTTCCCCATTCTTTGTTACCTCTGATCCTGAGAGCATCCTGGTTGTCTGAAGTGGCTCTTTTTCTCTGTTTTGCCAACTGTGCACACCAGGGTAATATTTTTGCTTGTCTGACTTTGAGAGCTTTGCTCACCTTCCTACTTTCAGGTCTTTTTCCAGGTACTTTTGCTGAACTGCTATCCCTCCTTTGGAAATTCAGCCTGAATTTCATGTTTTCCTCTTTTTTGGCTGTTGTTAATTCTTATTTTCAAAATTGTTTCTTCAGTATTCAGTAAGTTCTTCTGTAGTTTTCTCTTTGGGTCACAAGGTTGGGACCTTTGCACAGAAGTTTGGTCTTCATTTGGTCAAGTCTTGATACTTGTGGCAGAGGGGGAAGAGCATAGAGGTTCTTTCAGCCCCTGCTGATCTCCCAGGCAGCTTTTGTCAGGTAAATCCATGAACATAACTACCATGACCTTCATCCAAGCAAAAACCTACACAACACAGTGCTGCTCACAAAGGTCCTGCATCAGCCCTCCTCGTCTCCCTGCAAACTGGGGTCTCCCTTCCTTGCTGGAGCTGTCCACAGCCATCCAGACAGTATTTTGTCTTTGTCACATGCTCACAGCCCAATCCCATGGGTGATCTCCTGTCAGTCTTTAGCCTTGTACAAGAAAGAGCCCCCTTTAACGTGTTACTGCCTGAAAGTCACATTGACCAACACTTTCAGGAAACAGGGACTGCTCTGTCTTTCTCATAGGGTACAGGAAATGGTACTACTCTCTGTCTGGACTTTAGGCTTGAATGCCTTCAGGCAATGAGGATCTATTTCCTCAGTTAAATTTTTGATGGAGAGTGGACAGTATGCAAGCATTTCTGCCTGCATGTCAGGCGGGAAAGGCAGCAAACAGACACACCTTCTCAAACGCACCTATTTCCCTGGAGAAACTGGGAAAGCAGGCTGGGGAATTTTAGATTTTCATGAGATACTCTTTTCATTTATGTTGTTCCTGGTATGACACCTACATTTTCCCCTTTACTCCCCTCTCCTTAATCCACATGCAAAGGTGAAAGAAAGTCTGTTCATGAATGATTTATCAAAGTGCTACGCGAGACTCAGTTCTTCTGGTGGATTTGTCAAGTGATGTGACACGTTGTATTATACTACATGAGTTATTGGTCTTTGTCCAGTGCTCCTGGGGGTGGCAGGGAGGGGGTGTTGATTTGCCCTACCAGCAGTGTAAGTTTTACTGTACACTGACATGGGGATTCAGGAGTCTCTTCCTGGTTCTGCAAAGCTGTGCATTTGTAAAGGACACCTTCACCTTCAGAAGCCAAGAAGGAAGCATCTAGTTGTGTTTCATTCACAACAAAAGGGGAAATAATGCAATTTATTTGTTTTCATTTACCTCGGGGACTATTTCAACTCTGCAACTTCAGCATGGGTGATGTTCAGCTCTATCTCCTTCAGTTCTCTTCTCAGTCTCCAGTAAACTTATTAGTGTTCCAGGAGATATTTCCAGATCTGGTGTCTGGATTTTTTTTAGAAGCAGAGCTCCCTTGTCATTAGCACAGTAGTGGAGCATGAAGTCTGACAGCCTGTGGTGTTCAGAGGTGGAAAAGGCCAAATGGGGGGAATGGCCAAGGGTTGTTGGTCTTCCTGCTTTAGGAGAATAGGCATGGAACAAAGCTTGCTGGGGAACAGCTAACTGAAGACAAATAGTCAAATTCAGAGGCAGCTCAAAAAATTAAGAAAGCTGTTTCAAAACAGATTTGAATTGAAAGAAAAGACCAAAACCTGTAGTGCCTGGATTGTGTATTTCTCTTCCCAGAGCAGCTTCAAAATTCTGAAGTTTACAGTTTCAAAGAATGAGTCACAGGTCCTTCTATACACTTGGCTTCTTAAAATTGGTCATGTTTCCTTCCATTTTCCTTTTTTTCTTTTTTTAAATAAGCTATGGCCTTTGTGAGAGAGGGTTTTTTCCTTAAAAAAAGGATTGAGAAAGGTAAGCAGAAGTGTTAGTCTGGTTTTCCAAAAAAAGGACTGTCTACTTATCAAAAAATTAGGAAAGCTAATAGTGAAATGAGTTTTACTTTGAGTAAATGAATTTCTGGTAGGAGGTGATTAATGTCATTTATCTTCTTAATGTAGTGAAGCCCAAGATTGTATTTGTCTTACTGACTTATACATAGCTGATGCCTCCCTGCTTCTGTATGCCAGGCAACTGTGACTCACTTATTAAATAGTAATATCCTTATTTATATTATTCCTCTCAACCTTTTATTTATCTGGAAGTTCGTTTAAGTGGGTAACACATGCAAGTTACTACGCAGAAAATAAGTTCAACAAATGAAAACTGCAAAAATTACATGAGAGAAGTAACAAGAAAGAAAGATACATAAAACAGGATTTAATGTCCAGCATGCCTATGTGGATGCAGTTCTATAGCCCTTATACAGTTGTCCTCTGACTTTATTTTTTTTGCCGTAGTGTAACATTTATTTGGTACCCTAAGGTCCTTCCAGGCCTATATGGCCTCACTCCTGTCTAAAAGGCAGACAAAATGGGCATGTCCTGAATGAGGCACCTGAGCAGGATATATCTGTGATTGTTGCCAGCAGCCCTCATTTTCACTAGGCTTACCTTGACTTTTAGCTAATGGAGGATATGGTCCACTGACTCCTAATTTTAAGGAGATATGCTCCATGTCAAAGTTTAACTCCCCACTGAGAGGTTTTGTCAGGGTTTGCTGCTGATGGAGAAACTATGTAACAGAAAAGTACAACCTCCTTCCTGGTTCTAAGACTACTAAGGTAAGTTTTAACCATGGCCATAAGAGGAAGAGATATACAGGATCTAGCAAATATTACATCTGTCTTAGAAGTTGTCTTGACTAAAGAGAAAGTCTGTAACACTGAGACAAGTAGGGGAGTAACTCTGCCATCTACCTCTGCCATCAAATGTGCTCACAAGGCCGTGCAGATAAAGCATGTTAAAGTACTACTGGACTATGCCTAGATGGGCAGAAAGAGACCAACTATTTATGGTGGAACTTGGGAATATAAGCATCCCCGAAGAAACAGTAGGAAGGTGGAATTTGAGGTAAATACAGGAGGAAACGGAGAAATATAAGTAAGATTTCCTACCCATATTCCAAAAAATATGAAGATTTCAATGGACTGGAATTTTTTTGTTAGATTTATTTTTCAAGATAGACTTTAATTTTCTCGCTATTTTTTCTTTTTAATCTCAGTGTCTTGATAGACCTGGATCTGTGTTTGTAATAAATTCCATGCACAAAGATCCAATATGTCTGTTTGCGTACTACCTTATTTTCAGTCTATATGGCTTTAATCTGCATATTTTTAAAGCAATAGATTATGAAAGGGAATAATTTTTATCCTTTAGCTCTCTAGACTAGGCATTGATCAGATTTAAAGAAAACTGCTAGTGTCCAAGGAGAAAGGAACCCTAAACTGAATCCAAAGTTAACTTCAGAGCTCACAGAGATGTCTTTCTTCAAAGGGATTCAGTCTTCTTCAGACTGGAATGGCCTGTCTCTCCTATCTACACTCTGACCTCCCTGGATCTTCTTCCCTCTCTGCACTGTTCATTTCTCTAGGGTATAAAATAACCTTTCCTCTTGGAATAAGAGGAATTGGTGTTGGCAGACTCTACATACAGTTTTCTCAAGTGCTGGCAGTCCAGGAAACCCTTTTGTGATTTTTTGGGAATTGCTGTGAAGTGGTTGTGGTAGGAGGACATCAAGAAAACAATTGCAAAGAGGTGCATCACACTAATTCCAGCAGACAAGCCTGCAAATCCTGTAAGTTGTCTTTGGCAACAACAGGCCAAGTAGTGCCTTCCAAGGAAAGTGCAAGAAACCTCACAACAAACGACAGAAAGGAGTATCTCACCATACTGTGGATATAGCTGGCACACAGCTGACCTATGTAAAGCAGCTTCAGCGACTTTCCAAAGACAGGAAAATACATGGATTTGAAGAAAATCTAGATGAGCAGTAGAGACATAGGGGTGATGAGCTTGCAGCAGAGAGTTGGGAATTCTGGGGAAGGTCAAGATGAGGAGTGAGGAGGGATGGAGGTGCAGTATGCTCTGTATAAACCTCTGTACCTCTAATGAACCATGGGGACCCCCGATATTTTACCCAGGGGCTAGACTGAGCTAGCCTTGTCAATCTCAGAAAGAATTCTGTACTGTAGTGAACTAAACCTCTAGACTGGGACTAATACCTCATCTGTAAGTAAACATGTTGGGTCAAAAGCATAGATGTGCTACTGTTCATGTAAATGACGTTTTATCAGTTTGCTTAAGTGCTGACTCTTAGCTTATAAAACACTTGAATTTACTGTATAATACAGTCAACTTTGAGAAACAGCTTGTAAATAAATGTTTCTGATGAAGACTGATAAGTCACTGAGCCACAAAACCATTTCTGTTTGCCAGTTAAGATTCAGTGGCCTGAAGAAAAAGTAGATAAGGAAAGATATTTGTTCTCTACAAATAGCCTCTTTTTACTTTTGGTAGTTCACACATGTTTGAGATAAATGCCAGATAAACAGGGATAGTTTCTAATTCTTTCTACATAGTGCCCAAGGAAGGGAAACAATGACTTTAAGATTTTATGCTGCCTTTTTAACTGTATCACTTATATAAGAAAATATTCCTGATGTNAATTCTTTCTACATAGTGCCCAAGGAAGGGAAACAATGACTTTAAGATTTTATGCTGCCTTTTTAACTGTATCACTTATATAAGAAAATATTCCTGATGTGCAGAAACCAGAGGATTTTTTTTTAATGCAAGATTTGAGAATTTCAGAAGGAGCCTTGAACATGATTTTCATTCTGTAGTGCCTAGTTTGTTCACAGCTTTATTTTCAGTTGTTCTTATTATTTAGAAAGAACATTATAAATGAGAAAACAAGTAGTACATTAAAGTAGGACCCAACAGTGCATGCCCAGTGGTACCCAGCCTACAATGACCACATTCATTGTCTAGACATCAGGGTTCTCAATGCCTTGCATGAATCACCGGATAAACTGACATCCGTTTCCCTAAAGGCAGTTCTACCCTGCTATCACTCCAGCAGCAGCAAAGTGCAGGCATACCACAAAACCTGTGTCAAATTAATCTAAATTAGCCCATGCTGCTGCAGCTGATTTATGAAAATATCTGTTTTATTTTTTACATACAATAAAATCTCTAAGGATATGTGCTGTCACATTTAGGAAGACTCACGCTGAGCCATCTGAAGACAACTCTCTTGCCTTATGGTTTCATATATATTTGCATTAGTTCAGAGAGGAAGATGGGCAGCTCTAGAAAATCATTCCCCTCTCTTGGGGTGACTTGGACAGAGGAAGTGAGGTATTTATGAAGTCTTATGTGCTCAAACTTCAGATCCCCAAAGTTAGGTAAAAAGAGCCTTCCACAATGTGGTTGCTCTGTGTTTCTATCCACTTACTGTGCACTCACACATCCTTCCAAATCAGGACTAAATTGGGTTTTTCATGTGACATGAGCCCAAAAAGGCCCCCCCTTGGTGTCCTCACTGAAGATCCTAACACAGTTCTGAGAAGAATAAATTCTGATGCAATGCTGAAGACATGCACCTCCAAACTAAGAACTGTGTCGTGCTCTAATACATCAGTACATGAATGTGGAAGGCAGTCAGCTGGTCATGGAGAGGTATTTATTCACTGTATTAAACTTCTAACTCTAATGACCATAGAGCTATGCAAACAGAAACCAGTGTTTGGGGAGGCCTTGCTAAAAGCTGCACAATTGCTCAAACAGACAAAAGAAGGTGTGAGCCTTGAACGTGAGAATAAAATAAGTATATTGTGGTTTACCTTAATATCAGAACAGTCACATGGCTGCCTTTCAAGGAATAATATAAGAAATTAATCTTGCAGTACATTCATGTGGTAAGATTGAAATCTTTATAAATTGCACAGCAAAGATATTTTAGGATCAAATATCCTTTTAAGTCCAGCAGTATTTTTCGAGATACTCACAAAGTTAATATTTGACATTATGTTTCTAGTGATATTGGTACTATAAGTGGTGTAATTATAATGTTAACCAATAAAATACAGAACCAATACAAACCCCTACAACACAACTAATCAAGTAATTCTTCCTTTCCCATACCTACTATTCTTGCTTCTCTTAGGCAAAAAACTTTGAATATGAGTGGAAGAAGGGTTGTGATATGATGTTACTACTGAAAGATTCTACAGTATGAGAAATGCTTTAAATAGTTCCTATTATACTGTAATAAATATTATGATTGTATTGAAACATGATACTGATTTTAAAAATTGTTCTGTAACTCACCTGTCATTAACATCACATGAATATATTTGTGTATCATTGACTTTAAATAGCTTGTATAGTTTGAAAGTCTTATTTACATATGTAGCTTTTACTCCACATTTCCCATGTTGATAATCATTGATTTTTGCTAAAGTCAAGCATTCCTGATCCCCCTAATTTTCAATATGTACTGACACTGTGACCTTTAGCATGCACTTTAACGTATTTGGGCTTCCATGACAATTGTTATTGGCCTTGTGCAGGTAAAATGTTTAACATGGGAAGCTTAACATGTACAACTTAGCTCTGTTTTTTGAGAAACTCATGATCAAGAATTCCAATCCAGAAACAAACTCTGACCATTTTTAAACAAATAGTATAGTATATTGTTTTCATGTAAACCTAAAACCCTTGGAAGGGACCCATCAGTGCCAGAGAACTGGCCGGGGAAATCCTGCTCCAGGTTTAGAAGCCCAAAAGTTGCTAAGTGAAAGTGGCACTCTTGGATATCATTTTAGTGAGTTACTGTGGGATCCCGGGAATAGGCTACTACTTTAAAAACATCATGTGCTAGCTTAAGAGCTAAAGTTTTCCTTGCATTTCCAACGTTTTCTTCTTTTGATCAATTTGGTCTAAAACTTTCCTTTCGTTCTTCATCAGCATTAACAGTTACACTGCAGCCACTGGACTGTTGTAATTACTTATTTTCAGTATTTGGAGGTCTTAAATCTGTAACTAGGTAGATATAGTATATACCAATTTGAAGTATTTGGGTTCTGGTGACAGCTGTAGGCAAATGTTCCTAGTTTGGTTATATTTGTTGTAAACCAGACAGAAAGGAGCAAAGCTGTGAACAATATTATTCAAAGTTATTACAGACTACCTACACTTGAAAGAAAATATAGACCTGCTACTGTCACATTCAATCAGTCTATATGTTGATCCTTTCCCTGCAGTCCTCCTTCTGATACAATTTTTGGACTTGTACGACCTAAGAAATAGCCATGCTGTCCATGTGGTCATTTCCTTCCTTTTGTTTGTCACTGGATGGAAATCCAAGGAAAACTTTTATTGCTGTGTCAGCAGTGACCACCAGTTCCCAGTGAGATGCATTTCTAATGTTAGCAAAGTGACCACTTGTAATGTTCAAAATGTTCACACGGACATAGAAAAAAAGAAAAAGCCACTTGGCAATTGCACAAGATCTTTTTTTATCTTACTAGAAAGGCTCTTATGTATTGACCAGAAAAACTCATCCCTCCCATTCTATTAATTGTAATCTAACACCCCAGCAACACATGTCCTTAGGCAATAGCTTCAGCACCTCTGCAGAGCTTCATCCTTGAGACCTGCTACAATTCTTCTAAGTCAAAATCCCAAATCAAAGCAATGATAAGGAGAGTTTTAAAATAATATTACTTCTGTACTCCAGAGTTATGAAGCATTGGCAGGGTAAAGTTGTAGCTTTTATTTAAACAACCTAAATACTTCTAATTGATTTTCAAATGCAACAGTCCCAGACAGCAGAACACAAAGTGGCATCAGCTCGCAGCTCCCACATGGAAGGTGCTTTGCCTTCCACGTCTCCGAAACAAATGAGGAATGGAAGGTATTGAAGAAGAGATGAAAAGAGTGTATTTCATTGGTGGGTCATGTTTGCTTCTGTGTCACAGGAGGTTGAAGTGGATGCTGGGAGGGAGATGTCATATTACAGACAAGATATAGCAGTTAATCATTGTCACTGTGAGTCAAGGTACTCTCTGGAAACAAGGAGAGTTTGGAACAGATGCACCCGCCAGGTGTACAAAGCACATGGCACAGAGCTGACGGCAGGCATCCTTTGCTGGGGAGACTCATTCCTTCTTTCTCCGGAAAGGGTTTTTGCACCATTCCTTTGTGCTACAAGGCAATTGATCCTGCAGGGATGGGGAAGCTCACTTGGTCATTTTCCAGGTGAAAGGACTCTTTGTATAGGTCAATGAAATTCACTGCCCAGGAGTGTACAAAGAGCAGGTGTGGGAGAAAAGCTTGGGGTTCCACCTTGCACAGGCAAAGCAAAAATCTTCCGTTGCTCTTGCTTCCCTGCTCCTCATCCCTGCTGCTCTGTTTGAGAGCCTTAGGCTTGCTGAGAAAACTGGGCATCAGCACCACACCTCACTGCTCAGCAGCTGCCACCCCTGCCTTGTTGCAGAACCTGCTGGAAAATATGGATTGCCAAAAGCCACAGGGCCTTTCTGGAAATTCAGCTGCACTACGGGCATTTTTGCTTCTCTACCTGTAAGGTCTTTTCCTACCCCAGGTTGTGGTGCTCCATTTCACTTAGGTACTGGGCTTGGGAACAGAAGGAGGAAGAGAAAAGCAGAATATTAGACAAATGTACATTTAAGGGAGGATAAAACCCCACTGCTTCCAACTGTCAACTGTATTGAATAAACTCTTTTTTTATCTTATTGCTTCAGGTTTTTATGCTGCAGCTATCATCCAGTGATGTACCATGGATCTGTCCACCTATTCATCTGCTGTTCCCAGACAACACCTGTAGCTGGTGGATGATTTCCATGGAATCTGGCAGGTACGTGATCCCAGAGGCCCTACATTCTTGCAAACCCCATGAAGCAAAAGAAAAAATGTTGCTATTAAAAGGAAGGCTAATATTGATAAGCTCAATAATATCTATAGGCTCAACCCTTGCTATTTAGCAGAGAAGTCAGGTCTTCTTGTTCCACAGCTCGTGCAACATATTGGTTTTTTTCTCATAACCTTGCTTATTTTACTGAATTTTACAGATATGTATTTTACATGGGTTTGGTTGGTTGGTTTTGCTTCATGTTTGCTTTGTCTTTACATAGAAGTCACATGCTTTTACCTGAACAGAAAATGTAGCATGGCTACACTGTGGGTATTTTACATGTGGTGTGCTCACGGTGTTTATTAAGGTATTTATACAAGGGGAGCCAGTCACAATAGAACGTAGTACCTCTATCCTGCTGTTATCATGGTCACACCGTTGGCTGTGCTAATGCAGGAAAGACAAACCATGCCACAGGTGATTATGACCCATTAGTTTCCTTAACTGAAGTGATGGGTATTTCTCCACATGAATGGGCCTACAAGCCAGATAAACTGATTATTCATAAAAATGGCAAATTATTTTACGTATTTATGAATAATGAATTTTCACCTATGTATATATTGCAGTAAAGTTCACTTGGGCAGTCACCATCTGTATATCTTTACTCCTCACTGTACAACCCCTGAGCTGGGCTCTGTATTTTTATCTGTATTGTATCTTTAATATTTACTTTTTATTGGGTAAACATATTTCACATAATCCAAGAAAATCCTGAAAATTTGCTGTGCACCACACCATCAGTGTAGTCCATGTTTCAGATTCTATGTGATGAAGCCATATATGCATTATAGACTTCTGGGTATTTGTCAAAAATTCTTTGTGGTGGGGTGATTTAATATGGAGCTTTACAAATTACTGTGCTGCTGGAAACCAGATGAGCCATATTCAGACCTGGTGATCCACTGAGCTGGAAGTGCAGAAGGGAAATGCAGCTTCTCCCTTGCTTCTCTGGGCGTGCATGACATTTAAAGGTTGTCATGCATAGAGACTATTTTCCCTTCGGCACAGTGTTTACCCCCTTGACTCCCTAGTACCAAGAGACACTGTACCCATGCATGGAGGAACAAAACCATAGGGCTAAAGGTGCCTTAAAAAAGGCAGGGGGTGAGTGTGTAGATCTTTATCTTCAGTAACCATGACAAAGCTCCCTACATTGTGTTGCGTATTTCTACGTTAACAATATTGAATGAAAAGGATATGACGTAAAGGAGCACCTCCCAAAAGATCTGCAACAACGATAACAGTTCATGGATATGGCTAGTATTTCTAGAATGTAATTAATTAGACAAAGGGAAAAAAGTGGACATTTTATACCCTGTTTGATATGTGCAGCGTTTGTATCAGATGCCTATGCTTCCTTTTGCAATACCTTGTCAGGCTCTCTCAGAGTATTATTCACACAAATGGTTCAGAGCACTGTACTGAAAGGAAGGTGAATGGACTTTATCATAGAAGTTGTGGTCTCAGGCCTTATAGAAAAGAGGTTCTGTACAGAGTGTAGTACTGCCAGACCCAAAATTAGACTTTTGTCCTGTTTCTATATAATCCAAGAAACTGGAATGAGCTGAAACAGAGATAATTTATATGGAATTATCTAGTTTTTTCCTGATGATTTCTATTTCTTTTTTGATGATTAACCATATACAGTAAAATATTATTTTCACAATAGGTAGGCTCAAGCTTCCTCAATGTTTGTGGACATACCCATATCTCCTTATATTTTTCACTAATTGAATAAAGTCTTTATCATACTTTTGAGATTATCTACAAAGGGGCTTAAACTGCTACTTCATCAAACAGCAATTTCTCCAGGCAGCAGCCTTCTCTGGGCGTGTTTCAGACTCCTGGATTTCATTTAGTTCTTGACAGATGTTGATTAAAGCTGATTGACAGAAAAGAGAAACTCCTCTAACATACATAATACTTCAGCATTCATTAACTTTAAAAAAGAAACTTGTCTGTTTGAATCCCTTTCTATCTTCCTGATACACAGCTAACAGTTCAATCTGTGTATAAATGTAGAGAGAGCAGCTGTTGGCTCCTTCTGGTTCGGTAACATATTAAAGGCACTGATCAATAAGTAGCTGTGTGGCCAACAAATCAGCCACGTACAATCAGTTCACTGAGGTCAATGCACAGTAACTGGTTTTGGAGAAGATGCCACTCAAGTAACTAAAGGTCTGAGGAACTGGAATATACAAATATATCTCCCTTGGGCTAAACACAAGCAGGCACAAAATTCATTTGCGAAATTCAAAATTTCATAGCAAAAACAGATCAGCACGGTTGCAAAGGAGATGGCATCCAGTTACTTTTATCTGAGAAATAAAAATAAACAAACAAAAAAATCCCAAACAATAAAAGATTTTCCAAACTGAGGCAAATAAATAGAGAGATAGAGAAATAAAACAATTATAGGAGCGATCTGCCGAGGTGGAGTAGGAACTGGTTGTTGTAAGAAGATCTCAAATCAGTAAAAGATTGCCCTTATGGATGTAAATCTAATGGGATGTCCCCATAAAGCACTCAGAGGTGTACCAGACACGTATCAAAACCTGTTGAGCCACTCCAGTACAGTCACGTAAAGCTCGTTTACAGTACCTCATCTGTGATTAGATTATGATATGTCAATGTTTCCATGAATCTTGTTGTCTAGGTAAAAACAGTGAACCAGCAGCAAGGCCTCAGTAAATATTCACAGAGATTATATGGCAGTGTGTGTTGGTCAAAATGAATGTCAGTAATAGAGATTAGGAAAAGGTCTTTATAACATAGTTTTGACCATACTGCTCTTTTTTCTTCCGGGGTCTCTAAGGTTTAATTACTTAATATAGTGGGGTAATACCTGTTATCTTCAAGATTATCTCTACATTCCTAGGTATATTTTTACTGCGTCAGTGGTACTTAAAAAATTTGGAACATTACTGCAGACTCTTAAGAGTAATTTGCCACGTAACTTGTTGGTTTTTTTCTAGTAAAGCAGCAGCTAAAAATACGAGGAGTTTTGACTTTTAAAGTAGCAAAAATCAGACAAGCAAGACAGAAGTGACCATTGGCTCATATCTGCTGAAAAATCAGCAATGTGCATACAAAATCACGTATTTTCTCATCTGTTCCAATGGAAAATACAGCAAAATCTTAGGCATGATGATAATCTTGATAAAAATGTCAATAAAATCAGTGGAAACACTCCACCTCACTGTGTTTTCAACCTGAGCCACTATGATAACTTTAAACCCACAAGGTTTTTGAAGGGATTCTGCAGGTACAGAGACTTGAGAGCAAGACTTGAATTTAGCAAAAGGTTTTTGATGTTTTCCTTCTTTAGTTTCCAATGCCAGCGAGTACAATATCGGTGTGTCCTGTACTTACTGGACACAGTCTTGTAGTACAATCTCGTCCATTTTGCATGTTAATGGCATCTTTCAGAGACTCTTAATGTGTGGCATAAACAATTCAGTAGGTGACTTATCCAGCTTTTATCCCAGCATAGACCATTGTTTCCCATCCATCATGCATGTAACTAGAAGACAGCCTTCTCCTGAAAGAACAATTGTACAGATAAAAATTGATGATCAGAGGTAAATTCAGAAAGGAGAATTAGAACCATCACTAATCCTACTGTGGTCTGATTACAGCTTGGAGGAATTTTCATGGCTAGAAATCTTGCTTTAAATTTTCAACTAAACAGAGTACATCAATTATCCTCTGTCTGCAGTGTTTCTCTGTGCTCTGCCTTGCCTATAAATGGAAATCACCTGTCCACACTAGATTCCTAAAACAGCGAAGTCACAGCGCATGAAAGGCCCTGAATGAGTGAGATAGTGTTATTACTGGGGAGGTGTCTGTGCTGGAAATGCAGAGAATGATACAGGTTAGATAGCTGATACTTTTATTTCAGTAGTTTTCATTCTCATTCTGGTTCATTTTTACCCTAGCTGTCTAGCATTCCAAATTAGCAAGATTAGGGGAAATTAAAAACCAGCATTTTTTTCTCTGTGTCAACAGTACAGGTTATTACCTGGGAAAAATTTGTGGAGGAAGACAGCACCTTGCTGCTTTGCCTAAAGCTTAATCACTGCAAATACTGGGGGGACCCACTGAAAGCATTCAGTGAAGAATCTGTGTACGTGTGCTCTTACAGTGTTGCACAGTTCTGCTCTGTCAGTAAAGCTGCAGCTGTAGTCGAAGTTACACTGTCCTTAATGTTGGCCTTGGGCCCCTATCTGCCTTTCATCTCAACCCTGAGGTTTTTCACTTGACCCCACACAGCAGTGCAGCCTGACTGTGATGGGAGATCT
This sequence comes from Aleadryas rufinucha, assembly GCA_013397815.1. Taxonomy (NCBI): domain Eukaryota; kingdom Metazoa; phylum Chordata; class Aves; order Passeriformes; genus Aleadryas; species Aleadryas rufinucha. The sequence goes on along the minus strand of VZTH01001032.1, from coordinate 100,126 downwards.
GGTCACCTCTGGGTACCAGACTGACCCGTCTGCTGCTGACTTTCCAGCCAGTGTCTGTGTAGTTGGAGTCAGTGCACGTGCACAACCTAACACAGAAAGCTGGTGGACAGGAATTGCACAATTCCTTGTTCCTGGCTCCTGATCTCTCAGCATACCATTTCTTGCATTCTGTGTGGAGTGGAGAGACGTCTGGAGGAGAACCAAGTGTCTGCAGAGATGTTCCTCACAGGAATGGATATGAGATGTCAAGGAGAGGCCCCTTTGGCACCGCCTGGCCTTTGGCAGGAATCTTTGGTGCTGACTTAAAAAAGGCATGGATGTGCATTTCAGTGCAGGACACAGGATAGATACAGGATACAGAATATGTGACGCAAGATCTGATGTAAAGGTGGGAGGGTGGCTGGTAGAAGGCAAAACAAACCAGCTCTGAACATCAGCAGAGACAACTTCTAAGTGATCTTCATTCTTTGACAATTGCAAAAAGGCTGGGCATCGAAGTCAGGTTCCAACCTACTTCCAAAAAGAGACTGAATGGTTCTGGCACACAAACTGTTTGGAGTCTTGTGTTCATAAATCAGTGTATGTATCCTTAAAGAATGTAGTAAAAAACTCCATTTCTCGGGCAAATCTTTTCAAATATGTGGCAGAGGAAGCAGCATCCTGTTGTCAGTGGTGCATAATGAGAGAATTTGGTGAGCAGCAGCTCCTGGAGTTGATGGAAATGTGGCCTGCTGGAAGCCATGTTACCAAGAAAGCTGTGGAGGTATATGGAAAATTTAAAACCATAAACAAAACTGATGAAGGTAGTGGCAAGACTCCTTGGGAATGTGATAGACTTTGAAAGAAGACAACAATCAGTTCTTTTCATGATGTCCCTTCTTTTTCTTTTTTTTCCTAAAAAAGAGAAGGGAGCAGGTGGGGACACTTACAGACCTTGCCTGTCTTTTCCAGTATTCCTTGCTTCTAACTCTGGGGCTCCCTGAATTCCTGTTGTTCTAGACTCAAACCAGGCCTGCGACAGCGTTAGCTTATGCCTTGCATTTCGAAGAATCAGCCAGGCTATTCAAACATCTGCTCATGTAATTCCTAATCCAAAGTTACAAGTGATATTGCTAAAAGTTAAAATTTACATCTGGATAATGCCTTTCATCCAAAAGGATTCCTAAGAGAATTTGCCAGTACATGTATGCCAGTAACATCATCATTCCAACAGAACAATGAGGCCAGAGCAGCACATCAGATAATTTCTCATTCCTTGGGCAGAAATACGCAGAGATGCAAACTTCATGGCTCAGAAATCTCTCAGGAATTTCCATCTATCTAAAATTTCACAGCAGGGGAGATATCACAGCCAAAATGATATTTAGAGGGAAGTAAAAGCTTAAAAGACATACTGATGGCTGATGTCCTCATCAACATTAACCATCTGTATTTAGCCAGTGCTACTGTTGCAAATAAGTTGTGTGCTTTATCAGCTTGACCGCAAAGGTTAATTAAACTTCTTTCTGGATTTGATACCTTTCCAAGAACATGCAGAAAATTATTTGTAGAGGCTAGCCAGTTTGCTACAGGTAATGCTCCTATAGATTAAAAAAACCCCAAACCAATCCGAGCACAGTGAACCTATCAGAAATCTGTGTAGAAAACAGGGAATAGGTTCCACTTGCATAAAATTTCCTCATGTCAAAGAGATTATACGTTTAAAAGTCAGGCTTGGCATCACTATTTCATGACAAGCCTCAGAGTCCTCTGGTGCCTGTCTTAAAGCAAACATAGCTGATGCTGAAAGATCACATGAAAATCCCAACTTTCCATTCAATGCAGTAACAGCAGGATAAAGCTCTAAAGTCAATACAGAGCTGTCAATAAAATAAAGAGTGCTATGCAGGCAGAAGAACTCGTGGAAATGTTGGAGCAGATGTCTGCTTGTCACTATTGCTGCATAAAGGAGATGGCATAAATTCCAAATGTCACTGTGCCCTACTGTATTTTATTTCCTGAAAACATTTACCTTGCCTCTCGAATGGATATCCCATTAAAGGCACAAATCTGAAATACTGCTTTCCTAGAGGAAACTCACCTGGAGGTCATAAATCAAGAAAACATAAAAAACCCAGCCTAGACAGAGCCTATCTCTTTAAAGACATCCTATAATGAGTAACAGAGCAAAGGATACAGAAAAGAATGGGATGTAGGCTTTTCTGTGTACATGAACTTTGCTGAATCACACCCATATCACCCCAATTCAAATTTGAATCTTTTATTTGTATACAAAGTAGTGTCATAACACCCTCTGAATCTTTGGCTAAGTAAGTTATCCTCTTTTAATTTATTTTAATTAACTACTTCACAGTCCTGACTTCTTTTGAGTAAAAGAGACTCAAGAAAAAAGAAGTCACATGCTAAAATACATGTATTTTACAGAAAAAAATTAGGAAGCTTGAGCAGATCAGACAAGTCAAAGACCAGTGAAAAAACATTCACTTACGTATGTGTGTAAGTGCATTTATGCACAAATTTGGTTTTCTCTTCATATAAACAGAGATTTTGCACTAGGAACTGTCTCAATCTCTTACTATACAGAAAAACTATGAACATGATGTTTTAGTACAAGAAGGAATTAGGTACATTTATAATGTTAGAAGATACTCAAAATCACTGTCTAAATTGTCACTTCCCTTCAGTAATTTTTGTCCAGACAGGTGCAGCAAGACAAGACATTTCTGATTTCATGTGTAGTGAGAAAACACATGAGGTAAACCAATCTCTTTTTCTTTCTGGACAATGACTGAAAATCAGAAATTTTGCTGGCTGTCTTCACATCAACGGCATTAATTGAGAGCACTTGAGAGCACTTGTGGATTTGTTTGGGGTTTTTTTGTCATTGTTTGTTTGTTTGTGGCTTGTTTGTTTCTGTCTTAACCTACACCATAGCTGTGAGTGTTTATTTCTGACTTTTGACTCCAGGCAGTTTTTGTCTGTTTGTTTTGTTCATGGACCTGTGAGTGCAATAAGCCAAATGAAACTAAACACTTCCACTTCCAAAGTGACTGAAAATCCAGATCTGATTTATTTTATGACTTGAGCTCTTCCTTTTCTTGTTGCAGCCAGCAGCTGGAGAGTTAGCTCTCTGATGAGACACTGCAGCAAACATGTAGTATTTTATATAGATTCTCTCTGACTTATCCTCTGGTTTCCATGGAGATCCATATGATCCCCATGGCTACCAAGTCTAGTTCTCTTCAGTGTGTGTAGGATAGACCTACACAAGGTTAACCCACACAAGTTCTATCCATTCAGTTGTATGCATATTAGGGAGATTGAAACAAATCAAGGCTCAATACAAATATTAACTTAAAACATTTCTACTTTTTGGGTGATAAGTTCAAAGATGATGTCCACACATCAGGTAACTTCCTCCTAAACAAAGGGAAGCTACAGAACACCACTAAGCTTTATTGCTCATTCTGCTGTGCCTGGACTACCAGGTAATGAGTTATTTGTTTTTCCAACATGAAAAGTTATTCTGGTATCTTGTTAAGTTAAAAGAATATATTTTTTAGATACAAACCATTTATTTTTTCACACTGGGAGTCATAATGATATTCTGCTTTTTACCAGGTACCATTTCAGAAGATCTAGTAGAAATTTGGAGCAAATGTGGTAATTAATAGTAGTATGCTCTAATTTTAACCCAAACTGCTCAGTCAATAAAGAATAGTAAAGGCAAAATCACTCAAAGGTCATGAACTGAGCTAATCTGGAAAACATTAATGAAAATGCCATTGAAGCATTTTTTGTCCTGAAAAGGAAAAAAAGGGAAATACTTTGCAAGACCATGTTAAAGAAAATTACATTTTGAATCAAGAAAAGAAATATTTCAACAAGGTAAAAATGCCACTTCGAGCAACAAAAAGTAGTATATTTTTGTGTCTCTAAGCTGTTACTTTTACTTGCTGAAGCATTTTTAATTGTTGTAATTAATGTAAGTATTGCAGTAATTATAACTGCATGTAAGTTATAATGCAATTATAACTAATGCAAGTTAGAGCCACTTTTAGTAGCTTTAACATACATTAATTTTTGGTTATGTTTTATGTTACAGGGAAATATTTATATAAAATATAAGAACTATATTTAATACTGAGAGTAACATATATGTATGTTTGTATGCTTGCATTTGAGGGCATTTAAATAAATTGAAACTATAATACTATAACACATAAACTGAAAACTGAGAAAAAAAATACTTTTTGCCCTTTTACCACATCAAAGAACTCCTTTTAAATCTACCTGGATGTCAGATATCTGGTTTATATTCTGTTGGAGTCCCAGCAGCAAAACTTGTCAGCTGTGTTGCTTATAAACTTTCACAGTTCAGAAGGTGTTGACAAAAGACAAATTGCTGAAGAGGGACTCTGTCCATTTGTCAAGGAAAACTGAAGGATGGAGATACAAGTCTCCTTTATCTGAAACCATGTGGATAATACTCTGCATGGACAGCTGTTTTAGTGATTTGATTTTATGACAAGCAAACAGTGCTTTCTTTAATAGGATTTATTAAGATTTATTTAACACAGCCTACCTTCTGCTTTCCTGTAAGTGTCAATATTGCAAAAGCCTAACATTGTACAGACTTTATTACTCTCTTAACTGGCACTTGTCTGATCTTTGGTATTCACATAACCTGATAAGGCACCATTGAGGCACAAAACTTGCTGTAAATGCTTTATGCTTTATTTTTTTTCTCTTGTAATCTTGATGTGTTTGAGATAGATGCTGAAACTTGTTTAATGGTTTCATACAAATTTGCTATTTGCTGTTTGCTGTAATAAAAAACATCTGTGTTTTCCTGTTGGAAACTCAAGGAAAACCCTCTTGCGCAGTTATTTTGTTTCTGAGAGCCCCAGTGGGAATGCACAGGCATTTGGTAATTTCCTAAATGTGCTATTTTTCCTACATGATCAAGGTCATCATATTTTTTGCCAGATCTTTAGTATCAATTTATTGCTTAGATTTTGTCTGTCCCGTTTTCCTCCAGTGCAAAGTGCACACACACAGAGGCAGAGTGGCCTTACCCCTCAGGTAAACTACACTGCCCTCCAGCTAAATCAGCACCCCCTCTATGTTTTTAAATTAAATCTGCAAAATACGGTATCATCCTGAAATTTAACCTTTTCAGATTTTGTTCAATTCTATGCACTCCTTAACACCTGTAGGACTCGAACTTTTATCCCATTCACTTCGATTCATTCATTAACCCATTCACACGTTTATTTCACCCATTCTTTCAGCCCGTTCATAACCCATTCACTTCACATAGCCTTAGAGTAACAGCTGTTCCAGCAGATCTTAGGGTACCTTTTCTTTTGTACTGCTACCTTCTATGAACTTCAATAGAGAAAAGGATCGTGTCTGTTAGATAAAGAGAGATACTCTGGATACAGTTTTCAGCTCCTCTGTAATCAGGGTTTTGCTGTTTTACCTTCCCTGTCTTTGTGAAGTTGCTAGTTCTCCTCCATAGTAATGCTGTTACAGCTCCAGCACAAATTGAGACTGATTAAGTAAGAAGCACCTTAGCCTTTAGGTTAATGGTTTTATACAAATATTTGGATAAATAATTTGGAACTAAATGGGCCTTATTATCATGCGGAACGAGCATCTCAGTTCTCCTCAGCTAGCTCATCTGTCCCTGTTAAGCCATTAATATAACTGGCTTTCAAAGTTTGAAATTGCTTCCATGACAACTCTCATTTGGCTGTAAACTGGATTGTTTTGAATCTGGGGAAGAGAACCTGTAAACATAAAATCAATGACTGCTGGCCATTCCAGTGGTGTCACATTTTTGTCAGGAGCCTGTTTATATCAGATTTTTAAGCATCCTGACAAAAAAAAAAAAGATTTATGGTGCTTTAACCCCGAGACCTGTCACGTAAGTAGCCACTGTGAAGCAAACAAAATGTTGTGCATTTTAACTGCTTAGGCTTTGGGGAAGGGCTCCCTCGGGGAAAATGCAGCCTCCTCAAGCTACAACAGGTCACGTTTCGTTCACTCCTGTTTTTCTAAAGCACGTGTCTGATGGATTTTGATATAACAGTTGACCATTGTCCCTATTCTTACTCATCTCTAATCACTCTGGATCTGCTTCATCGAGTTAGTCAAAGCAGACAAAGTTGAGCAAATTTGTGTTACACAGGTGGCAGCGTCTCAACAAGGGAAATCTTCTTGTCTAAGCTATGCAAACATACAACCATTGTTCATCACTGTGGAAATGTTATCTGACTCTTCCCTTTTATTTATCTATGACTTCATCTCCCCCCAAAGTAAAGTGATTCATATTTACCAGTGCGCATTTAATTTTGCATAACCATTTGGGAAACATATAAAACTATACAAGCATTTTCTTAAGTTCTTCTGAATCAGGATGTTTTTAATCTAAGAAACAAAGTCAAGGAAAGAAGTGCTCTTCTGAAACAGTGGCTGAAAAAATCAACAAAATCCTAACATGCAAAGATGGTGGGTTATAATATTGTTTTAGAAGTCCAACAGTTTAATAGTACCCTATACTAATATTTCCCAAAGTTGATAGGAAAATCTGATCCATAAAGAATGGTTTTGTTTTCCTGGATCTCCTAACACTTAAAGGCTTTGTGAAAGGCTGGGAAACAGGTAGAAGATAAAAAAAAAGTAGGATAAAAATCCAGCAGCTGAATTTAGTGGGTGGATCACATATTTTAAAATAGGATTAGCCTTCATTAAGGGACACCTCATAGAGTAGCATGAAATACAGTATGAAGATACTTAATGTCCTGGAAACACTAACAAAGTAACCTAGGAAATATAAGCTTAAGGTGATGGATGGGATGGAGAGAGAGTTGGGAAGGAAACTCACAATGCAAAGTTCTTCATGGGATACAAGGAGGCTGGATGAGCTGATGATAACCCCTGACATTTTGGAAAAATAAATGTTCTTTATAATTCATTTTAGTCATGCTACAGGAAGTTCCTATGTGTTTACAAGCACTTCCACTGTTCACCAGTTATGGATATTAAGTGCAGACGCGGAGGAATTTGGCCTTTATCATACTGAGTAATGTGCGGCTCTCTGTTGCTGAGCTATTCTTGCAATTCTGCTGAAGAAGGTCCTTTGATTTCCTACAGCCCCTGAACAGGGCTTCCCTCCTGGCACCCTGCATTACATGTAACTACAAGATTATTCTGGAGTCAGCTGATACACAAAATCACCAGAGGCAGTGAAGATGACAGAAGGGATCCTAATTCAGCTGTAGTCAGTGACAATCTTCCCCTTGACTTCTCTGCCCTTGAAGTCTGAGGCTTTGTATTGAATGGACTGCTTCACTCAGGATGCTGAAACCACCCCCAGATACTGAAATATGGTCCTTCCTGGAAACTCGTGTCTGCTGGTTTGAGCCACCTTCCATGAAATGCCACTGATCACGAGAGCACACATGACATGGGTGGTGCTAGGACTGGGCAGCTTTGCAGGGCTAAGAGCTGGAATCAATTGCTGCCTTCAGAAATCAAAGTAGTATTTAACTTGACATCTGATGGCAGCACAACCGAACTGTGCTTCCCCAAGGTTATGGAAAGTTTCCTTGATCATGAAGTTACTACTGATTTTACGCTGTTGTTCCAATCATCCTTGAGAGTCTGTAATCTCCAAGCAGACCAATCACAGGATTTGTTGTGTTTGATGGAACGTTAGGCTGTGAGCTTTGTGGACGAGAGGGTTTACAAAGCATTCAGGTCCTCCAAGGAGCACACTGAAGGAGTTGCGAAGTATCTGGACAATAAATTGCAGGACAAAGACTGGTCAAATCTGGGGCATATTCCTGATGGGATCTCTCTCCATATTGTGGCAGGACGTCTAACCCCCCCCCCACCACTGATAACGGGTGCATAATGAGATGATAGCCCAAAGGGCTCAAAGGCTCAGCCGGAACCGTCTCTGGCGCCTGATAGCTCAAACTTCAGCTAAGAATCTATATCTTAGTCTGCAGAGCTGATGTGGGGAGAGATGAAAGACATTACTGACTTAAGAGCCACAGTTTTTACACTATAAAAGATCCACTGAACCACCACTGAGGCAGAAGCCTTGTACACCCTGAAACGTGTTCGAACTTCTCCCCGAAGTCTGGACTCAGGTTTCATGGTTACTTCCCTGGGCATTGAGTGAAAGGATGTGTGCTCCATCAGCAATTGGATGGTAAGATACATTGAATCCTAACTTATACTATTTCTTTGCTAGCTGTAAGGGAAAAAGGTACCCTTATCGTGCACTGTATGTTACCCTACTAGTAGTGTTTTCCTTTATTTTATTCCTGTGTACTATTAGTTTGCTTTAAGCCTTGTGCCTGTAGTTTTCTTGTCTATTAATAAATTCGTTCTATAATAGACAGAATCAGTCATTATTAAAAGAACTTACGAACGAGAGTGGGTTTTGGGGTGCTGGCCGCCTCAATAAAGACACTACCTGCTGCCAGAGGCCTGGGCAGGAGGTAAGATTAATCTAAACCCCACATCCAATTCGTAACACATATCAGACCACCAACAGATATTTAATGGGTTACAGGTAGGGAGGTTGAGAAACACTTTGTGCTCAAAGGCTGGAGCCCTGATAAGTATCTTTAAATGAGTATTCATGGCAAATTCTAGTTTTAATGGATGTCAAAAGAATACCTGGCAATAAAATATGAGGCCCCTAAATACATTCAGTTTGATGTGGTTACCTAAGCAAAATACTTAATTTACAACCGGAGTCAGTGGAGAATAATGCAAGGAGGTTTGTGTCTCTAATTGGCAGAACTGCCTTGGTGGGGTATTGACTTGGTGGGCAACTAATGACCTTAACTCGCTAATGCACTTAAATGGATGGAATTAGATAGTATAAGCCCAAAGTGACATTTGGGGTATTCAGGGTGTGACCTCATCTATACAGACTAAAACTTAAAGAGGATCTTGGGAACCAAAATCTAATTTGATGACCCCCTGCATCTCCATCATACAGGGTAGTGCTACACTAAGCAAACCTGTGCCCCAGCTCTTCCTCTTAGGTACCCGCCTCATGGAAAAATAGGAGAAAATGGAGCAAGAATCTACCTGTTAATGTAGATCTGGCTCCAAAAAATTTGTGACCAATGTCTGTATTATGTCAACCTATGATTACCCAAGGTAGGCCAAGCAGCAGGCTGTATTTTCTCATTAAATGAAGTTAAAACAGTGTTTCTATGGAACTGAACTGCCAAGTGTTTCTATGGAACTGAACTGCCAAGTACCTTCACAAAGAATGCAAGCACTTAGAAATAATCTTAGGTACCTTTGGGAAGAAGCAGTCACCTAGGGAAAGACAAGGCAGGGTGTGGGAGAGGAAGGAGACTGAGAATGAGATCTACTTTTCCACAAGTACATGAAGACACTGTCATGTATTGTTTCCTACTGGGAAATCTGCATTACACTTTTACTGGTGGTATTTCTTCTGTCTGGACTCATCCCTTCTTCTATGGGTTGAGTTCTTCTCACAGATAGTTCTGCACAGCAGCTAACATTGTACTGACCAACCAAATAACAACTTTGTCAGAAGGAGGATTTAAGTGGATAAAACAGTGAATAACCATTTTTAGTGATTCACTGTTAAGATTGTTTTTTCTATGTGTAACTCAAGGTGCTTTGGTTACCCTTCCTAACACTCGCCCCTTTCAGCTTTGGTCAGTCACAGCCTACTGTCCTCCAGAGTTAGCAGAGCAGGACTCAGACTTACATATTTCCATCCATCCAGCACACTTCTCTCTTCCCATTGCTACAGCTCCAGTATCAGGTGTTAAACACTACAACTCCAATCACAAGTGTTAAGTCTTCCCTGAATGGTACATCAGAAGGAAGACTAAGTAACCTGGAAAGTTTCAGTTTACTCGGAATTGTTTGGAGTAAATTGCTAAGAATTTTTTTCTAAAGGTGTGACCAGGTTCTACCAATCCCAACTGCCTACAGCAGGAAAGGTTTTGACTTTCTTTTCTGTGTACGAACCATTAATCCAGAAAACAATGCCTCGATTCTTAACATCTCTCCCTCCTCTCAAGTTGCCTGTTGCCATTTACTCTTCATTAACTCTTCCAGCTCTACAAATGCCGTAATCCTGGGGCTATAACATTTCTGCTGTGAGCATGGGCTGTGAGGCCATGTGCTGTTCCTGCAATTGCATCACAAGCACATGATACAGGAAAGAATGAGTAGAGGAATGAAGATAAGCAGTGGGAGAGGCGATTCAAAAGGAGTTTAGGTGCTGAAATGCAAAGCCACATCCTCCTATTTTCTCTTTTAGACAAGTGGTGAAATAGGGAAATGTCCCATAAGGAAAATCAGGATGCAGAATTTGAACACCTTAAAGTTTGGTTCGGTTTGGTTCCAGCATCTGGCTTGAAAAACACCTGAAGTCCTTCTGGTTTCCTTGAGAGAACAGGCTCTGGCCTTAGGCATAAGGAACAGTTTGTGTGCACATAGGGCCTCTTTATTAACTGAAGATGGTATAAGTGAAAGCTATTCTAATTATTCTCCCTTTGATCTTTATGAGTTTTAAATCTCCTTCCTTTTTCTAGAGATAAATCTCAGATGATATGAAAAAACAGTATCTATCTCATTCCAGAATCCTTATTCTTTTACAAAGATGGAAATGACCAAAATAAAAACAGGAATAGCCACTAGAGAACCACAATGGAGGGGTGGGGGGAGTGTTACATCATGTAAGGGTAACAACCATGCATGAAGTTAGTTAGGAAGGGCACTGGACCCTGATGAGCCTTTCACTTACAGTGTAGTTCTGAACATCCTTTCATGGGCTGTATTACACCAAAGATGGAACAGGTCCCAACTAGGGCAGGGTCTTAATTCAAGAAGCAAATTTTAGCATCTCTTTCAATTTAGGACTAAATTCCACTGACATCACATAAAGGTTCATTCAACTGAGAAACACAAAAGTGATGTTTTAAGCTTTTTGTTTTTTCCATTTATATTTCAGTGACTCTGCTGGTTTTGCTCTGGTTTTCCTTTGAAAAGAATGTTACAGAAAATGGCAGCTCTGGTTATCAGCTGTGCAATTCTTGGCAATGAATGCAGGGAGACTGGAAAATGATTTTGTTGATGGAATTTCCTCAATACCTTTGGCATTAGACACAATGGAGTGGACATGACTTTGACGTAATAAATTCATTGGGATATTTGTTTAAGACCAACCCTCCATGACTCGAACAAACCTCAATCAAGACGGGATGGGCTAGAAGCTCAGGAATTACCTTTTTTAAAGGAAAAATGTTGGTTTTTTTTCTGAAATTTACTTGGCTTTAGGATCTATAAAGGAAACACATTGATAAAGGGTTTTTAATTATTAGGACAGACATGGTCCATCAAACACTCAATAGTTCTGATACAGTAACAGCAAAAATGTAATCAGCTTCCTGGTACTGTGTGTTTTGAAGTCACAGAACTACGTGCCGTGACCCTTTAAGAAATGGAGAAATTCCTCTGTAAATGCAACATGAGGGTTTTTGTTTGGATTTAAATCTCTCTCTACCTCCTCCTCTTACCTCCTGCTGCTTGCACTAAGCAGGAAAGGAATGGCAGCTACAACTCTCACTTCAAAAGAGACCAGCATAAAGAACTATCAGCTAGCAACTAAATCCAACTTAGTCCAAGATCAGACTAAACAATGACTAAAATTTAATGAGAACCAATTTTCACTTACTTTCCTTTTCCTGAAAATGGTTAGAGTTTGGAGCGGTGGAATCTTCTGAAAGCAGAACAAAAATCCCCAGATGTGTGTGAGAGGACTTATAATAGTGAATGTCTGAGGATAGCAAGAGGAGCAAGAGCAAGTAAATTCTGTCCATTCAAAAGCCTCAATCAAGGTCAAATAAAATTTATTTGGAGGGCAGTGTGTCAATGATTAAAAGATCAGCTGCAGTAAAGATCCTGTACTCGCTGCAGTGAAGAGGCACAACCTTTATTTCCCCAGGAAGCTGGACTTTGATGACACCCCAGAAGGACTGGCCAGATCTCTCCAGGTCACACAAGGCCCACAGCATCCCACCACACACGTGCACTCTCAGACTGGAGTACCATGTCCCTGCCTCTCTGTTCTTCCTACTCTGGCCTCTTCACATTGCCTGATCCACACCTCTCTAAGGAAGAAGACACTTGTTTAGACAGGAGAAATTCCCCAAGTTTCCCAGTGGCCACAAGTCCCACGAGATGTGAGCCAGTGTACAGCCAGCAGGTCCATGCCTCAGCTGCAGCTGTTCCACAGCAATTTCTATCTGCAGGCACCTGGGATGGGGGACATACAAAGTACCAAATAAAAAAAAAGGTGGGGGGGCTGAGTCTCCATGCATGTTATGAAGCTGGTAGCCAGATGTAACTTGGTGAAGGATAGAGATGGCCTACAGGACTCCCAGCAGGTCAGCACTCCACATAGTGCTTATATTGCTTATGCCTGGAACTACCAGAAATTAATCCACAGCCTGGAAGAAGGTCCTTGGAAAATATTCAACAGTTTGCAGCTTCCACTTCCTTCCCTTCCTCTCCGCTAAACACTCCTGCCTCATGCAAACAAGGCAGCTGGGATGCAGGAATCATTCTCAGAGTGCTCCCAACCAGCCAGGGAAAGGAGATCAGGCAATCTATGTAGGCTTTTGCAAGATCATTCAGGGTGCACTCCCCTCCTCTTCCTCCCACCATGTAGATTTTTGTGCTATTTAAAGAGGAAATGTGTTGACAAGTCTTAGCAAAAACTGACTGGGATAGCTGTAAATCCAGAGCACCCACTGGGCTGGAGATCATGCAGAGCAGATGGTGATGCCAGGGATGGTGATGCAAAAGCAGTGATGGAGCTCTTTCACTCATTCTGGGAGAGAGGACGTGCCAAGAACATGTAATTGAGGGACAAAGGATAAAGCTAGCAATAATATCTCCATCTACCTGGGAAGTTTAGAGGCAAATGGGCTCAATGTAGGGCCCAAATGCATCAGGCTGGGCACCACCTATTTCTCTGATAGGTGCACTCATTGAAAACACTGGACTACCTTTTTTTTTTTCCCCCCCGACTTGGAGCGAGTTAAAAAAAATAATCAGATGCAGCAGAAGGGAAAAAATGCCAACATTTGCTTTCAAAGGCTGGAGGACATGGAATAAAGGGGGTTTCCCCTTGGCACACATCTGTTAGGAGCATTATGTAACCTTGTTTTCTAAGAAGCACACTGATCTCCTGGCACTGAAAAAGACCCACATATGCTGACTGCAAAAATGGGAGAGTCAGGAACGCATTATACAGAAATGAGTCTTGCCAAAGTAAGCAAAGTGCAAACATCCCACACTTCCTAAATTATCCTTCTTTCCTACTTAATGCACTGTAAATGAAATTCAGTTGGACTTTGACACTATGGACTGGATTCAATCCCATTTATATTGTGCATAGATAGGAACTAATGATAAAATGATATGGTTTGAACAAATAGCTCACTTCCTTTGCAATAATTCTTACAATTGTTAACATATTAATAATTATAATAATGTGTTGCATTTATAATAGAGCCTTTCTTCACCAAGAATCCTAATGCTCTTATGAAATAAAAGGACTGTACTGTGTGTATGCTATCTTAACTGAAAACATATCCGACATCACAGCTCTGCCTGTAAATCATGCTTTAAAACATAAGGAGATTAACTTCCCTACCAACCTATTGCATTTTTAGTGCTTTTTTATTGTTAAACATGGCTCTGCTCGTTCCTCCACAGATGCTTTCCACCAAAATGTGTGAGAAATCTGCAGCATTAGGCAACCTTCCTAGGGGAACTCTACAATTGTTTTCACTGCTGCAGGCATTCTGATTTATTTTGATTTCCCTTGATTTTCAAGATAACAAGTAAAAAAACAGTGGTGAGAAAGAGACTCTTAACAAACAAAATTAGTATTTCAGTGGTTCTCTTCAGCCAGTACTGCTGACAATCTGAGTGTGCAGAAAATACGAGGTAAGGCCTCACTGCCCAGTCTTGAGCGAAGCAGGAAGGTGCATGTTAGTTTTAGTCAAGAAATGTATGTGAGGTCAACCCCAAGAAAAACACTCTTAAAAGCAGATGCTGCTGCTTAATATTATTAGACTATATATCCTGGAAACTTAGGCTAGATATCTTAATTAAAAAAACCCAGAAAACCCTTACATCTTCATGTAGATTAACTAATGAAAATCCTTTGAATTCTTGATTCAATGATTCAATAAACTCAGAGGGCCTTGCAAGGCTCATAACAACACAAACTTAATATGAATGACTCCTCTTTCTCTTACTGCTGAAGCATCAAATGCAGGTGCTTTGGAGGAATTTGTTGGACACTGGACAGCAAAATGCTTTCCACCATGTATGGCCTAAAGTCACTGTAAATAGAGAGTGTCCCTTCACTGCCTTCACTGCCTCAGCTTTTCTGAGTGACGGGAATAAGTACATAGGATCAGTATTACCTTGAGAATGCTGAGAAATTATTAATCTTTTTCTCTCATAGGATCTTTGAGTCTGTTACTATTATTTTCATTATTATTATTAATAATAATAATATTGTACTTAGCCAATGTAGATAGTAGAAGTAGTCAATATTGGCACTGCTCACAAGCCCAGTGTCAAGATTTAATCAATTTCTATTCTTATTGGTGTAGATTTTTTTCTGATCTAAAGGTTAGCTTGCTAGTTGTACCTATTAGCCCTTTTAATCATATGTGAAAATCAGAAAACAGGAAAAAGATGAAGAATGTCAATCACTCATGCTGAAAAGAATGTCAGAGGAAGAAGTCAAACTGCGTTTCTAAAAAAACCCTAAAGTCTGGAAACTGTTTTTCCAGTAAAAATAAAACAAACAAAACCAAACCCAAACCTCATGTTGGCCAAGAATGGAAAATGACCATTCCTTAGGTAAATGTTTGAAGAGTTAAAAGAATGAGGGAAAGATGGTGACAGCTAAAATGTTTTGTGCATGTGTGATATAACAAGCTTTCTTTACAAGACAGGTGTAATAACAGTGCAAGCTGTAGGAATGCCCTGCCCTGTGAGTCAACAGGCTGACAACACGGCATTTATTTGCCAGTTTAGAACAAGCAGCAGCAAATGGTTTGGCTACAGGAGATGGAACTATGGGGCTAACATGGGTAAAAAAACTAGAAGTATGCATGCTGGAACTGATCCAGAGTGCCAGGGTGTTAGAATTTCAAGGTCTATGAAATACACTATAAATACTGTATTGGCCACAAATGAGGCAGAATTTTAAATGTTGTCCAAGATTGCATATTACTCACAGGCCTATAGAAACCTAACAGCAGCAAACACGGTTTCAATTATTATCAGCTCTTGTGGGTTATCAGAAAGGATGTGGGTTTGTGATTGATGTTCTGTAGGGCCAATAGCACAGCCCTAGTCTCCCAACCCTTCCTGCCTCTTTTGAACATCTCATTACAGAATTTACACCCTGTCTGACCTTCTAATCCCAGTACTTTGTAGATGAAGGCAAATGTGAAAAAAAAAGCGTTCTGAAGCTGTAAAGAGTGTCTTATTCTGAACTGGTTTTGTGGACAGACCTCTCACTTCCCGGACAAGAACAATTACCAGGAAGCCAACCAATGAGAAGCAGCACAATTTAAATTCATATACACACCCTTAATCCAAATTCACTTCCATAAGCAGATAAGCTTTCTGTAAGTTCACTAATCAACCAACATAAATGGAGAAAGCAAAATGGGAGGTGTGGTTTCACTTATAATAAACTTAGTTTATTTTCCAGGATTTACATTTAATTTAAGTCAAAAGTAGAGCGAGAGAATTGCTCCCATGCTAATTTACATCAGAAACATTTCTTTTTTAACAGGCCAATATTTCTTGATAAACTCAGTCAAAGAAATAAACTAAGAACCAAGGCATAAAATGGTGGCAAAATTATCATACACTTGAACCACTCAGCACACTGGGTGATATGAAATACATTTGATACGCTCAGAGCTAAACCCTGCAACACCTGCTGTAACACTTGCCTCTGCAGAGACTCACCCTTGGCGAGTAATCAAAAGAAGCTAAATTCTTCTGAAAAACCAAGGAATCTTTAGTAACATCAGGAGGAAAAAACATGACTGCAGCTAGTTTTAGCCTATTTCTTAGGAGGTTTGTTGCACAGGACCATTTCTGGATTGTGAACCTGAGTTACAATTTTAGAAGGAGATGGGTCCATTGTCTTTGCAACTAAGTTGCTTCTTTAATTGTGGGTCATTTTTACAGGGAAACTGTCTACCCTAGTAGACCTGGGTTTGTCTCATTACTGCTTTGTTATCATCTCCAATGAACACACTGAAAGCCTTTTGCAGCCCTACCTTCTTGCAGTGCTGGCCCCTGTGATCTCCCACTGTATGTGTTTTGAGCAACAGGCTGCAAGACTTCTCCAGACCCCTTGAAGATCATCTGCTGTTCCCCAGGTAGCTCCTGTCACACCAACATTGCAATTTACCAAACTCATAGATTTGTTCATCTTTGTCATGGAACTCACTGGTATGTGATGAAAAAGACTCAGGGCTGGACATGTACAGGAAGAATAAAGATTCTAGTGCCTTTAAAGCTCTTCAAAAGCACTTGCTCAGTCACAGAACATTTAAGTTTGTCCAGTAGTCCTTTGTCCTCCTTTCAGAAATGCAGTGACTTTAAATTGTAGCTGCTTCCTTGTAATTAACTAGGCACAAAAGCTGAACCCATGGAAATTGTACAGTAAACACTACTGCTTACTGGCAAATGGGAAAGAACAGTGAGGGCTCAGACTCCCAAGCTACAACCTAACAGCAGCACAATATATTGTATTTTGGGGTGATTCCATTGTCCTGGCATGTGATTTAGGGAGAAATATTTGCTTTTGCCAACATAGAAACAAATTTTCTCCTGCCATTATGTTAGGGCCCCTTTTCACCTCTCCTGTGTGGAGTGTTTGCTGAAGTCTGTCTGGCCAGTTAAGCAGGAGGTTGGCTGTGCTGCAGCACACTTGTGGAAAGCAATTAAATGATTTATTACCTCTATTGAAAATGGGTTTTGGAAAGCAAACATTGTTCAGTGCAATATCACCACTAGTGACACACAGCAGTTTGCTTCTCTAATGTTTTCCTTTACGACCTCACAAAACATGGCAGGATACCACTGGAGTAACACTTGGTCCCACAGGATGCGTAATCCTGAGGAGTAAATGTGACTGAGCTAGGATAAAGGAGGTGCAGTCAACTTTTCTGCAATATGAACACCAAGGAGAGTCTGAATTTGTGACAGTGAATTTCAAACACGTGATTCATGAAACAGACAGTCTTACAAGCCTCCGCAGCTCCCTGCCAGGCAAAACAAGCCAGGTTATTTGATTTAACTTCAAGCTTTGAGATTGGCACACTCATGGTGAAGAGAGAGTCACAGATACAAAAAGGGGACATTCATCAACATTACTGTAATTATAATAGAAATTATAAAGGTAGTGCTAAAAATCCAGTGTGGGAGCTGAGTAAGGAACACTAGTTCAGGACATAAACTATGTTAAGTGCTCAGTCTGGCAAAGCTCCTGGACATGCCACTGCAGTCATGATTTATGTCAAATCATGTACTGAAAGCAAGGGGACGAAGTTTAATTTGGCTCTCTGGACAGAAATACACCAACGGTCAGGAACATGTTGTCCAAACAGGCAATATGGACTTTAATGTGCACTGGAAGTATCAAGGTGGCTTTTTGACTCATGCCACTAAGATTCATGCATATGGTTTATACATGAAATTTAGTATGACTCTCCAAGTGGAAAAGAGTTCTGAGATCACCAGATTCCCTTCTGATATGTAGAAAGAATCATATCAGATAATATCTCATATATTTATTGGCCTCTACCTTAAACCAAATAGGTTTTTTGCCTTTGCCATTCCCTAAGAAAAAATGTTACAGGGCCTTACACATTTGATGGCTTAAAAAATATGTCTTATTTCAGATTAAGGAATACAAAGCAAATAGTTCAGAAAAACCTGTTGATTGTTCCACCCTTCTTGTATTGACTTTCTGGATACAGATGATATGGGCATAAAAATATGCAAATGGACTCTTTACCTTTCATCTGAGAAAGCTGTCAGCATCAGATCTATTTGGTTCTCTACAAACACTCATTTTTACAGGCTCATTACAGAAGGACTATGGTTGTAAGTAGGAATTAGGAGCACTGTAATACAAAACACACGAAATAACAGGATTGGTATACAATCAAACGGATGTTGTACTAATAAATCTAAAGCTTTACTGTAAACAGAAGAATGACTCTCTCTTCCCACCATTTCTTTATTGTCTCACTAGAGTTCTGCTGACTTCAGTGAATTTTGTTCTGCCTTATACTGGCCTAAGTAAAAACAGTAACACCTGTAACAACAACACAGGATTGTTTCAGATTGACTTTAAGGGTAATGCAATCAGCAGTGCTGATATATTCTCACTACATGTGTATGAGATGCTACAACTGATGTAAAGTTGTTATGCTCAATAACTGATGATGTAAATGTACTGATGGAATATCATACCAATGTGAGGGTAATAGACTGGTGCAAGCAGAAAGGGGGCAATGGTTATCAAAATACATTTAGGAAATCATAAATTCTATCTACAGAAATAAAAAACCATTAAAAAATAGTTAAGTATATGCATAGCGATTATAAACAAAATTCTCATAATGCTAAATATTCTGATATTTAATGAAATGGAAGACCATCATGGTATCTTTAGAACTGGCTTAAAAAAGAATTTTTTCCCATGTTTCCCTTAAATCCAGAAATAATTTCCAGTAAATCAAGAAAATGTTAACCTAGGATTGACAGATGGTCAAACTGTGCTGCTTTTTTCTAAAAATGTAATCTTTGTGGATGCAGTTTAGTCTAATACTCTATCAAAACATGAGAAAGCATCTCAGTACTTTTAGGTGTAACAAAGACTTTTGACTTTTAATTTGTTCTGTTAATAGCTTCATTGTTTTCATTCTGATCTAGATATCGTAAAGGAAAGATTAAGACCTACCAGAGTGAATGAACTGGTACTTTATAAAGTTTCATTTCTGGAATGTTTACAATATTCTTGGTATTTGTCAAAAGCCAGACCATAAAAAATATCTTGAATATAGCAGCACAGCAATCTAAGTTAAAGAGTTTTTTAAAAATCACTTTTGAGTTTTTTTACCTTGCCAATTTGTCGTATTTTAAAATACTGCAAAAATTTCAGACCAAGGTTATTTTCTGATACAGTATTGCAAACCTATGCTCAAAGAAATCCAGGACTTATGTTAAAAAAAAAAAAAATTGCCATGCTCAGCTTGTAGTGGGCCCTGGAGTAACAACATCACTGAAGGGGAAAGACAGACTCGCAAAATGGTTTCTGTTCTAGTGATGTAATTATGCACAAGAATTTATAACAGCAGAAATTACTATAACTTGTGGTTACTTTGCTAATATTTTGTGGTACAAATGCCCGGGGTATGGCTCTGCAAAAAGGTTGAGACCAGCTGCAAGTTAATCAACTAGAAAGTCAGTCGGTGTGTCCTGGCAGGTTAGAGCCACAAGCCCAGAGAACAAACAAGGAGGATTTTTGGTAGTGGCGGGAGGTACTGGAGTAGCTTCCTCTGCCTAAAAGGGATGCAGAACACCACCATGTTTTTCACTGGTCTTTGTATTTATTAAAAAAAAAAACAAAACAGAAAACCAAAGAAACTATTATAGATTTTCAGTTTGGTGAAAATAACTGCTGTTTGTTGCATGTTCTGATAAAGAGTATGTCTCTGGAGAGGAGAAAAACACATAGAATCATACATTCATAGAGTGGCTTGGGTTGGAAGGGACCTTTAAAGATGATCTAGTCCAATCCCCCTGTAAGGGTATCTCTCACTACACCAGGTTGCTCAAAGTGCTGTCTCACCTGACTTTGAACACTGCCAGTGATTGG
This sequence comes from Aleadryas rufinucha, assembly GCA_013397815.1. Taxonomy (NCBI): domain Eukaryota; kingdom Metazoa; phylum Chordata; class Aves; order Passeriformes; genus Aleadryas; species Aleadryas rufinucha. The sequence goes on along the minus strand of VZTH01001032.1, from coordinate 80,103 downwards.
GCATCCACAACTTCCTCTCGTAACTTGTTTTGATGTCTCACCACCGCTACTAAAAAAAAAATATTCTTTATCTACAATTTAAACCTAACCTCTTTCAATTTAAAACTGTTGTCCCTTATCATGTCACTACTGTCCCTGGTAAAAAGTCTTTCTATACCTTTCTTCTCAGCCTCCTTTATATACTGAAAGGTTGCTGTAAGGTCTCCCTGGAGCCTTCTCTTCTCCAGGCTGAACAAACTCACCTGTCAGCCTCTTCATAGGAGAGGTGCTCCAGCCTTCTGGAATTAACAGGTCTGTGTCTTTTTCTTGTGCTGGGGACTCCAGAGAAGGATGCAGCACTCCAGGTGGGCTCTCTCCAGAGTGGATGGAGTAGTGGGGGAGAATCACCTCCCTCAGCTTGCTGCTCACACCTCTTGATGCAACCCAGGATGCAGTTGGCTGTCTGGGCTGCAAGGGCACACTGCCAGCTCATTTCCAAGTTTACATCCTCCAGTATCCTTGAGTCCATCTCTGCAGGCATAACTCACCATTAATTAACCACACAATTTGCACAGACACCAGGAATTGCCCAGTACTTGTTGCAGGCTGAAGTAATCCCTCTCAAGGAAGGGGAGATGGCTCCTTTCCTGAGAGTGATTGCACAGATTTATCTGGGAGAAGGTTTGGGAGGGCAAATGCATACAGAGAGGGTATGAAAGACGGGAGCTGAGCCTGCAACAGCAGTGTAGACTGGGAGAGAAAGAGCAGGGACTCCCTGGAGCTGAAGGCAGACCTAAAGCCAGATTTGAGAGGTGAGGGAGAGAAGGAGACTTCCCAGGGATCCTGAAGAGACCTGATTACACAGAGGTGCTGGCAGTGGCTGGACTGGGGGAAAGCACCTACTCTTCATAACACAGCTGACAGGAGACCCTATTTCATCAAACCTTTTAAAATCAGATTCGCCCCAGAGCTCTGTGCTCCCTCTCAGGGTCATCCTGCTGCATATTATTATTCTGCACACTAGTAAAATCCAGTTGGAAGATTTCTGGTGGGGATTCTTTTGATTTGCCTTTTTTTTTTTTTTTTTTTTTTTTTTTTTTTTTTTTTTTTTTTTAGGCAAAGGAGAGCCCTTTTTACTTTAAAAACATTCCACTTCAGTGAACTGGCTGCCTAGGGATCCTGTCACACCACGTTTCTGTCACATCATAACACCACTATCAATGTCTTCTTGTATCAAATGACAGGTTGGGATTTTCAGAGAAAGCAAAGGCTTTTCTCACTTTTAGATTCTGCTGGTGTAAGCATATATTCCACTCTAAAGGACAGTGCTGACCCATCTCAGGGCTCGAGCTGTAGTGCAGACTGGATACATAACTAATTTAGTTTTCTTTCAAAGAAAGTTGTACAGATGAAGCAGGACCTGCTAGTCCAGTCAGAATTCATTAGCAACAAAGATTACATGTTTCAATGTTTGCTCCCTTGTTTTGACTGTGGGAACAAGGAGAAACAGTTCTTAATTACTAATAATCCCTTGCATGCATTATTAACAGACTATTTTGTTCAAATAGTTGGAGCCTGCAGTGTTTTACAAGCTCCATGTACAGAGTAATTCATCTTTGCTGATGATAATGAAAAACTTTGTTATTTATTATTTTGTTAGAAGAATCTTTCTCAGGCAAGGCAGCCCACCTTATGAGAGAAATAAAACCAAAAAGTGTAGTTCAGTTTTAAAGTTGCAATAACAAGCTGTGATAAAAAACAAAAAAATTCCTGAATTATCACATATTTATAAAACAGAAGGTAGAAGAGAATCAGGCCCAAAGCTATTAGAAATTAGGGAATTCAAAGTGATAAAGTAGCATTGAAATAGAACTGTACTATGGAATCCCTCAGGATCTACAAGCAAGGATGATATTACACAATGATGCAGAACTGTTCATCAGATAAAATAACAACTCATTTTTATAGAACAGACTATTTTGTTATCACAAGTGCTATGCTGTCCCACAGAAAATATCAGTCAGGTAGCCCCAGGACAGAGTAACCCTCATGCCCAGGGTGCAAAGAAGCTCCTTTCACTGAGTCATATTCTGCAGAGAAAAATCAACATCAAAAGCAAGCAGCTTAATTCATTAGTTATTAATAAAAATATGTCAGGAGAGTCGAGCACACTAGTGAGCATTGCTCTGAAAGCAAAATAGGAGACTGCTGGGAAACCTTTGTTTGCTTTTTTCAACTTGACTGCAGTTTATTTTTCAGATGTTTTTCAAGTCATTGAGCTTGAGGGAAAGGTGAATTAAGAGGCATAGCTTCTCCTTCTGGCAGAAATCTTTGCATGACCAGTAACTGAATAATTATTCCATTAGGAAAGTGTAGATGTAGGATGAGAATGTGTTTGAAACTGATTTTCCTTTAATAATGGCTATAAGGGTAATTATGATGATTTACTATCAACAGCACAACATGGGACACAAAAATGTCACCCAGTCAACTACTTGCTCCTGGAAAGGCACAGGTGTCTCTAGAAAGATGTCCAATCCGATTTATGTGGTGATGGAGAAGAACAAACATCCACAGGAGCTACAAGAGCTATCCTGGTTCTCAGTAAACAGACTCCAGACAAGAACTTCCCCATACAGACCACCATTGCAGGCCATAAAAATTCTTCAAAGGATTTTCCAAACTACTTATTTAGGAACAGTGTGATGAATTATAGCACTTCCTAAAAGTTTTCCTGGAGCAACCATGAAGAAAGACCGATTTATAGCATATATCACATACTCAGGAAATCTTTTCCCTGCCTAACCTGTAGTCTGAAAAAACAGAAAACATCATCAAGAGCAAACAGAAAGTTTAAGTAGGCATGCTAGAACTACATCGGGGTGCTTGGGGATGTTGAAGTTTGTGCACTGGTCCTTGAGAGAAACAGCCCTTGGGGAAAGGCTAATTCCAGGCCATAAAGTAGCAGCTGGTATGGCTGCAGTGCACTTTGGTAGCCTTTTGTTTATGGAACAATGCTCACTGCAGGTCAGATTAAACTCTGGTTTTAAGCCAGGTTTTTATGGCATTACAGGAAATAGATCAGTCAATATAGAATAATGCCCAGATATGTAAAGAAGTGAAGTCAAGATGCTGTAAAGGGGTGGCAATGGACTTGCCTCAAGAGTCTCTTTGAATAGCAGTGTAGGGAGAGGTGATGACCAAACAAACCATTTCAGAGCTGGAACACGAAAGGGTTTATGCACTTCTTCAGAGATCTTCATACATTGAAGCGGAATTTAACTTACTTATAAAACATGTAGGAATGGCACTGAATTCACTGCTAATTTAGCCCAATTTTAAGCTCCCTTTGATTTGCTGGAGTCATGCTAAGGGACATTAATGTAGGTCAAAATTCAGTGACTCATTCAGTGTCAGGGTTGAGAATGAGATCAGTTACTAAGGACTACATTTAAAACACCAAAAAAAGAGCATAGGGAAATTCAGAAGATTACTATAAATGTTAAAAGCAAGTGAGATTAAGCCCTTTACAAAGAAGCTATTATAAGCTATGAAACTGTTCTCAGCATTAGTCTTAGCAAAAAATTGGGTGAAAGAGTTTTTTCAGTGAAAGTACTGGTGGTTGAGATGTTCAAAGCAGGATACAGGGTTGGCAGAATTTGCAGTAAATAGCTGGTTCTTCCTGTTAGGAATATGTAACATTGGCATTTGAGATCAACTCTGTACATTGCTTAAAGGATTTAGATGAGGTAGGGCTGTCCTTACCTCAGACTAGGAAGTCAAAAGAAGAGGTAGGGAGACTTCCAGAGGAGGGCCGGGCTGAGGTAAGATGCACAGCAATTTTCAGTAACTACACAAAAAGAGTACAGTGCTTCAAGTCCTGATTTATACAGACTTTTTTAGGTAACTGGGATGAACCAGAGCCTACTTACTCAGTCTTTCTTGGTTTCTGGACTGGATGCTCTGGAGAATTTGTAGCTAAATAATTTTCTTTCCAACAAGAAGGCTAGTTTAAAAACAGGCCTTAGCAGAAATCAAGCTCGAGTGAAACAGGGATATCTGTGACCAGAAGCGTCAATCCACCGGTACAGGAATCCACTGGACAGATTGCACTTGAATTTTAAAAAAATCATGAAACTGAAGCCAGGGAGTATCAAACTGTTTTATAGACTGGTGATGGAAATTGGAAATTGATGGAAATCACACTTTTTAGACTAAAGTAAAATGCTTAAGAAATTACAACATTTCTGTGGCTTCATAATCAGACTCTGGCCTACTCCTGACAGAAGGCCAATTACCCAGGCACTCCTCCAGTGAGGCTGCTTTCCTGAGAGGCATTTCGATTGTCAAGTGATTAAATGGATGTGAGAATGGCCTTGTACAAGGTAAACTGAGACTCTATTGTTGCCCTAAAGATACTGAATAATCAGATCCTTTGAAGTGTAAAAACAAGAAAGATTTTCACAACTGATACCTTTGTCTTGGTGTCTCTGGAAAATTGTCACAGTTCTTTCTCCTAAAGGATGTTTGGGATGCCAGACAAGTAGCAAATACTGTGTTGTTTATCACTGTATGAAGGCTTTATGAACTTAAATGTTACAATCATATAAAAGAAACAATCATGAAAGAAACAAAGGCCTACCTTTGTCCTTATCTTAGATCAGGAGGGAAACATAAACAAGGCCAAGAACATGTCTTGGAACACATGAATCTATAGAAGCATCAGGCACAGCTCTCAGACCACTCAATCCTTATTCTCCCCTGTACCTAAAAGATGATCCATCGAATTTGCCTGATTCTTTTTTTTTTCTGGTTCATTACTAATCAGATAACTTTCCTGAGTGATATTTGGACAAATTTTTTCATGTTTACCTTGCAACTTCCCAATTGTTAAGCTGGTACACTGAAACAAAGTAGGTGCAGCATTCTTCTAAACAATCCCTTCTGTATCAGAGGGCATTTACAGTTCACAGTCTTTGTTCTCAGCTCAAGATTCTAGATATCAGAATAGATTGATATTGATAAAGCACGCCATAGATAACACTACAGGTCAGATTCCACAGCCAGGGGATCGCTCAGCAGAGAACTAGGTCAAAGAATAGCACCTCTCCCCAAATAAAAATTCAGAGAACAACCTGAATTTTCTTCTCCCTCCTTGCAAATGCCAATAACTGGTAACAAAAGCAAAAAAAAAATTTAGCCAGACTACATCAAAGTAGTGTTGTGAACTGACCTTCTCAATCCTCAAACCAATAGGCAAGTCAGAGTTCATCTTACAATGGCAACCCAGACTCAGAGAACACCAGTAAAATGATAAAGTGTCTTAGGACTTGTTCACCTGACATGAGGCAGTATCTCTGACAAATATTTATTTTAGCAATATGTGACAGTACTTCCTGGTGTGTTGGCTCAGAACTGTTCAGCAAGCTGGGAGTACCATCCTTGCATGATAAGGAAAGAATGGCTACAGGCTGAAACCAGCTGAGCCCTGGCCCGACTGGCTCAGCTGAGCACTGGTTCTCCTGGGGTTATGCTATTGAAGTTTATGCTGGTGTAAAGAATTCACGCAAAAGGAAGAAACAGTACTTGGAGTCATGCCACTGATTTTTCTTGAGTTACACCAGGGAAATGTTTGACTTGCAGAGACCAGTCAGTAACTGGAAGGGATGGCCTTGGGCTACAGAAGAAGGCTTCACCCTGTACATGTGAGTGAGAAGCAGCCACACAGCAACAGCAGCAGGATCATGGTCAAATCAAACTCTTACAGGCAAGGTCACCTGTGTTTAACTTTGCCCATTCTGGTGGGGAGCTTGTGGCAACAGCCTAAAGCAGGACACACAGACTTTAGCTGCAGTCCAGCTTGCTCTGTGCAAGCAGCAGCAATGCTGCTGCATGAAGAGGCACAGGCACTGAGCACTGAGCTGGCACAGGCTAGCTTGTCAGCAGCTTGATTGAGCAGCCTCCAGGCTGATTTTTGGTTTTGTGGTGGGTGGGGAGATGTTTGACCCACTGACTTGAGTATTGTGTGTAGTTCTGGTCACCACAATATAAGAAAGATATTAAGCCATTAGAGAGGTGTGAGGAGCCAATTTACTTTTTATTTGTCTCAAGACTGATTGTCAGAGGCATGTGGGGGATGGCTTGCACATGTGCCATGCCCAGAGGGCAGCTAGGAGGAAAGCCTTGTCTCTGCGGACACTTTGCCTGGCAACCAGTTCATGTCTCACATGGGACAGGCAGTCAGTAGGGGAACACCAGAGACACTGTACCCTCCAGAGAGACTTCTCCAAGCAGATGGCCAAAGGCCTCCACCACTGGAGTGCCATGGAAGGTTGGACTGGTCCAACGGTCTCCTGTCAGCAGGCAGACTTTGGGAGGGGCCAGGGGGCAGAAAAAGTAACTGTGTCACAAGCCCGGGGGGCTTTCGGGGTCTTGAGCCTTTTAATTTTTTGACTCGGGGGCTCTTCCAACTTGCTTTTTGAGTGTGAGCTTTTGGCTTGGGGCTTTTTTGAGAGTGTGCTTTTGCTTTGGCTCTAGCCTGCTGAGGGATGCTTTTTGCCCTGGCCCCAGCCTCCATTTTGGCTCTCCTGCCCTCGCTGGCTCTTGCTCGCCCTCACGCCTGTCCTACCTCCCTGTATCCCTGACCGACCGAAGCCCGGCCTGCTTCGTCTCTGCGTCCTTGCCTGAGCCACTTGCGTCTAACCCTGTCCGCCTCCGAGCCAACCCATCGCCGCGATCCTCGCCGCGACCCTGTCCAGGCTTCCGAAGTTCCTGCCCGAGCGCTCCCTCACCTCGTGTCCGGGCGGCCATCGCCGCGGGAGCCGTCCCCCAGCAAGCAGCGCACAGCCCCCGCCTCGCGGACATCAACGGCACTCCCCGACCTCCGGTGGTAATGCCTCCTTTTCCTGCCTGTCTCCCCTCACTCCGTCTCTCCCCCTCTCTCCCCATTCCTTTCCCATTTTCCTTAGTCTAGCTCTATCTTTTCTAGCCCTCTTTAGTAGGAGAACTCATCTTTATTTTGTTTTTTCATTACCAATAAACCGTTCTCAGATACAATGTTTGTCTCATTTGACTTAATTTCGTTCTTGACCATCTATTTTTAAAAGAACTCCTCGCAGTTCCCCATAGTGGAATGCGACAAGAGGGTTCAAAGGAGGGCAGCAAAGATGGTGAAGGGCGAAGGGAAGGCATATGAGGAGGGGCTGAGGTCACTCGGGCTGTTCAGCCTGGAGGGGACTGAGGGGAGACTTCACTGCAGTTACAACTTCCTCGTGAGGGGAAGAGGGAGGGCAGACACTGATCTCTGACCAGTGACAGAACCCAAGGCAATGGCCTGAACGGGGAAATTTAAGGTTGGATATTAGAAGAAGATTCTTTATCCAGAGGGTGGCTGGGCACTGGAACAGGGCCCCCAGGGAAGTGGTCACAGCACCAAGCCTGACAGAGTTACAGAAGTGTTTGGACAACACTCTCAGGCACATGGTGTGACTCTTGGCGTGTCCGGTGCTGGGCCAGGAGTTGGATTTGGTGATCCTTGTGGGTCCCTTCCAAATCAGCATATTCTGTGATTCTGTAATATTTTCTGTCTTTTAGCTGAAGAAGCTGAAGTTCTCATTAAATAGGCTTTACCTTGCTGGCAGCTAAGTAAAACTCTGTGCCTGCAAACAGAGGACCAATGAGTTCTCTGTAAAACCTGGCCATCAGGGCTCTAAGTAGTATCACATAGGCCAGTTAGATGCTGGACTGAGTGAGTAAATGGTGTGCCAGGTGTAACTGGGAACGAAGAAGGAGTATGTGAGATTTCACATGATCAAAAGCACCCTGGAGATGGAAATATGCCTTTGGTTTGAGCATTTTACTTGCCTGGAAAGCAAAATGCATGCCAAAAATGAGCAAGAAAGCATGCCTTTAAATCAATGCTGTTCTCAGCTTCTGTATAAAATCTTATCATCGCTAAAAGAGACAGGAGAATAGAAATCTAAAGACAGCTGGTATGATTAGATTGTGGTTTATTTCCTTCTCCCACCTGAAGATAATGCAGAGATGCAAAAGGTTTCTGATCCTGTTCCTGCTAAGTCATCTTGCTGACAGTTACTGATTTGCAGGGTTGGTTGGCAGGTTGATTTGCATGAGTGTATATATGACTAGTTACAGAGTCTGCTTACTATTCTGATGACAAAAGCACTCAAGAATGACCTCTTCCCCCTCAGGGAAAGGCAAGGAGGAAAGAAAGGAATGTCCTTTTTTTTGGTGCTGTTCTTTGCATTGCAAAAGCATTCATGCACTTGATTTGTAGCAATAAAAACAGTTTTCTGGACTAATGTGAAATTCATACATGAGCCTCAGTCAAGCAATTGTGCCTTCCAAGGGAGCTGCACTGCACTGACAGTTAACTGAATTATTTGGAGGTTCCTATAACTTATAATCAAGCAAAGTCAAGGATCCCCACAATTTTAAAATCAATATCACCATAATGAAACAGTATATATCAAAGTAATCTGACATCTGCTGAAAGGATTTATTATGAAAGAGAAGCAAATTAAAGATTCCTTGAGGCTCAAGAGCTGCAACACTTTAAAAACGGAAAGCTAAAGTATAACACATTTCATGTGTACTTGATCAGTTCAAAAGCATTCCCTGCAAAACAATTCCCAAAAAGCCTCCACAGCAGGGCACTAAGAAAGTCACAGTCTTCAGTTCTCTTTCAGGTCACAAAAGACAAATTGCTCCAATAACAGAACCATCTGCCTTCCTTGTGTACTCTCAAGGTATTGTTAGATCATTTTGATCCCTGTCCACATGAAATACTGTCACCAGTACCACTGGACATGCCAGCTGGGAGTCAATTATTTGTAACACAAATCACAAACATATAACCAGTAGTGAAACTGAACTAACACAAATAATAAAAACCCCCAGTAAGATAAGGACTCCCAATGAGGGTGCAAATATATCAATTTTGTAGCATATATGTAAGAACCATGTTTTTACACTCCTGATATAGTGCTCACTGTGAAGAAGGAAAAAAAAGCACCTTGACTTCGTCCAGTGACCCAGAGTCATAACCAAAGTAGATTTGGGACCACTGGAGGAAGAACAGAAATGTGGCCCTGAGCCAAATCCCGCCTCTGCCTGAACTGCAGCTGTAGAAGTGATTGTTGTTTCTCTTCTAAGGGAAATGAAGTGATACATGTGGTTATGGTTTAAAAATGTGCACTTTCTTCAGGCAGGACTTTTGAAAGGCATCAGTTGTCTCTAGAGTGTCTTGTAATAACCTTGATTTATACACCAGTGTGGGATTAAAGACATCAGCCACTTTGCCCCATTAGCAGCATCACTGAAACAGGAGAGCAAGTCCTCTTTGAAATGCAGTTTATTCTACAAACGTTTAGAGTAAAATCTTAGATAATTTCCATAACTGCACATAATACCAGAAAGAAAAAGCGCTACTATGGTCATTTGAAGGTTACTCACAACTGTTTTCTAAACTACTCACTTGCTAGGGAAGGATTAAACGGGAGATGAAATGTTTCCTTTAGTTTATACTCATGTTATCCTTTTCGGGCATTTTGTTTCCACACATCCACATTCATCTACGTACACATAAGTGAACTGGACTGTTTTATGGTCCGAGCAAACCAGTTCCACCTTCACTTTGTGACTTCTTTTTTCATGGCAGCAAGTGCATTTGTGTTCCATTTCACTGGCCTCAAAAGAATACCTATAGAAATGAGATTTTTCATATCAGTCTGCTGCCTGTTGTCTTCCTAAACTGATCCATATTTGCTGCTCCAAATGCATGTACTGCTAAGGAGCAAAATTTCCTCACTATTTTTCTGCTTATTCATAACAGCCTTTCCTCAGGACGCTATTGGCTATGCAGGGCCAGATCCTTTGACACCAGTGGGGAAAATCCCAGTAATTTCAGTGGATTTTGGATTAGGCCCATTCTAGCAAGACAGAAAGGAGCAATTCATGCAGAGAACAAAAGGCAGGAAAACCTCCTGTAAACACTAGAGCTGTTCAAAAACCATACAAGGACATGTTTAAGAGCATGTTTAATAAATTTAGCTGATGTGTTTCCCAAGGGATCTATTTTCCTGACTAAGGCACTCTATCACACTAAAGCCATTGCTAATGTCTGCTCTTCTGCACACCCAGTTTCCCAGCGGGGTCCTTTCAAACAGCAGAAGGGGACAAACAGCCGCAGCCCACTGGTGACAAGAACCCAGGAAGACACACCACAGAGGAGGACAGAGAGAAGCTTCCTACTTACACAGAGTAGGTACTGCACATCCCTTCACAAAAGGGCACTGGGACGGGAGCAGCTGACTTGCAGTTGTCATGGACAATGTACTGCTCCTTCACATTGCGTTTGCATTTGTGTGGTAGGTCAATACCTGGGCAGAAGAACACTTCTGTTAGACTTCTTCAGATTCAGGAATAAATGTTTTGAAAGGTATCTGCTAGTAAACCAAGAATAGCTCATCCTAGTAAAATTCCTCACAGTTCAAATGCAAAACCAAAACCACAAATGAGAGTGCAAACAGGCATTAATTCAGCAAAACGATTCCCCACTGGTCAATCTACTTTCCCATTTGTGGACTAGCTTTAGCATGTAAAGATACTGTTGAATTAAGACCTAAAGGAGACGTGAAGGGTTTAGGTTTTTCTAAAATTGCTATAAATTACATTTGTGGCTCTATAACAACCTAGGATTTCTGAGTGGATGCTACAGAAAAGAAAAAATAACCCAAAACTTTGTTTCTCTGCAATTTGCAGATGCAATAATACAGAGAATATTTTCTACAAGTTTTCTTATCAGGAGTATAGTTCGAGCTAACAGCATTTCAGTTATTTAAAAACACAGAAAAGGAGATTAAAAAAATGTTAGTGTTCCCATTGGTAGAATGAAGCAGATTTTTAGTCTCAGCTGTGAGGTACAGAACAGTTCTGCTGCTGTAAAACTGTCTTTCTGTCTGTGGAAACTGCAGGCTCTCAGGGCATGCAGAAACAGGGCTACAAGCAGGGAAGGACCAAACACTATTGGAATAGGGAATCAATGATTTAATGCACTTACATGTCTTACAACAGCCATCTGAAGACACCTCAACTGTCCCCTGTATTGAAAGTAACCAGAACAGTCAGTTAGATGCCTGTAGTACTAAGCAGAGAGTAGCAATGATGAGAGTTCAGTAACAATCCCTCATCTCTAATCCACACAAATTCCTCATCAGACTTTTTTGTGTACCAATTATATATCAAGCTGCTTAAAAAAAACAAACCAAAACAAATCATCCAGCAAGTAAGAGTGAATTTTCTTAAAACTATATATCCTCTTACAAGCCAGGTAAGATGCCCTGTAATACATGCCTAATCTTGTTTAGTTCCTATTGAAGCCAGCATAAAAACCCCAGCCCCAGAGAATGACAGGTGCCCCTGGAACTGAACAGCCTGACCTGTGCAGAGCCTACCCCAGAGCTAATTCAAGTACATGGCTGTCCTAGTCCTTTCTTTGATCTGCTATGAAGTCCCAAAATGCTTCTGAAAGTTACTGGAAACCAGCAACAGCTGAAAACCCAGGTATGAATGTTACCCCTTGCTCATTCATGTTCCACTTCCTCACTTAATGATACACTACATATCAGAAGACACTTTGTTCATCAGTCCCCCAAGGATCCATGGTGAGTTACCACTTGTTCAATTGCATTTTAAACCACTGATGTTTCTCAAGTGATGAAAAATCCCCCCTTGCTATTACCCCAATACCCTTCTCTTTCAAGTTCTAGTGCTTATCCCACAACAGTGTAAATTGTGGGGGATTGTTTGCAAATATTTTTGCTTTACTTCCACAGGACACAGGGCTGAAAAAGCACATTTCCCTCAAACAAGGATGATCATCCCAGAAAGATCAATAAATACTTATTCAAAACAGCAAAGATAACTCCCAGGCCAGCATCAGGGCTCATTCCAGAAGTCTTTTTCTGGCTGTAAAATACTTACTGGCACACAGTTTGCTTCTTCAAATGGTAGGCAGACCTTTATTGTACTAGTCAAGGAAAACTGGCCTGCTGATTCAATGCACGTGTAATGAGTGCAGTTGTCATATGGATCTTTATAACTCTTTCCAACCTGATAGAAACAAGGAAAAAAATAATAAAAAAAAAAGCCAATGGAGTATAGCAATAAAATTAGAAAACTGAAATAGTAATAAAGCCAATGAACTGGCAGAGACTGGGTGGTTCATATCACTCTGAAAAGGCTGAGATGCCTGCAACTCACATCTACAAATTATGTACCAAGCTCGCCCACTACCAGTCTATGCCAAATCACTTCTGTGGCCACCCAGGGGGAAAGAATGAAAGAATGCCAGAGTGAGCATAAAGGTATTAACAGAAATGCCAGAAGGCAGGTGTGTTAATGTTTGTGGGCTACAATATACACAGGAGAAAAATAACTCTTTCAAAGGATTTCAACAGTTTTCTTTCTTAATAGATGGAAGAAAATGAAAAAGAGTGAAAGAGAACAAAAGTCTTTGCAATAGAGGTTAATGGATAACTGCAAAGCCTCCTCATGGAGAGATAAAAATTATAGATTGGAACAGGAAAATGTAGCTTGTAAGATAAATTATCAACGAATAAAAGGATGAAATAGAAAAGATGAACACAAGAACTGTCAGAGAAGCAACAGCATATAAGGCAAGTCATTGGTTGAAACAACATCATTAACCACACACAAGAGCAGCAGGCTGTAATAAAGCCAAAGAGCTAGAATCATGGGATCATAAAATCATGAAGGGTGGAAGAGACCTCCAAGATCATCAAGCCCTTCCTTTAAAGGCTCAGCTTATGTCTACACAACACTACACTCACAAGACATGATGTATTAGCTGTGTGTGTTCCCAAGTCACACTACACTCCAGCAGCTGTATCACTTGATTTCTGCCACAGCAAATTCAGAACCAGTGGCAGTACAGCTATATCAGCTTGCTCACACTGTCTATCTCTGTGTCTTCAGGGAAAGATAATGAAAGTGCTTCAGATGGGAGCAGTGTGATGTGAAGCCAGCACAAGTATCTCTGCAAGAACAGTATTACACAATGTCACCATCCCTTCCAAATTCTTTCTTGCTATTTCATGTCAGGAGAAGTGGAGGTAACATGATTTCTATTCCTGCCAGAGAATATAATTGTCAACATGGTAGTGCCTGTGAGATGCACACAGCAGGGAACTGCTGTATAAACATCTATATTTACTTTGGAAACACAGACATTTTTACATCTCCTCGAGGTCCTCCCAGCCTTACAATGCATGACACTGGTTGAAAAACTGCTGAGGTCTTTTTGGTAATTCAGCCTTGTGTGCACAGCAAGGGAATGCTTACCTCAATGGTCACATTGCCAAATGGAAAATTTGCCACACATGCCACTTGCTGGCACTGGCTGCAGCATTGACCCTTCTCTTCCACATAGCGAAAACCCTGTGGGAATAAAGCTTCCATTTATCTTTGTTAACCAGTGTGTTGTTCCTGAAGCATCTTTGGATCAAAGATACACTGGAGATGGCAGAGGAAATGAGCCAGCCTTCTGGTTTCAATTCTGTTGTCTTTAGAAACCTGTTGGAACCATTTTAAGCCTGACAATCAAAGCTGGTAATTTTTCTGCCTTATTGAAAAATGACTTCTGGGTACTTCAGTTGCCATGAAGACCCTGTCACTGACTATTCTTCTTCAGGCTAACGCACAAAACAGGTCAAATAAATTAATTTAGCACATGATTACTTGCACAATCTGCCACCACTGCTTGGTCTGATATCATTATCTACAAGAACTATTGCTGTCAGACATGTGAAGATTTTCTCCCCTGTGTTTTAGGTATCAGCTGGTGTCCTGGTGGGTGTGGCTGGCATCAGGATAAAGTATAATAAAAGGTTTTGTCCATTTTTAACATTGGTGGTGCATTTGTCCTTATCTGGGCATGAATGAAAAGGCAACCACCCTGCTTATATTCAGTAACGGACTGAACAACGTGAGTGCTGATTCTCACAAGTACTGAGAAGTAGCTGAGTACTCCCCACCCACAAGTCCTGAAAGTGTCTGGAAACATATAAACCACTGTGCAGTTTCCTCACAATCTTCATTTTTGAGCTGACAATGGGCAACACCGATAGAATGACACAAACGTCTTTCAGCAGTCAGACTTTAACAGGTTTGCAATCACTTCCCCTCAGGGCACCTTTCCAAGGGTGACCTCTTAAATTTGCTGAGTAAAAATAACCAGCACCCAAAAAAGGACTCTATAAAACAATTAACAGAAGAGTCTATCCTGCTATGTTGCACTGAGAAAGCAGTCACTGTCCATGTTTCAGCTCAACAGCCATTGTCTGTGGTCAAGGAGGTGCTGACCTGCTGACAGGTGGTTTGGCATTGCACTGGAAGGCACTGGATGCGGTTGGTCTGTGTCACAGGATCCTGCTCATCCATGCACACACAGTTCTCGCAAGAGCTTTTAGGCACCATTGCCCCTGGCTGGAAATACAGGGGACAGAGAAAACCATGACAAAAATTCAGAGGGTTCTGAAATAAACCTCCCCCTGGCCTATCAAAAAAATTAATGCTTATGAGGTTTATTTTTGGAAGAATTTCCTGAAATTAATATACTCCCAGATCTCTAAAACCTCACTGTCGGTATCACAAAATTAATACAAGGCTGATGCTCCCAGGTGTATCAATGATGTTAAATGAGTTTTCGCATAAATTCCAAGCATCTATTTTTGCTCAGTTTGACCAAGCAATAATCTTACAACATTTAAAGAGATTTAAAATTTGTTTTCAATCACAATTATGACCTATTGACTCTAAAGCATAGGCAAGATCTCTTTTAGTAAGCAAGTTACTGGTCTGTAGCATTACCTGTTCACTAACCTATCCCTGAATCACAGATTGCTTGGGGTTGGGAGGGACCTTTGCAGACCACCTAATCCAATGTCCATTTCCAATAGTACATAAGACTGCTGGCAGGGAAGAATTATAGGCCATTCTAATCTTGCTTTTCGTATGAGTGTTGACAACAAGAACTTCAGAAAATTCTGACTCAAGCAGCATTAACTCATAGGAAGAAGTGTCTGGAGGAAGACTTACCTTAAATTCAACTCCTTCAGAAACACATACACCTTTTGGTACTGTAAGAAAAAAAAAAAAGAAAATGTTGTGCTAGGAATGATGTCATTACTGTATTCATCTCTGAATTGTGAGTGATTTAGAGAAGTCAAAGAGTAGAGCTGAACTTAATAGCCCACACAAAAGGGGGAAAAAAAGCAACTAGTACATGGCGCTAGTTGTTACTCAGAAGCCCACATGTAGCATCTGCTTAGATGTTATGCATCAAGTGAAGATAATTCTATACCGTGGTATTTTCCATAAGCTAAAATCTATTTGCCTCATGGTTTTTTTATCCATACTTGAAATTACTTGACGTTTTCTTTATTCTTAACCACTGTGCTGGTAACAAAGCCAATGGGCTTATGTGTGTGACTCTGGAAATATAATTTGGCAGCAGAGCTTCTGGATGGGTTCAGTTTAACCATCATTCAGTATGTGGTCAATAACTTGCACTCACTGAATACTGGCTACAGAGAACCTGCACCAGTTACTCCACTTCCTTTAAAGGCAAAAAAAAAGGCAAAAAAAAAAAGAAAAAAGAAAAAAAGCCCAAATTGTAAAGGCTGAGATGGAAGGGAAGAAGCTACTGCTTTATGATTTTAACTCATTTAGAGAAATCAAACACTTCAAGGAATAAATAAAACACCTTAAGGAAATGAGGTACTTACTACAGGAGAAGATAGGGCAACAACCATCCTCAGACATAGCAACCACTGGCTGGAAACCTAAGTCACATCCTGTTTTGTTGATAATGCAGGTTCTTATATCACATTCTGCAAGAGACAGCACAGATAAAATAAGCCAAAGCATCCCATCCAGCAGCGCTACTTGCAGACAAAGCTTGAAAAAAACCATCCTATCACCATCACCAGGATCCCCTGTCCTGCGTCTTGGTACAGATACTGGCAATGGCCAGGGTTAGGAGTAGGCTACTCCTGTGCTGTGGTGGGCATTTGGGACTGGGAGGGTGGAAATGCAAAGTTGAGAGCAAACATATATCGGGAACCTCCACAGGAAGCATTAGGGAAGCCTGGAAGATGAACACATCCTCCTTTACTGGGTAGATCTCTGTGGAAAGATCACCCTCTCATCTCAGAAGGACAAGAGCCAAAGGATCCTGTGGAACACCTGGTGATCCCAATGATCCATAGGGGATTTTCCAGTGTAAGTATCTGCTAGGTCAGGACACTAATTTGGAGTAGAAGCTGGACCAGAGGGGTTCTCTTCTGATAGCAAGAGCTCCTGGCACTTAGATGGAAGAAATGACCACTCCAGTGTGCTCACTTGAATCTGGTACCTGTGGGGCACCACATCTCACTTGAGGATTGCTGCTGAAGGCACGTGGCACCACACGATGACACGTGAATGATCTACTCACCACAGACTGTCTCTGTGCAGCAGGGGTCTTCCGGACGTGGTTTTATTTTGCGTACAAAGCCTTCTTTTGTGCAGTTGATAGGTGGAGACTTAGCACAAGGGCGGGGGAAGCAAGAGATGTTCAAGGTCGCTTCATCACAAGTACAGTATTGACAGTCATGCTCCCAAGCCTCTCTAGGCTATAAAAACAAGAGGGATAGCAGTTCAGAGAGCAAAAGCTGGAAGCATTATATCAATGAATGCCTGCTGCTAGACAGTGTAGGGCTGAGTTGACCTAATTTATTGTGTAGGAAAATTGCAGTTCAAATCCCAGAGGGAGAAGAAAGGAACAGTAAGAAAAAATGCTATTATTTGCCACCTTCCTTTGCAGGTTTATGTGTTTCCAGGAGGAGTCTGACCAGGAAACTGATTCCCACAAACTACTCCTTCTGTTTCTGTGCCTCAAGTGATTAAACAAGTTTTGGAGTTAATAAAATCTTCTGGTTTTCTCCCCATTGTCATTGCAGTTCACTGGTTTTTAAGCTTAGAATTAAAAGAAACAACTTGTGGTCATTTTTGCAGGAGGTCACAGAACCCAGATATAGTATAAAGACAGTATTTTCCTTTCTCTTACCTGTTTCACTGACCCATCTTGTGCAGTGCAACCTATAAAATGAATTAGATGTTATTTTAAAGGTAACTGAATCAGGGAAAACAACAGAAGCAGGAAAACAGGAACAGGAGGAAGGTATTGAAATCTGAGAAACAGCCACAAAGAGAAAGAGAAATTCAGAGTGCAAAGTCACAGGTTGTAAACCCAAAACCATCTTAAACATGCTACTCTTTGTTCTTTTGAAAGTTGCACCTTCTGCGTATAAGAGCAGGCAGAAACTCTCAATCTGGAATGCTTCCAGCCTCACTGGAAAGGGTCAGTAACAAGGTCTCCCCCATTTCCTCTGTACCCAAAACAACCCCCTTAACGTGCATTTCTAGTCAGGCTCTTACCCCCACTTCCCATAGCACCATTTGTAGTATTTCTTACCACAAACAGACACGCAAATGCCGTCATGATCATTCAGCAGAATTTTTCCATCAGGACAGTAGCATCCTTCAACGAACACCGATGTGATATTTTGGGAGGGAAGCGTGTCCATAACGACTCCTCTGCACAATTAGAATATAAATGAGAATGAATGAGAGGCAAAACTGTAGCCCAGGGCAATCAAGACACCTAAATCCCAAGGGAACGTGAACTTCAAACTTCCCTGGCAATTTTCACATTATGGACTTGAAAAACGCCTTAGGAAATGACCCACCTGCTGAAGCAAGTGTTTCTTTTTGCTTCCCCGCATGGCTTGTACACCTGATCCTGAGGACAGCTGGCCTCTGTAGAGCATTGCAACACACAAGTTAAAAAGCCCAGACCCATGTGTACCCTCCGATGCAGGCACACGAAGGGGCAAAGCGTCCAGGCTACCGCAGCGACCTCGCGGCTCTGCACAGCCGGGCAAGGGGGTCCCTGCAGCTCCAGCAGGAGGGGCCGGTGGTGCAAGGTGCAAGCGACGGAACCAGCAGTGCTCACCCCGACTCGTGGGGGGCCCCGAGCAGGGCAAAGCACGCAGAGAGAAGCGGTGTGTTGCCATCTAGTGCCCAAGCGCTGGGGAACACACAGCACTCCCTCGGCTGAGCTACTGTAGGCCTGCTTCCCCCTTGTTTTGCACTAGGTCTGGACTGGGACAGCCTCTTTGGTTTGTTCCTGCTTTTTCTCAGGTCCAAAGCAGCAGCTGAGGACAGAGCAGATCAGACTTGCTTGACCCCAAGGGGTGTTTTCCAGGCTCACCACACTGCTCATTCCCAGGCTCACTGCACTCCCCAGGCTCATCACCACACTGCCCATTCCCAGGCTCACCGCACTCCCATTCCCAAGCTCACCACAGTCCCATTCCCAGGCTCACCGCACTCCCATTCCCAAGCTCACCGCACTCCCATTCCCAGGCTCACCGCACTGCCCGCTCGCCAGCCTCCTCCAGTCCACGCAGACCCCCTGGAGCCCGCACAGGGCCGCGTAGGTCTGCATGCTCTGGCACTCGGCGCTGGGGTGCTCCTCTGAGCACCCGCTGGCCACACACGCCTCGTAGTAGGGCTGGGGGGGGACCACGCCGTGGCACTCCGTCAGGGTCCTTCACAAAGCAAGGAGAAAAACCTTGGGCTACTTCCAAGGAAGAATTCAACTCAGAGCCAAACCATCCCCCCTGCCCCAGGCAAAGCCTCAAGGTAAAACTACAAATTGTTCTCATAGGCAATACACCCACACAGCTTAATAAAGAATGAGCCTTACCTGCCATTCTTTACAATGCTTTGAAAGGAAACAATATTATGTTGGACTGCTACCTGCAAAGGCTCCTGCATAGCTCATAGCTATAAGTCTGTATGCTGACATTTTTATGTTAGCATGTTTGAAAATCCTGCTTTAAACCACAAAATTATTTTAAAAACAGACACACATATTTTCTCACTATATTCTGACTGCATTCTATATCATTCAGAGCTTTCAGATACTGAATTATAGCTAGTTCCCACTTGGCCCTTCCAGAACTGACAGGCAGAGGGAGTGCCAAGCAGCAGACACTATTAAGAGAGGACTGATTTTGCTGATGCAGCTGAAAAATATCTGCCAAGCTCACCCTTCCTTTAAAGGCAAAAAAAAAGGCAAAAAAAAAAAGTAAAAGGTATGCAAGGTATTACAAGGTATGCAAGACTTTGTATTTTCTTCATATCCTAGAATCAGTTCACCCAAGACATTCAGTGAAGCACAAAATTATCTTGTGGAATTATTTTCACTTTTGGGAATTGTCTTACCAGATAATTTTACACAGATTAGAAGGCAAGCAGTGCTGATGATACTCAATCTTCGATGGTCGTGAGACACCAGGATTACAGTATCTGTTGGTAGGATATGGGACTTTCCAATCTAATGCCATCTCTTTGAAGGACTCAACAACCTCACCATTCCTCTTCATAGCATCATCAGACTTCTGGTTGGTGCAGGTACCTGGTAGCAATACAAAAGTGACAGTTCAAGGACAGTTGATGCTGATAAAGCTGCTTTTAGAGAAAAGCTGGGGGGAAGTTCTCCTCCTTGTGCAAAGGGACCAACATGGGGGGTCCTGGTAAGCTCACAAGAATAGTTTCTAGGAAGAGAAGGCTCAAAGAAACAGTTTGCCAGCTACTCATGAAAACCAGAATTGATGTGTTGGTTGATACATTTCTCCTGGTGGTCAGAATAACTGAGATGCACAGGACTCTCCAGATTTCCTACATTTCTATATGAAGTAGATATGATCAAAAGGAAGGGCTTAGAAAAATTCTATCTCTGTCCACCAACAGACTGTGAACAGAATGAAAGAAAATGACTTAAAACTCCATTTCCTGACAGTGTCTTTCCATTAAATAAATTTATTAACACTTTTGAGAAATAGTGAAGTTGCAAGCATTTAGAGATTTCACAAGGGAATGAGAGATAGGAAAATTCAGTGCATTAACTTTTGTCAGCTGATGAGGACACTCACCACAGAGTCCCATGGTATTGTTATAAAACTTGCTGAAAGGGAGTTTTATGTAAAATGCAAGTCGACTGTAGGAGACATAAACCTCTAATTCAGGTATTTCAATTATGGTATAAAGGCCAGAACTGGTTATCCTGATACCATTCTTGGAAATGTCTGGGACAACTTTCTTATCATCAAACAAAATCTAAAAAGAAAAGAAACAAAAGGTTTTTATGGATACTCTTTCATTGAGTAAGGTACATGATTAGTGCAACTGGAAAGAAGAGCAGCACAAATTCAGACCTTAGGTGCACCAAATGATGTCTATCAAAGGCAGTCATTTAAGCAGTTGTCTAATATTCCTTTTTAATATGTTGCAATTTATATTTGGATACTCATATCAGGGCGAAAAACACAATTTTCAGTTATGTGATAATTTCCCAGATTTTTAGTGTATACAGATTTTTATTGACACAAAGCAAAAAAGAAAGAGAAGAAGCAAAGTAATTGCATTTCTTACCCCTATTTTACAAGCTTAATTCTTTGTCGTGACAGGACATTTGACAGTACAGTAATATAACTACAGCAAAATAATATTGAAAATTCATTTTAACACAATACTTTACCAAGTTCGTTTCTTTTCCATGTTCCATTGCTTGTGTCAGAATAACAACAGAGTTGGAATAAAAAATGATAAGGGACATTGAACAAATTGCTCCACGAGTGGCAGCACAGTAGTAGTTGTCTAAGTGAATCCAGAAGTTGTGGGAGTCAGGATGAATTGACTTCACAAGAACATAGGTGCAGTTTTCTTTAAAATGATAATATGCTCCATCAAAAGTCACATAGTGCTCATTTCCCCATCCACTGCAAATACCTAGAAGACAGAATGACAGGCTTCAAGTTTGGCTTCTGAGCTTCCTGTAAATACAAGCTGGTTTTAACCTTTTTACTCGCTTCCAGTCAGAGACAAAATATCCAGTTTGATGTAGAAAAATTACCCTAGCAAGGACATCTGCTTTCAACAGCCAAAATTTCAGATGGGATTTCTGTTCCATTGTATGCTACTGAATTGATATGAACATAATATCTTGTGTTGACCAGAAAAGACTTCTCTTTTTTGAGGCCCAGCTGAATGTAACATAAATTTCAGGGATTCACCTGCCACTTACACTGACACTCAGAGACTTTACAGCAACCGGTTTCATCGGAGTGATTTGTGAACGGGAAACCATTGACACAGAGTTTCAGTTGCTGAGGTGGGCAAGTCATGACGGACAATTTCACATTGTTTCCTTCTCCCAGGCAAGTGGCAGTGTGGCAGTTTCCAAAATTCCATGTTTCATTAAACTATCGATGGATTGGGAAAAAAAAAAAAAAATGTTTATTACATTGCAAAGTAATGTAATAAAATCTTTAAAATCACACACAGCAACTACATTCTGTTCAGTTAATTGTCTAGCATGGCAATATTTGGTGTCTACTCTGGCTCTGGAAACCAGGCAATACGAACCATATAGGAATCAACAGAGCCTTGATATCTACTTTTTTTTTTGTATATATATTAAGGTCCTGACCACTTCTGATGGTGGGACATTGCTAGACATGGCTTCCTAGTCTTTGTTCAGCTTATGTAGCTCTGCCCACATACAATCATTTAGGTGCTTCAGGTGAACAGAAGAATCTTCAAATTATTCTTTCAGTGGTGGTTTCTGGCATGCTGCTAAAACATCTAATTCAGCCACACCTACAGTCCAGCTGTCGTGCTGGATACCAGCATCGGAGGAGAACAAATCTTGGCTGCAGGCAATGCATGAATGGTGGAATGATGAATGATGGAACACATCTTCAGAGGTTCTCACCTTTCTGGGAGGAATGAGTGCAAGACAGTCACTCACAGAAGTCTTTGTGGGAGCAGGGACTTGGTTTGTTACACCAGGAGCAGGTGTTGGCGGACAGGCTTCAGAACGTGGATCACAGATCTTGAGGGTCTCAGTATGACCAGTTTTACACTCTGCCCAAATTAATTCAATCTGACAGGATTTATTGCAGACAGAGTAAGCACAATGACCCGATACAGTCACTGGCAGAGAAACATTTTCTCCTGCAAGGGCAAAACCCAAGTGTTAGTCCAAGGCCTGATCACAGAGCAGCTGCATACTCAGCCCTGCAATTAACTATCTGAATCTGTACCCAAAAGCCATGCTCAGGGGACTGTCTGTCTGCAGCTCCTGGAATTCAGGGGCTGAACTGGAGAGCAATTCATCCAAATAGCAAAGACTGAGGGCTAATCTGAAATTCTGCTCTTAGGTGCATTTGAAGGAATTGAAAATGACTACAAGAAGAGACAATACTGAATACATCGCTGTGTGCATCTGGTCTTCACAAACACTGGGAGGAAGGTGAATCAGGAGCAACTCATAGATGAAGAAGAGTCTTTCCTCCCCTGCTTTTAGAATATTACTGTTGAGTTACAAGCTCATGTTCAGTAGTTTGGGATTTAGGGCTCTGCTGACATCAGCAACTGCTGTAAGTTTCCTTACACCAGGGGTATTCAAACCAGAACAAAGTTATTGTATATGGGGCAGCTGTAGTTCTGAAGGTGTTAGCTACCGTTTAAAGATGTAACAACTTCTGGTAATGTCTAACTGTGGCAGGCAGAATGAGCACTTGCTGAAGCAGTTTCATTTATCAGTACATCTTTCCATGTCAATGGTGCAGGAAAAAAAATTGCATGGTTTCTCACCAATTTGTAGCAATTGTCCATTGTCATTGCAGAAGCAGGGAGCGGCTACCTCTGATGAGGGAGGTGCAGATGTTACATATTTCATATGTGATTCTGCAGGAAGTCAAATCAATTTATATTAAAATCCTCTACTACTCTACTTTCAAGCCCTATGACATCTCTTACATTCTCAACAACCACAAAAAAAAAAGAAAAAAAATCTATTTTTTTACCCCCACTACATTCTGTACATATCCACACTAAAACCATTCTCTGTATTTATAAACACTCTCTATTACACGCTATGGTGCTGTAATAGTACACACACACACACACTCCCACTTGTAGTTATTTTTTTTCTGTATAGAATACAATAAATGCCCCTTCTACTGTCACTTATTCATTCCAATTTAGTATTTCTAGTCCTGCAGTACTTCACCTGACTTTGGAGAGGTGATTTCCAGTGGCATTCCATTTGGATTTTTAATGCTTTCTTTCAAAGAAACTGTTGGTTTAAATAGAGACAGATCATGTAGATATTTTACTATGCCACCTACAGTCTGCTTTCAAAAATCCTTCCTTTTCTAGGTATTACTCCACTGTACTTATTCCACTTGTTAACATTTTCAGTAAATAATAAACACACAGGCTCACCATCAAATATTTAGCTCTTCCAATCACATGAGTAAAGAAGCTAACTTTTAATTTTCCTTGTTGCCCTTGTATAATTTGCTACCATGATAACACATGTATTTTTTTAGCCACTTATTTTAATTTCTAGTAATCATGTGGCAATTTTCCCATTTTTCTTTATCTCTTTTTTGCTTCCTATTTCCTGCTTTTTCGCATTTCATTCACTCTGAAAAATCCCTTTTGAACAGGAGTTAACTACCAGGAAGCTTTATTTTCATATTCCAGTGACTCGTATGAGACTCACTTATTCCAGTGCAGAAAACAGTACAGTAAGAACCATAGTGTGTTATAGGTGATAAGAAGGAGAAAAACAAGATTTAGTAGTATGAAATATTGAGACTGACAACACCAGAGTGTCAACTGTGATACACTCAAACTTACTGTAAAAGTTGTAGTGAAAAATCGCTGAATATTTCTGTTCTCTCTGAACCTCACTGATCGTAAGATCAGCAAGAATCTATAAAAATTACACTTTTGGTCCTCCCCACAAGACCCACAAACTCTGATCCCTCAGTTTTGAAACTTCAACAGTCTTAAATTCTGTTCTTATCCTAGACATGCAGTAGGAGTCTTTTCCCAAGATGAATAAATCTTATTACCATTACAGACTTCCACAGGATCACCACCAAGCCTCTTATCAATCTAGTACCTTGTGCTGGTGTAGATGGAGCTCTGCAGCGGGTAAGGGTTTTAATGATCTCCCCATTAGGGCCACAGACAGCTTCACCACACTCGGTCCCATCCACGTGGCTGTACACAGTTTCGTTTAAGGTATAGGTCTTCCCATTGTGGCAGCAAAGGCAAACTGAGGCACCAAAAGAGAAAATGCCATGGCAACAGAGGACACTTGCAATATCAATACAAATGAAAAGCAAACCAAACTCTGCATTTACCCTTCTGAAGCTCACACAACAGCAAACATGAATTACCTAGCTGAAAAACTTTTTTGGTTTCTACTTGAGAAGCTGCACTGGGAGTCTAGCTCATTTAGTTAAAGTGTGTTGGATTTTTCTGGTGGCTGGTGTTTCTTGAGTCAGCTTGCATAGAGGAATAACTGGTTGGTAAAAGCATGAGAAACGGTACTGCCCTAACGCAGCATGGAGCACAGGAGAACTCCCTCTGGGCAGGGAATGGCATTACTGCCTTTCTGAGTGACAAAACACTGGCTCAGGAGGTGTTGCACAGCTGTTCCCATCCACGAACGAGGAGCATGCAGAGGTACACAATTTCATTTAAATATATGAGAAGCTCTCCAGATTTTGGAGACTGTACATTCAGGAACTAAGTGAAACTTATCTATTACTGTAACAAAATCAGAAAAACTGAAAATGTGTTGTCTACTGGGTCACCCTGCATTTTGGGATGTGATTTCTCGCAGATATGGGGGTGAACTGATACTGTACCTCAGCCAAGTGTGTCCTTTAGGCACTAAGCTGTCTTAGTTTATTTTATTAAATCAATGGTCAGGAAAAAGCATTTCTACAAGATTTGCCCTGTTCTAATAGTACTCAGTAAAGGAGATACCATGAATGGCCTGCTACAGACTACCATCTGTCTTCACTACCAAGGAAGTGGAAGGTATTTACCTGGGTAAGAAGAATCCCACGTATCACACCTCTCTCCTTTCTTCCCCTATGATTATCCTTTATATAGTTCTTGGAGTCAAAGGCTGCACTTTGCTTATCAAAGTGTATCTGTGCTGCTGTGCACCCACATATTAAACTACCTGTCTGGACTCCTATTATCAATATGTTTGTAATAACATGTGATGAGGGATTGTTTCAGTCCTGCCATCACTCAATGCATGGTAAGAGTGGTGAAAAGTTACCTTTGGAGTCTTCAGTACATAGCTTCTCTTTGGGATCGCTGAAGAGAAAGAGCAAAAAAGAATTGTTTTATTGACATGAATTAGTATATGGAATAACGTCTGCAACTGCACCTACTTTTACAAAAAAGCCTACTCCTGGATTTAATGGTAATTGCCACTGTCTATAAACATTAACAAAACATCTCCTAGTTTGTCCTTTCTGGTTGTATTTTACCTTTCTCATCATCAACTGACCTACCATGAAGTGCAGTTGGGGAGGGAGACACACTCCCTGCTCTCTTCATCAAAATACGGCTTGTCAGGACTACACTCTGGGTAACAGCCTGAGAAATTAAACAAAGCATTCTTAGCCTGGGTTGCATAGATACAGGAAAACACGTAAATACCTCTACCAAATACAGATTTGATCCCCAAATGAACGTGATTCCAGTATGAATGTTCTTTTTCCTACCAATTATTTTCCCAGTCCTTTTTTTACCTCTCTCCCCAAAGTTTTAATTTACTCCATTTGTCAACAGATTCTCTGCAAATTTATATTGAATGGTGCTTTATCTCACCATATATTTAAAGGCAACAGGCAAGTGATGCTATGAATGGCACCATCACACGGGGAATTAGCAAGGAATTGTCAATGAGCTTCTGGGATAGATGGGATAACCTTTCAGTCACCTTGATGCTTAAGACATTTCAAACCAGACTAGTAGCTGCAACTCTCATAAACTGCCTTAAAGTCAAGGAAGAATTACCTTCTAAACTGTACAGCAAGTTCCCACATTTCCCTGGTGGGTTCCTGCAGGTCCTTAGACAAGGGGCTCCACAGGGTTTATAGAACCACTCATGTTTGTCAGGTGGATTGTAATAATCGCAGAACACAGCTGGAACAGAAGAATAAAAAACCTTTTGGTCTCAGACGCTGGGCAGGGACTATTTTTAAATCTTGTTTAAAAGATTTTAATAAGATAAACATGATAAAAAGAGCTTGTTCAGTCACACATGCATAGTGCTTAAGTGTTCTGCTCTTCTGTATCCCCTGTGTGCCTGAGCACAAGGAGCACTGCTTTCCGTGTGCATTTTCAGTGCGGTACTCACGGCAAATGGCAGGGGTTCTCCAGTTGATACAGACACCAGCCCTGCTGCAGCTCCTCGAGTAAGCAGCAACTGAGGTACAAAAGCACTCACAGTCTCCCACACTGTCACAGCCACAGAAGTCAGACACACAAGATTCATAATATGGAATTGGGTTCACCTGTCAAAACACAGACAGATCTGTCACCACAGCTCTATCTGCTGCACTGGGGTTAATGAGGGAAAGGGCTCTGAATTTCTGTCACGCACTGGCAGTTTGTGCCAGACTGGGATTGTCATGAAGGAGCCGTGATATTTTACAACAGGTAGTTTTCTATTTTCACCTGCCTGGTAGAATTGGACTCTAAATCTTCCCATTCTCATATGTGTAATGCTACCACTTACACTCAAAATGTCTTCCCAGTGACTGAACTAAGTTGTTTTGGCTTAGCACAACTACCCAGTGTGTTCACTGTCCAAGTGAGAGACAGTGGTTAAGTGAGTATAAGAGGAAATCTTTTTTCTACTGAACTTCATGTCTCATGTGTTTTAACTATTGCCAACATAAACTAACCAAGGAAATTAAGCCAAGTTTGTTTTTAAAATCGTTTATTAAAGTGCACTGAAGCTTTGTATAGACATTCTAATTAAGAAGAGTAGCCTTGTTTCTGTTTAAATTAATTAAATTTGTGATTAAAATAAACCAAATCTCTCTAGCCTCTTTAGATAACTTGAATGAACTTCCCAAGGATGACCATACAAACAGTCCTAGATTAACTTATACCTACATTTCACAGATACCTAGCTTTCTACTTCTGATGGCAAACTACTATCCTCTTTAACTTCAGTTGTTCAAAACAGGCACTACTGTTTCCTCAATACTGGGCAAAGGGATTTAACTGGCATAGGTGTGAAGTGAGGTTTTGAGAGAGGTAGCTTTGTACTACACTGTGTAGTAGCCTTTAATAGTAAAAATATGCTGCAAATGTGCTGCAAAATAGCAACGAATATCTAGTGTGAAACTATTGAGGATGAGAGAACAGGATTACCTTGCTGTGACAGGCTTCAAAGATGTTACTCTTAATGATGCTGCAGTGCTTCTGTCCCAGGGCAGACTTGAAAGGCTGATCCGCACACAGGTCCGTCATGTTTATATTTGAGCAGGTGCTTGTTATTTTCCAGCTGTTTCCAAACTCCTGGATGCTCATCTCCATGGACTGCCCTCTGGTTGTGAAGTCATTCCTCGAGCGGCCATCAAAGTCCCCACAAAGACCACAGACTTTTCCCTGTGTAATTTGTGTAGGCACAGTAAATGGTTTGGTTATTTTGAGTGCAGCCCACTCTGTGACAGAAATAAACTATAGAACCTGTAAAGGCAAAATAGCTGCAAGTTTCTAAAAAGACATTAAAAATAGCTTAGAAAAAGCTGGACTTCAAGTGGCAAAAGCACTCTTAATGTGTTAGCAATACTGCAAAGTGTCTGGCTTTACTTCTAGCCCCAAATATTCTGGAGTGTTTCATACTGACTGAACAGTGCAATAAAACACAAGGTATAGCCTGCTTGCTGCTTCTTCTTGTCCACTAAACAAAACTTTCTTCCAAGTCCTGTTTTTCTGGGGCTCCAATTCTGGATGCATAACTCTGAGTCTGAAATTGTAACTCCCAGTCTGCCCCATACTTACCTGGAAAGATGGTGCCACATGAACAACAACAGTAGTCTTTTGGTCCCACATGAAGTTCATCCCTTGGTTTGTTTCAATTACAATATAACCTCCTCTGAGGTCCACTTTGTAATTTTTCTCAGCTCCTGGATCAGTGGCTATCTCCTGAATTCTTCCTTCCAAGAGCCTTATTTCACTGTTCTACAAAGGAACAGATACATTGCATGGAAAGAAATCAAATAGAAAACTTAGGGCAACAGCACTGGCACTCTGCCTCTTGTTCTTTATCTTATTTTTGTGTCATCTTCACACTGTGTCTTGGTTCACTGCCAGATATGTGAGCCACAGTCACAGATGCACAGAGCCTACTGTCACAGATGCAAACACACACACACACAAATGCACATACAGAGAGTGCTGTTGACTCCTTGCATCTTTCCCCTCATTCACAGAAGTGTTCAATCCCTGTTAACATCAAATACCTAAACCTTTCCCAAATTCCCTGCCTTTGCTGTTTGACTTCCATATAGGTACTCTCTAACAGCAACTGAGCCGGAATATAAGAGGATGATACAATAACTACTAGAAAATCCAGAGTAGAGCTCCTTGGTTATAACCAGTTCTAGACAAACCTCAAAAATCAACGTGATCTTTAGGGAGCAGATGGAGCGTGACTTCCCACAGGCGTTGTTCTGAATCACAATCCGGAAGGTGCCAGCCTCCATGTTATTAGGGCAAAAATCCTTAGAAAAACAGATAACATTCTATTAGATCTTGTCAGACAGCTAGACCAGTCATAAGCATTTTCAGGAGCTCTAAATGAATGACACTCTGATCTGACTTCTTTTTTCACCAAAACTCTAAGAACTTTAGAAGAATCTGGTGGAAGATGACCTGGTGGCAGATTCATACTTGACCAGGATTTTCAAAAAGAAAAACTAAGGGCTTGTCATAGCAGCAGTCCAAAAAGGTAAAAATATATTTTATTAAAATCAGAAAAACCAACTGTAATTTGGGGATGAAAAAATGTCTCACTGAATGCTGTCCCATTACATGCAATTATTATACATGAGGCTCACACATTAACCTCTGTGTGCCTCTGTCACAACAAAAATAATGTCAGTCTTGGGTGGCTGAGAAAAACACTTCAACACCACACCAATTCCTTTCCCTTGAAAATGATGGACACAGTGCCCTCTTGTGTCACTTCTGAGGGTAAATTTGCTTTGTTCTACGTGGAAAATCTCACTGCATCAGCTCTAGGCACAAGAGGAGGGGAGCAGGCCCTGCTCATCCGTGTTGGCTATTTTGCATAGGAATGCCTTTTAATTACCCAGACTGAAGCCTACAGTGTAAGCTGTGAAAAGATTATGGATGGGAAAGTGAAAATAAATTGATACCTGAGCTAGGATATAGTCACAGTCTCCCAGGAAATCAAACTTCTCGCCATCAAAGCTCATGTAATGCCCGTTTCCATACACAGTGCAGGTTCCCTTGCAGGGATTGTCCGTGCAGTTCCACTGCCTTTTGTTGCAGGTGCTGGGAGGCAAAATGCAAAGAATCACAATGTTTGCATGAAACATGGGCTTTCCTTAACCCAAACAGGGGCAGAATAATTAAAAGCTTTGTTGTTTGCAGTGCCCTCTCAGCTGTTCTGAGATCATGCCATGAGATGCCGTATCAATCAGAAAGTTCATGTTTACTACCCAGACACATTTATTCCATTTTTTCCTTCAAATATATTTTAAGTAATTGAGTCCTGGCAGCAGACAGTGGGGGTTTAGGAGACAAATTCAAGGTGAAGAACTGAATGTTTCAACCATTTCTGAAGATTAATCTGTGAGGCATCATGTTGCAGTTCTGTTACAGTCATGTGAACAAACATTATCTCTGTCTTTCCTTGAGTCTGGCTGGGATGGAGAGAATTTTTTCCCCCAGCAGCCCTCATGGTGCTGTGCTTTGCATTGGCAGCTAGAAAGGTGTGGGTAACACCCCGGTGTTTTGGCTACTGCTGAGCTGCACTCCCACAGCATCAGTGCTGCCTGCAGCATTCTCCCCCTCTCCAATAGGCTGGGGGGTGGACAAGGTTTTGGGAGGGGACAGAGACAGGACAGCTGTCCCCAAATGGCCAAAGGGGGATCCAAACCATCACATCCAAACCATGTGATGACAGCTCAGCAATAAAAGCTAAGAGAATGGGGTGGCTGGGGTGGAAACAGAGTGGCAATTGTTATGATGTTTGTTTTCTGAAGCCCTACTCCTTGGAAAGTGGGCTGGACATCACCTGCTCATGGGAAGTAGGGGATAAATATTTTGTTTTCCTTTGCATCTGCATACGGCCTTTGCTTTTGCTTTATTAAATAGTCTTTATCTTGACCCATAAGTTTTTATCCTATTTCCTTCCCAACCCTGTCCTGCTGAGGAGGGTAGTGATAGAGCAGCTAGGTGGCCACCTGATGTCCAGGCAGGGTCAACCCACCATATCTTGACAAACCTCACCTCTAGTTCAGGAGGACTATAGACAGAAAATTTTGGTTGTTATAGCCCTGACACAGAGACTGCGTTTTCTTTCCCATGTGTGTCCTCTTCTCATAGGAAACTAAGCCCTCACTGCAATAAAACTTCTTAATGACTCTGTGATAACAACAACTGCTTATCAGGTTTTGACTTCACATGTTAAACTTGATTGCCTGTACCAATGGTGATTTGATCAAAGTGTTTCTAGCTCTTATTTTCTGTGCATCCATTTGGCAGAACTCTACAGTCTCATCCTTGGTGAGTAATGGATGAAGATTCAAAGCATTTTACCCACCATGATCAGCAATAACAGTGAAATCTATGCAGCATTATACCAGAAATTGGAGCAACTAGAGTATTAATTTATCTTGAGAATAACACATCTGGAAGCACTGCAAGTCTCAAGGGAGGACCACTGCAATTCCTCTTTGACTAAATTCAATCATTTTCCAGGGTTCAGCTATGCCCTACAGACACAGACTCAATTCCCCCCTATTGAATGGGCAACTGCAGACCAACCAGGGTAAGGCTGGTGTTTCTGAAGCTGGTGGGAAAGCAGAAAAAGATGGAAATCGTTTGACAGAAGATATTAGTGCTTGTTCTGCCTAAGTTCAGACTCATGCAGCATGGTGCAGAGAAATACTTCCCCTTTTATTTTTACTAGCAGCCCAGTGGCTCTCATGATGAAGAGGAAGGCTTCAAAGCACAGCCTGCCCCATGGGTGCATTATGGACTGACAATTTTAACTTTGTTATAAAACAAACCTCCCTGGGATAACGTACCATGTGTTGCAGTCCACTTTGATGGTTTCCCCGGGTTTATAAAAGTGTCCTCCGTGGACACATGGGCATTGATCTTTGGGAATACATCCTCCACTGCCATCCAATACCAGTCCATCAGGACACATGCAGCCAGAAACACATTCTGTGACATACTGAACGTTTGAAGATACAAGAGAAGACAACTTGTTAGTGCACAGAAAGAACAGGGAACCAGCAGAGGTGTGCTAGCTCTGGATGCCAAAGTTTTTGATTTTTAAAAAAACTCCTTAAGTGCAAGCTAGTGGCAATCATGCTACAAATATCAGTGTTAGCTACAGCTGCTGTGTTATCAGTGAAGCAGTTGGTGTGTGCCCAGCACAGCGTGCTCCCATCAGTGCTTGATAAGGGCAATCCTACACACCCAGCCATGCTGTCCTGTGCCCCTGCTGGGAGGGGAATTCCTTACACAGTGCATGTCCTGCGTCTTGCAGCTTTTCTGACACTCTGATCCAGTCGCTCCAGGACCTGCAGAGCTGCAGTTGAAGTAATACATAGGAGCTGGGCAATCTACAGCAGGAGAAAACATTTCAGGAAGGTAATTTAGAGAGAGCAATAAGGATGCCATCAGCAATTGCAAAACCAGCCAGAGGATTTCAGAGGACAGCAGGTGTCTATCATTTAAAGTTTCTAATAGTTTTGCTTCTGCCCAATAACAGTGCAGGGAGAAAACAGATAACTTCTAAGTTTTGGGAAATAGCCTCATCTTCTAAACAGTCTAGTAAGTCTGGTGACATTTTACAAAGACAAATGTTATCAATAACTAACACATTTCAGGGAGAATGAAAAAATGTGCAGAATACTAAAATGTTACAGAAAGTGAGAGATAACACAGAAAAACATTATAAATACTGGCTGACACCATAATGCCATTATTTAACAAAATCTCACCTTTTACTAAGACAGTTTCTCCGATGCAGTCTAATCTTCCTTGAATGCATTTGCTAAAGAGATTCCATAAAACAAAACACATCAGCTCTTTGCACTTTTCTCCCTCACTAGAGAGAAATGTGCTGCAAAGCTTCACTTGTCACATGAATAACAAATTCCTATCAAAATGAATATTTGGTACAGCTATCAGTTTCACAGACATGAATTATCATACCCAGAAGGAAGATTAAAAGACCCAGCTCTTAAATACTCTTCCTTCATCTGCCACTGGTTTATTGTGTGTTTTCCCTAAATCAAGTTTTCCTAAGCATCCATTTTCCACTCCATGAGATAAGACTAATACTTTCTTAAATAAGAGATCTCTTAAATTAGTAAATGATTATGTGATTACAAAATAGTCTAGAATCCTCAGCTGGAAGACAGAGAATACATAAACATCTAAAGATAATAAAATAGCCTTCCCCTGGCTGTGGTTTGCATTGCTGCCCTAAGCTAGTTCAAAATGCAAATAATGACAATTGTTTTTCACTGCAAATGCAAGTTAATTATCTTATTTTTAGTACTTCCCCCAAAATTTTTCTCTCTCTCTTTTAAAAAAAATCAGTTTGAAAACTGAGATTTGAGTGGTTTTTTCCTGGATCATTTTTGGTTTTTAAATAGTCTGCAGGATGGTGTGGTGGTTTTCACTTTCCTTTTTCATTTCAAAGCCTGAAACTCCTCCAAGCCTTCTGTCTTCTAGAAAACTTGCTCCCACTGTTTATGGATATTGTTTTACACAACAATGAACTTTGCGTAGAGATAGATTACAAATACTGTTCTTCTTAACATGTTTTCAGGTTCTTGTTTGCTAGCAGGAATATAGGATCTTAACCTTTGCTGTGGCTGCACTTCCTGCCAGGGGAAGATACAATCTAGGAGAAATTTGTTATTATTCCTAACTGGAAAATGATGCCGTTCATGGATTGGAGCAGAGACTTCCCCTGTGAGCCCTGATGTCCCCAGGCATAGAGCAGCCTTTGCATCATCACAGCAACTCACCACATGAGTTTGTCCTCTTGGAAGGAGTTGCCAGGCTGAACAATCTTGCCTTTGTAGTAGCAGGGACAGTCATCTGGAGCTACACATTCCTCCTCATCGTTCAGGTAGGTGCCTTCAGGGCAAGCACAGCCCTCCATAGGCGCAATCTGGACCTTGCACAGCGGGTCAGGTTCATCCAGCGAGCGGCAAGACTGGTTACAGTACTTCACACTATAGTTATAAACCATAGTCTCAGGACACTCCTCAGAGGGATCTTTGCAAGAGAAATAAAAGGGATGGATGGCCTTCTTTGTGCAATCATCTCTCATGACTTCAGTATGCCTTTCTGCACACTGGTAGCCATAAACGTGCTTTTATCAAACTACCAGACCTTGTCTCCCAGGGTTCTGGGGGAATCTACTTGCATAGCCTAAACTATATGACACTGAATACTGAAATACTCAGCAGAATATATATTTTTGGATTTTCCACAATTTACTTTTCTATCTTATGCCAAGAACTGAAACCAATAACTTCTGACTTGTTAAAATTTTGTTTTCTGACCTTTACTAATGATTTCTTCAGCTGGGAATAACTTAAGAAATTACCATATTTTGTAAGAGAAAAATTTTGACATTAAATGACAGTGACAAGGAACTCTGCCAATCATTTGATGCTACCAGAGAAAGGGTGTTTCGGTTCTCACAGATGTCTTGAGGAAAACTCTTGTTGTCATCCTCTGGGGAAATGTGAAACAACAGTTTCTAAGATCTCTGGATGAACCAAACAGGTAAATACCAAAATCTAAAGAGCTTAACTAACCCTGTAAGACAGTAAAAAGCTGGTTAATTTTCACAGGCTGACAGTATACACCATCACCAAAGCTGTGACATAAAATCTGCAGTACTGATCTGTAGGGATGACATCAAATTTTGTCAGGAAACATCACCCACATTAAGGCTGCATTTTTCAAGAAAGTCTGGCATCCAGATTCCTTTGAAATTCAATGAGAACTGGAGATCTAGTCATCTTGGGCCTCTTTCCAATTCTGCAGATTTAACCCCACAGCTGTTTTTCAGATACCCACAAATGCACTAGAAGGTACAGGGGAGTTGATCATGGGCACCCGTGCTAATCAGCTTTGCAGCAATGCTAAGAACTTATCAGCAATAGGTCCCATGCTTAAATAAAGCTCTGTATGGTTTTCCAGTCCATGACCATGGCACACTTTCTTACATTAGTTAGTGTGCTAGGCTCGTGTACACATTCAAAACCAGAACCTGTGCCACCACAAACCGATTGGTTTTCTGGTCCTAGCTGGGGCAAACACAATGTCCCATGTGTAAGTCAGCAAGCCATGTTCTCCTACTTTACAGGCATTCTTTGAAGATACAGCAAGTGGTATTTGTAAGTCAAAATAAGCCAAATAAAAAAGATATTAATAAAGATGTTGAATATGAATTTACATGTGTAAATTGTTACAATTCTCAATTGTTAGCTATTAATACAATAAAATAATGTGTCTACTTTCTCCCTTTAAATTTTCATAGAGGAAGAAGATCACTTTCGATAAAGTGAGATCTGATAAGAGAAGGGTTATTTGGTTGTAGTGCTCATGGTCACAGAAGTGACACACATCTAAGATGACAAATCACAACCAGAGGCAGAAGCACAGAGAACCGGAGTGTACCAAGGATACCTGCGGTGAGTGGGAAGAATTGCAAGACAATCAATGTGATTGGTAATGCAATCTCCAATTTATTTCCAAAAAGCACATATATTTATACCCTTTAAATCATACGATTTCTATCAGCTTTTCTCATTGGCTCTTAACATCGTGCGTCAATCAATCAACCGTCTCAATTCTTCTGTTTCTTCTTCTCAGGGTTCTTTCTCGTCCCGCTTCCTTCTTCTAATCACAATGGATACAACATTTGTATAAGCTCAGCTGTTTTCTTCCTTGTCAGCATATCTTTGCAACCTTGTCAGCACTGGCCTGCATGTATACAACATGGCGTGCGGCCTAGCACAGAGTCTGTCTGTACAGCTCTTTTATGGACCCATATTCTTACTTCACAAGTCATTCTTTAACACATACCTACTTGTCCTTGTTCCACAAGTCACAAATACCTACTATTGATCATGCTTATTAATAATCATACCTGCTATTTCCTCTTAGCTGCAATTTTTGCAGCTTCCATATTGTAGTTAGCTAAGTCAGCATAATAATATACATTGTATTAAGTTAGTACTTCCCAAGGATATGTAGCTCAAGAGACAATTGTTCTCTCAAGGGACTGTTGTTCTTCTATAGCACTGTTGTGCTTTGTCAATAAGTTAGTATATTTTATATCTACTTCCCCAAATAATATATTTGTATCTACTTCTCCAAGGATATATGGCTCAAGGGGCTATTATTCTTTCTATAAACCTATTATTCTTTGTTAATTCTAAATACCAATATTGTTCTTTGTTAGTTCTGAACATCAGTCTTGTTCTTTGTTAGTTCGTGAGCATCAGTCTTGGTTGTGCAGGCCCTGCAGACCCTCTAGGCCCTGCAGACCCTCTAGGGATTCCGAATGCCCTCGAGAGACAAGCCGTTCTTCTACAGATACCTTCAAGCTAGCTTGCGCAGGGAGCTCTAAAAAAGCAGTGCCATGACTTAGCAAGGACTGCTCACCCCAGTGATCTGCTGGGCAACCAGCACCTCCAGCAGTGGTTCATGCTTCTGCTAAAGCATGTGTAACAGGCATGCACAGTTAGCTAGCAGGGCTGGCTTGTCTCACACACTCTACTGACTGCAGTGCAGACATCTGCTTAGGATACAACCTGCCCTGGATGCTGCCTGCAGCTTGGCAGAGTGGATGCAGCTTCAGGAGCTGGAATGGTTTTTCCAACCCCCACAATGGGACAGAACACAGAGTGAACGTTGTGGCCCATTTATTCTTTCACTCATGAACAGTGCAACCTTCGCTCTTATCACAGTCATGTTCCCAAAAGATTATTTCTTCTTAAATAAGGCCTAAAATGATTGTGCTGATTAAGCCATTAGCATTTTTTTCTCAAGGTTACTGCACTGTTTGAGTCATTACCTACTGTGCCTTAAGAACACAGATTTCAGCCAAACCCATGCTGTGAACCAGTCTTGATTTGCCATAAAAAATGTCAGTAATTCTATGCCGGGAACAAAGCTTTCAATAAACAGTGGCTGTGTCTAGTGCATAACTCTGCAGAATTCTAGGACAATTTACTGTGGACTATACTATGTTCCTTTGAATTATTTCAGCACAGGTTTGTGAAATTGTTCTAATCACAGTCTTAAATGCGTTTGACAATGCATCATACCGGTTGCACTGTTTGCCTCAATTAAGTTACCCAGCTGGCCCCTAAGTCAGGCAATTAAACAGATCATAGCTGCATCAAGCTCCAAAAACATAATCATTGTAATGTTGTCTGTTCAGATGTGCTATTATCAAGAAACCCATACATCTATTTTCATGTTGATACAGGCAAATCTCACTTGAACTATCTGACCATTAATGACAAACTGGAAATCTTGAAGCAAAATTCAGAATCCAGGATAGTGAGTTTTATTCTCAGGTCTTATGCCATCTTATAATAAATTCTGGCAGTGCCAAAGGAAAATACATACATATGTGGACTCTGAACTCAGGATTTGGTAACAATGTGTATGTCCAAGAAACTTCTGTTCATCTTTTAGATAATCCTGAGCTGACAATGCCTCTAAGGATTTTCACATTCTCAGATACCACCAATATATATTTATTAAAATACATTGCTATTTTACTGTAACATGCAAAAATGCAGTTAATGAGAGTGATGTCATTTGTATTGTCTGAGACAAGAGGACTGAATGTACTGCAAAAAAGATATTGGAATTAAAATATATGGGGAAACCCATGTGTTCAAAAGTAAACTAATTGCTAACTAAACCTAAACTAAAACTAACCCTAACTTCTGTTTTGATTTGACTAATATGCCCTGTACTATTTTGCTTCTCTGAGTACTGAATTCACCTAAGATTTTACACAAGGAACATGCATTGTAAGAGCATGAAGCAACCATGGACTGATTTTGGCAGGATGAAGAATTTTATAGAATAAATGCTTATTTTTCTTTCTCAAAGACTCTCTAACTTGATGACTAAAGACAAAAGACACTGACTGCCACAAACAGGGCTATCCTAAAGCTGCTCCCCCATATCCCTGCCCAAGGAATTTCAGTTCACATACCACAGACACCCTGCCTCCAGCCCTGCAGGGACACGCCTGCCGAAGCACAGTCTCTGGAGTAAGTAGAGAGCACACTGCACAGTGCAACTTCACTCTTCTCAGCGTTACAGGTGTCATACATGCATTTCTAAAGGACAGAAAAGGACATGGGTGTTATTATGTCCAGCTCATGGAAGAAACAGGGATGCATGTAGCAATTCAAAAGCAGTCAACCAGTATCTTTTTTAAAAAGTATCATTACCAATGAAAATACCTCTAAGAGTAAATGTATGCTAATAAATACTACACAAATGTGAGAAATAGCAAATCAGTTACAGAAACTGCAATGATATTATGTCTAGCACTCATTAATAGATGAATAATAAGAAAGATGAGGGCACCTAGAGTTCATTAAAACACTAAGAAATGTCTATACCAGCCTCCCATGAGGACGTACAATCTAGGACCTGTCAAAATATATAATCTGAAAATATTGCACAGTGATGACTGGCACGTGTGTACCTATCTAGTGAGCAAGTAAGATACACCCAATTACATGACAGGTGCATGACAGAAGATGGTTTATAGAGAGTCAGTCATATGTAATGACATTTTAAGAACTAGTTATGTAAGTATAACTGGAATTTAAAGCTTCAGTTCTTTTAACTGTGTGGGCTGTACAAAAGAGCACAGATACAGCCAGTCACCCTAGAGCAGCAGGATCATACTGGATGGACAGTGACTTATCCTGCCATCACTGATGTTGTGGAAAAGGCTTTCATGAATCATAGTTTAAAATCTGATGAGATCAGCAGGAGTAACAGACATATCTATAAGAAACTGGTTAATACTTTTCCTTAACTGAAAATTGTAAAATCCTATTTTATTTATACTTTACATGAATTCTCAAGTATATGTATTTTCCTCTGGGAGAGGCAACACATGAGCCGTATTTGTAAAGGTACCTGAAGACATATTACATTCTAGGCAACATTTCAGGCTCAGATATTTTCTCAGTAAGTTGTATCGCACACACACCCCCTGAATGAACTTCCTGTGTTTTTGCAGGAATTTCTTTACCATCCACATGAATGTGGCAACTCTCTAGCTCAGCCAGATTCCTCAGAGCATTATCGAGCTGTACACCAAGAGAACATATGGGCAGCTTCAGGCATTCAAAACACAAGGAGACTTACACAATTCCATGGTCATAAATGAGATATAAACAGTGTAAATACATAGTCTCTCCCTAGATGTGAATTTTGGACCAAGTCAGAGGGAATCCAGGGGACTGGTAAAACTCACAATTCAATTTGACAAAGAAACACTGATTCTGCTTGTCAAAGAGTGAAAAGAAATCTTGAACTGATTTTTTTATTTTGCTTCTGGGCCATGCAACAGATGCCAGTGATGACGGTCAATTATTTACAGGGCTGTGGCCAAAAAGGCCCATCTTGCACAAACTCTCATTTTATAATTTTTCTAAGCAGCATCAGTGAATTTCTTTGTGAACAGTCACTACTGTGACCTATTTCACTCTCCTAGGCCAGACCACCTTCATGGCAGGTCAGTCTCTGGACTAGATTAAACCACCAACTCAGACCAGTGCCTTACCTTGATGTACACAGAAGGGTCTACAACAGAATGGCAGGCAGCAAACACACTGCTTGTGTTGGACAGAAGAGCACACCAGTGCTGGGCAAATTTTTCTGAAGTGGGAAAAAATATCATTGTCCATAGGCACCTAAACCACATTACTGTTTGAATCAATATTCTTATCAGGTCTCACATTGAACTAGAATGTCCTGAAGTGTTTAGATAATGCTGGATGGAAATATAGGTCATTAACATATTAAAAGAATAAGCATAGCTGGATGGACCAGCCGTCTTCCTAGAAGAAGGGTTTCACCTTCCAATATTAACATTATTACTGCAGCTGGATTTGCAGGACATACACAAAACCTCCCCATTTTCATTGTTTTTCATCAAATTTTCCTAATTCTTTACAGCCCGGTAATTCCTTACAGTCAAGTGATAGTATCAAGCATGTAATAATCAGTGAGCTGTGTGGCTATGAGCTGCAGCTTTAATTACATGTGGCAGCACCTAGGAGAGGTCAGTCCAAATCCTATATATATCCAAATCCAGTCAGAGTGAGACAGGACACCTAGTACAGTGCAATGCTTGCTTAACTCAGCACCGATGCTAATTTCTTCCTCTGGACTTCAGCACAGCTGTAACAACCTAGACTGGATGAAGAACTTGCCCAAATATTGGCAACCAAGTATGCTGTGCCTTAAACTTAAATTTCTCTCATTGATCCTGTGTGTGCTTTTCAAGTCATCAGAGAATGTGTTCGCTCTTTCTCCAGCAGTGCTTTTTTTGTTTTGAAAGCAAAGCTATCCTCTTAAAGACCTTCAAAACACAATGTTTTCTCTCTAGTAAGAGCCTCAAAGGCAGAGGGTTTTGATGTTTATGAGATTTCTAAAGCTTTTTTGATTATCCATCATGTGAAAATTATTTCGCACTGATAAACCAGGGATGAAAAGCCTGGTACCTTTATCCACACTGTTTGAACAAGGATCTTCAAAGCTGTCCTCAACATCAAAACAGCTGGCTCTAGTTTTCCATGAGTTACCAAAAGCAGAAGCCGAATCTTCCACTGCTCCAGTGACTGTTCTGAAGTCATCAGTCTGGATGTTATTGAAATTGCCACAAAGACCTTGTGTGGGAGGCAAAAAAAAGGCAAAAGAAAAGAAGAAATTGCTAGATGCACAAGAAAAGGAATGGCTTCTAGATTAACACTCTTAGATGTGTAATGGACCTTGCCTGCGAGAAACCCATTTTCCTTCAGAGACTTCCTGATGTTCCCACAAATCAGATAGGACCCTGTGTTTAGCGTGTAATTATTTTTCTGCATTACAGTAGCACTTAGTGATAGCACAGGGATTGGAACTACTTAAATGTGCTTCAGTAAACACTGGCAGACAGAGAATATCTTCCCCAGAGGCTTATAAACAATGGAAATGGCAAAAGAAAAACAAAATGGGTCAGAGAGACAGGGTGTAATCCCATTATGCAGATAGGAAACAGAAGCACAAAAATCTTAAATGGTGTAAACAGGAGATTGGTGGCAAAACCAAGAACACAGTCTGCATTTCACAAGTCTCTTATGAAGGCCTGTTTAATCAGGTGGAGTCTAAAAGATCTGCACACACTAAACATCCCAGAGATTTTCTTCAGCATGTTGAAAGGTTTAGCCTTATGTGTCCTACCAGATGTGCGATTCTGAAAAGAATGATCGACTGTTATGGAGAGCTGCATTACGGGTTTCATTTGCACTCGAATCTGCACTCCAGCTGAGCTCAAGATTTTGATGAAAAATGTAGATTGTCTAAAGATGGTGATGCCATCTAAAGAAGAAAGAGAAAAAAAAATGTTTTATGCACTTGTAAACCTTTATGAAGGTGAGTAAACAGGAACTTCCATTTGCCAGTGCATCCAGTAACACAGGGATTCCCAAGGAATCCCAGACCTACTATCCACCTAACAATGAGTAGGGCCATGTTCTTTTCAGAGAAAGGAGAGGAAATCCCTCTGCAAATAGATGTCAGCTACACTGTGGCAGGTGGGAAGAAGGGCATTTACCTTTGCTTACAGGCAGCTTCACAATGAAATTGTTCATATAGATATTTCCACAGGAACATATTTTTATAGTCTGCAAGGAGAAGGAAAAAAGCCCACAGTAGGGAATGCATACAATGGGAGACAGACAAGAGCAACCTGGCGAGCTTCATTAAGCATTAAGGAGTAGTGTCTTCAAAACCTCATCACCTCTGGGGTTAATGTAACTCAGTGTCCAGACACCATACAGGAATGTAGGGAAAATAGAAGTGACCTACTATGTATCACTAATTAAAGTCAGTTACTCACAGTTCTTCCTAGTGTGACCAAAACATTCTTCAGGCAAGTCATTGTCCTTGAAGTCCCACACTGAATGATCTCCCCAATCACCACAACTGTGTCATCAGTGTTCTGAGAATACATGAAAGAGGTATGTGCAAACATTGTTAGCATGTTACAGGATGGGAACTAGAAGAGAAAAAGGTGTCACTGAAAGGCTAAGATGAAAGAACTGGGGTATTTGATCTCTAACTGCAAACTGTTTATTTCATTGCCAAATAATTTTTACTAATTTTCCTTTGCATTCTGTTTCCTTGCTATCAGCCTGTGTGGATTTCATTTGCAAGCATTCACAGGGAATTCATTTTTTTTGCAGAAATTTTGGCTCATCCACTTCCTTCTGACAGTCACACATGAAGAAAACTTCAGAAGAAATGCTTGAATTAACACTAATACATCCATTAAGAAAATTATTTAATTTAAAAAAAAAAAGTACAACTATGTTGAAGCTGCAAAACTTTGAAGCTAAGCATCAGCAATTGACTTGCAATCCATTGAAAATTCAAAAATTTATGGGGTTTAAGACTGAGCATGTGTTGAAGTGCTTTGCTGGATAGGTGCCATTTAATTAAATTAAGTCACATAAAGCTCCAGCACAG
The DNA here is from genome assembly GCA_013397815.1 of Aleadryas rufinucha. Classification (NCBI taxonomy): domain Eukaryota; kingdom Metazoa; phylum Chordata; class Aves; order Passeriformes; genus Aleadryas; species Aleadryas rufinucha. The sequence continues at coordinate 38,052 of VZTH01001032.1, read as the reverse complement.
TTTAACGCCTCGTGTTACTCAGGAGATTTAGGAGTGAAAAGAGAAATTGCTCATACCTTAGCTAAGACATAATGACAGTTGCCATGAAAATTGAATCTCTTATTATCAAATGTTGTTATATGGAATCCTCCATCTATGTGGCAGCTTCCAGAGCAGGGCAGAGAGATACAGCTCCAGTGGCCTCCTTTGCAAGTACTGTGCAAAACCCAAAAAGCAGCACTTAGAATAAACACAGGTTCAAGGGAGCAAAGGTGATACATCACTTGAACCTGCACAGATGCAGCCTCTTTGTCTTTTTAGCTCATTATCTTGGCTTTTTATTAAAACCCTGTGGGTGGAAGCCTTTATATTAGGCCCTTAAAGTGGGAGGGTTGAATTCCTCTCAGTAAGAAAGGTGACTGCACTGAGCTTTGAGCTGGCTCCTTCAGAGACACACTGAGATGGGAAAACAAAAAATGGTTTTCAGGGCCTAAATTGTTTACTTGACTTTTTGAAGAAAGAAAGAACCCCTTCAAGCAGGATCTTGCAACATCTTGAGCTACTGATGCAACTGTTCAGCAGTTAATTGTGGAGGACGTGGGATAATGAGCAATTCTCACACCTGTGCACACAAGAGGAAAAACAGCCCAACCACATAGGCTTGGGCTTTGAGAGGAGTAAGTGAGGCCGAGGCAAGATGGGAACCACCCAAAGCCCATTAAGTTCAATCACTCAAAATTTCTGGGATTTGAGGAGCATTTCCTCAAAATGCAGGATATATTAATCCAAAGTGGCTTGCAGAACGTTCGGCCATGCACCATACCACATTTCATTCCTCCCTATAGTAAAGCTTTCACCGATGGTCAAAAAATGATGTTGTGTCACAGGAGGTCAGATAACACATACAAAGCAAGAAATAAAACTGTTTTGAGAGTAATATACCTAAGGTCTTATTACCTTTCACTAGTGCAGAATGGAGATAGGTTCAAGCTGCCAGGTTTTTTTCTAAATCAAATCATTCTCAAGGATCAGGACTTCTGAGATCTGGCCTTTAAACAGCCTTACGGAGATCCAGATGTTGCTGGAAATGCCACTTATTAACATGGTATGACTTCTCACCTCACTCTAGTGGCCCAAGTCTCTGAATTAATGACTGAAGAGTCTCATTTTTCTACATTCTGAAATGCTGAGCTCAGTTTTCACCAGCAGTTTCAAGTGAGGGTGGGTAATAACCATGTGTGGTTGAGGAATACCGCTAAGTTTTCCTACACTGTTGAAATTCAGAGCAAGGTTTTGAATAGTTATTTAAGACAAATGTCAGGAAAAGATTAAGAAATAAAAAGGAGGAAAGTACAGAATGCAACTCATCAATGTTCTGAAATAAAGGCTTCTGCCTTGTTAGTGCAATCAAGACCACAACAGTACCAGTTCTGGCAGGGAGTGGAATAAGTTCCTCCAGATGAGTAGACTTTGCCTTGAAATGTACAGGGGCAGCTGTCTCTGGGGATGCACTTCTTGCTGCTGAGGTCATCAAGGATTGTTCCTGTTCAGACACACTGGCTAGTTAATATTCCTTTGGTGAGTCTGGGAAGCACCATCAAGGAAGATTAGAGTAAGGAAAAAACTCTGGAGTATTCAGCATTTCTTAAAATGAATGGGACACTTTTAAAGGAAAACACCACACCAGGCCCTTTCAGATGTTAATGGATGGGAAATATTTCTTAAAAGAGTTCAAATGAAAGCAATGCAAAACTCAACATTTCCCATTATGAAATTTTTCACTGTGAGCAGGATTATCAAGTGCCAGATTGCAAGGGTGTGAGCCAGTTTCCATCCTTTTCTAATAGTGAATCTAACAGAAATCAGAACCTCATCTTAGACTATTTCATGTGCAAATTTATACATGCACATACCTGGGAATGCATTTATGTTTTGTGTCAGTTAAGTTACAGCAAGATCTAGTCTCAGCAGGGAGGCATCTCACCAGACATCTTCACCTGCATTCTTACTATCTAGAGAACACCTCTTCTCTTTCCACATCTGCACCTTATTTTTTCCTGTCTAGTCCTTAGAAGTCTTTCCCTCTCCTCCTCCAGTGTCAGGATCTTGAATCTTTAGAGATCTGGCTCTTCCAAGAAGAATGTTGTTAAATTATGCTAGAAGAAACAGTTTATTTGTTGTGTGAAATGGTAAAGAAAGGGAACAACCTCCCTTTTTGTCCCTTGATGTGTGAAATCATGGGCAAAGTTAGCTGCCTTACCAGGAGGACAGAAACAGCCATCTGTACATGGGGCTTTACAAATCTTGCTCCTTTCTGGATCTGCACATGTGTCAGCACAGGAGTTTCCACATTCCATGTACTCCATGTTGTTTGGGCATTCCTGATCTGCAAGACCAAACCAAAATGGAGACTGTTAATGATGTATTTATAAGATCTCTCAAATTGTTGTGTCACTACCCTACTCCTTCCTCCTTTTGTCCATATCTTGTTTGCAAGACCTTCTATCCAGATATGTCGTGTTTGTTTAACCTCTGAAAAGAACTTTTTATGGCCACTTTTACTTTATCTTTTGGACAAAACAGTGCTGCTGGGAAATATGAGCTATTTCACATTACTAGCTCAAGGTTGGCTGAAGTCATAATACAAGCAAAGAACACCAGAATCATTTAGGGAGTCATAACAGTTTATTTTTGCCTGAAGCATCAGTCCTTCTGGCATTAATTTGCTATCCCAATCCACACCAGCAGTTTGGGTGAACTACCTGTAGCCTTCCCCCTGGATTTTCAGACATTTCCTGCTCAGTAACTGAACTACTGAGTACAAAAACACAGGGTAATGTAAGTACAAACATATTGCACTTCTCAGTAACTACTTCTGTCTAGTAGCCATCATGTCGAAACCAGGCTCTTTATGACTTAACTGTGCATGATAAATTAAAAAAAAAAAAAATTGAGAAAACCTAGTTGTAAGAAGGAGGTAGGCAATATCAAGGTATAGTTCTAATTTAAGGAGCAAAATCAAGTAAAATTTGTAGAAGCTTTTCCATTAACAATGTTTCTGTCAAAGTACTTTCACAGAATGATTCAAGGTAGTTACCAGAGCTCCTGGCTTTGCTCTGCTGGGATCAGAATACTTGTGTAAATGTCTAACCTGGAAGAAATCTCCAGAGCAGCAGCTACTTACAGCAGAGTTCTTTGGTCCTCCATTCCCCAGGATCTCCCTTCCTCAGGACACAGTCTCGAGAGTACTGGTTTAAAGTGCTGCATATGCAGCTGGAAACCAAATCAGAGTGAGAAGAATTAACTGCACAGTGGCACATATCCTCAGCACAGGTCTCTATGTAGTCATCAAAGGCAACCACTCTGGGGCAGTTTCCAAAACGGGACATAAGTTTCTTGCATTGTTTTTTCTGTTTAAAAAAAAAAAAATGAAGAAGAAGAAGGAAAGAAAAGAAAGGAAAGAAAAGAAAAGAAAAGCAATACTTGACATTTTACCACCTTTTAAGTTTTTGAATATATACCCCAAGTTTTGATGACACAATTCCAGGGTCACAGAATAATTCAGGTTGAAAGGGATCTCAGGAGATTATCCAGTCTAACTTTCTGCCACGAGGTCCTTTGCCTTGGACTGGAAGCTGTCATTCAATTGGGCATTTTACCACTATCTAGTTCTTTAACACCATAATAGGATATTCTTTCAGCTATAAGATCATAATTATGCTCAAATTCATGTGTAGAGTTGTGAAAAATTCAGTTTAGTGCATGCTCTATTATTAAGACTTGTTTTAACAGTCTCTTCAACACTGTGGGTCGGGAGGGCTTGTACTTCTTGGTCCCACACACTTACATATATGCTGCATCTATTGTCTTTCCTCCTGGGATGTCTTCCAGTGTGGTCATCTGGGCTCACATCAGCACACTTTTGTGATGGATCCTCTACTTTGTGGAAGTTCCCAAACTGTCTTGGATGCATTTTATACCCTGCAAAAATCCCCAGATGCATTTCAGTAACTTCCTGCAATTCTTTAGATCAGTTAATGGACTATAAAAATGCACTTACTCTTTGGGCTCAAAGGCAGTATGCATTTCATGAAATGCCCAAATTTAATCAGCCTCCATACTATAGAGGATGACAGCCTGACATAACTTCTGTTGAGCTAGAGTCAGGAATCTGGCACACTTGTATCAAGGCCTGCTGACAGCCTGGGCATTTAAACTCACACGAGACTCTTGACCTTTCTGTTGCTTCTCATAATTTCCAAAGACTTCTCTTTGTTATGGGTGTGTTTGATCTTACAGAGTTTTCTGTTTGCATGTATAATAGTCATACAGGTTTACATAAAGGGATGCTGTTACAACTTTTTCTTTAGTCCTGCAGCTGATATCCCAGGATGAAGGTTTCTTTACACCTATACAACTTGCTGCAGGATTATAAGCTCAGCTATTTGCACTATCTGAAGGTGTCAGTGGATGGCACCACAGTTTCTTCAAAGATAATTTGTGTTTTCTCTGATGCTTTCATTTCATTATAGAGGCAAAAATAATCACACGTAGAATGATTAAAATGGAAGAATAGAAAATGCACTCATGCATTTCCTTAAAGTATGTTATTGTCAGTGGGGATACTGGCAACGTTGCTGCATCATATCCAAGCAATTAATTTGGGTCAAAGAGGTTGGAGACTCTTACAAGTATGAAAAGAGCAGAAAATCCCAAATCATCTCAGAACCTCTTAAAGAACATCTCCTGTATATGGAAATGTTCATGCGCCTGTCAGGAGATCTGAAACCCTGCTCAGAGGAAACAGACATCAAGTTTCAAGTCATGTATAAGGAGGTCTGTTCTGGGTGGAATATGCTGTATTTATGACCTACCATCCAAAATCAAATCATTCTTCTCATTGCCATCATAGTTCCCACATAGACCACATATTTTCTCTTTATATGTTTCTTCCAGGTCCAGCTACAAAAGAGGAAACACAGAGTTTAAAGGCTTTTCCCCACATCAGCAGCACTTGTCACAAAGGGATTCACAACAGAAAAGCGCAGCGGCAGAAGTGCTCATTCCCACTTTGTAGCAGTCTCCTTTTCTGCTACAAATCTCTCATAAAACTTATCTGCAGACAGATTGAACTCAAATGGGAAGATAATCCTCCAGCAATTGTCACTCCTACCCACTAAAGAGGTAACTGAAGCATGTTGAATACTGGATTAATCCCTGGACCAGTGTCTCCCAGCACAGAGACACTGGTATTTAGACATTTGGTACATCTTGCAGGGTACCACAGCTCCTCTCTGGACAGGTCAGATAACTGTGCTCTAATGCTGGATGCTGTAAAGAAGCAGCTTCTGGTTAACTTTTAGCCATATCTAATGGGTTTTCTAGTCCATAGGGTGAATGGAAAAATTTATAGCACTTCTAGGGGTGGGTCTGTCCAGCATTACTTGTTTTGCCCATACTTAGTGGAAATAAACAGCCAGGTTAGCACACTATTGCCTTGCTAGACAAAACTATTGCACCTCATCACTCCTACATGCTCGGGAGTACTGGAGCCACTCAGGTCCACCAAAAAAAGGCAGTGCTTTTCCTACAGTTGCTTCCACTCTACAGTAATGTACAGGTACTGCCTTTAACGCTTTAGGTATTAATTAGTACATGTGAAGGGGGGAAGCAAATAGTTCAATAAATCAGAATTTCAATATCACTTGATTACTTTCTGATATTTTTTCTCTCTATTCACCTTTTACCCTCTCTCTATCTCTCTGAATGGCAAAACATGACACACAACTTCCATTTAGTTAATCTCAGTCCTGATTGTGAAGGATAAGTGCTCACACAGAAAAGTGTAAATGCACTGTTGCAGAAGAGGATATTGCAGGGTAGATGTTTAGAGGAGAACTGCCACATAACATGGCTTTGGAATGAAAGAGGCCAAGGTCTGAACTGTTCACACAGATCAGTTTCCCACACAAGATGTGCACAGAGTAACAAGGCAGAGCTGGAGGGCTGTGTTGCTGCTGGTGCCCCATGGAGCAGGGTACTAACTGCAGATGTGCTATATCCAGGGTTAACTCTTTTGTCACATAAAATTAGCTGGAAATGCCATGGGCTTGTGCCTCCATGCCCCTGCCCTGTGAAACTATTACCTAGTTCGGTATTTCTCTATCAGTTTATGGATAGAGTGATACCTTCCTCCCACAATTCCATATATCAACACAGTGCCTGCATCCAGCCCTGCTTTTCATCACTGATGAAGTTCACCAGGAGGAAAACAACTAACTGGCTGTTCATACTAGGAGAGTGTCAGCCCAGTTCCACTTGAGTGTCAGGCCCAGCTTGGAAGTGACTTGGAAGTAAGTACAGGTGTCCTCAATCAGGATGCTCTTCAAGCTGAAAGGCATGGCGATCCTGGAAATTCGAGGGAACAAAACAGATTGCAGTGAAAAAAACACTGATGAAATCCTCACAGACATATAGGAAGGAAAACTAGAATTAAAAGGAACTAAATAAGACTTGGGAACACTCTTTGCAAGGTCAGCCTTCATCCACACAATGCATTACATTGTCCACTGTGACCTTTTACCAGCCTTAACCCACAACACAACATATTTTGTCTCTTGTCAATACTACATCAGCCACTCGACTGATAGAAAGCAGCCAAACCCAAGGACCTAACCCAAAAGTTTATAAAGAGCAAGATGACAATATTGGGAAAATGGCCCTCCACATGAGGACACTGCAGGTTATCATCATCCTCCTTCCAGGACTTCCTTGACATTTGGGATTCACAAACAACTCTGTTCTGTTACTCATGTACTGATGCAACTCAGACCTACATTACTTTTCCATCTTATCAAGACAATTACCATTCATTTTGCAACAGCCTGAAAACTTAGAAATTCAGAAAATGGCTAGAAGATAGGAGATTTCTTGCCCCTTTGATTTAGGAACAACATATGGGCTTTGATGCTATAATTACACAGAGTGGTGCTATTCTATATTTGGTTGTTTCTAGTAGGCTGTCAAGACAGCCCATATGTTTGCAATTTTCTCTCCAACAAGATTGTGAGGGGTTTTCCCAGAGTCAAAGGTTGCCTAGGCCCTTCATAGTTAAATGCTAGGAGCAGGACTCTGCACTTCTCATGAGGACTGCCCTTAACATTGTGCCCAACTTTCAGCTATTGTTGCATATGATTTTTACCAATGGAATATTTTCACCCTTCCCTTTGCAGTTTCCTTTGTGGTTCATTTTGAATTGGAATTAAAGGTGTGGATTTTGACTTGCAAAAATTCTGCCTTTTGTTTATAACAAGATCCCAGGGCAAGTTGTGATCTGCAAAGCAGTGCAACTTTCTAGACTAATCTATCTGCAAACAGAAAACTATTCCTAAAAGAACCATCTGTTCCTGAACAGCAACATAAAACAGTAGGGTTAGTACCACAGAAATAATGTTTTGAGAAAAAGAAAAACCACCGAGCTCCTACAAAATCTAAACTTTTTATAAATAAAGTGTTGGGGTTTATGTACTTTCCTCCATCCCTCCCTCTCAAATCAAAGCGACATTAAGGAAACCTTAAAATACCTTCTGTTTTCATAGCATACACATTGCTCTCTGCCTAACTTGTTGGTGTTGGTCCCTGGGAGATGTAGTTTAGTTTAAATGCTTCTTGTCTCCTCCACTACTGTGGGGGGGACTCTTCACAATACCTCATTCAAAGAGCTATGAACATCTCGTAGACAGCTACTGCTTTCCAGCCAGACCACCTAACACGTAGCAATAAAAATGCAGCACGAAACAGCAGTAGGGTCTTTACTCACTTCTTCCCGTTCACCGTGATTCCCGTCTCCTTCACCTCCAGGACCACTCCATCGATGGTGACAGTGAAGTAGATCAGGAAGCTGTTCTTGGCACTGCGCCTGATCTGAATGTTAAAGTCCTGGTAGCTGTCATTGCAGTGCGAAGCGAAGACATATGTGCAGGTTCCGGGAAAAGTAAACTTTACATGGTCAAATGTACGGAAGTGGAAATTCCCCCAGGTGGCACATTCACTCCTACTGACAGTAGAGACCTGGACTAAAGGAAAAATCATAGTAGGGGAGCTTAGAAATTCACCCCATGTGAGGTGCTTACCCTTTTTTGTTTGTTGAAAAACATTAAAGGTGAGATTTTCAAAGGCAAAAATGATAACTCCTGGAAGATACTAGCCTGTGGGAAGAAGTTTCATCTCATTGAACTTTTGAAGTCCATGACTTTTGAAGTCCAGAGATACCTGCGATGTGAGCAGATTAGCCCAGTCTCCTTTGAAGTTCACAGTGAAAAGCAGAAGTTCAGCTTTCTTATCTTACATATCTGCTTAGCAAGAAGATGCTGAAAACCACATGCATCTCTCCATTGTCTAGAAAGGCCGTGTCTATATTTATGCTGTAGACACATTTACACTGTCGATATCTAAAGTGAAGTGAGGAGAATCCCATTCTGGATGTCTAAATCTCATTTAACTCAGGCAAGACTTTGGTCCAAAGTCTTGTATTGAGTCCTTTCCAGGAGAAATCACAGGTGGCACAACTTTACAGCAAAGTGGCAGCTGCTGATCTCTAGTTGAGGCTGCTACCAATTTCAGCTGTTGGCTAAGAGATACTTGGTTTTCCTTCTCAACCAGAACTCATGCTTTGTACCTCTGTCAAAGGTATACATACATACTCTAAGAGCATATAAGACGTTACTGCAGAAAGCAGTTTTCACATCACTGAGCTTTACAAAGAAAATATGAATCACCTTGAATTAAATTATATATACTTGCTACAAAATGCTTTTAACATTTCCTCTAGGCCCATCTGAAAGAATGACAAATGAAAATGGGCAAATTTCTTTGTGTTGTTCAGGTAGCATGTTTAGAATATCAACATAGCAACATCCACCACAGATCAAATCAAAAACAGTTATTAATTTACACAGTGAACACTAAAATATTATTAAATATTCCTGCCTAAGATTCAGCAGGAGACAACTGAGAAATTCAGATCCTTATGTTATAAATGTGCAGCCCAGACTCAAGTGCCCAGTAAGTCCTTGCAGAAACAGCTTTTTAAAGGGACTGCTACTTGTCATAGGTGGTTGCAGCACTGAAGTGGAGTAGGGCAATTTAGCACTTTTCCACACAGCAGAGAGGGCAAGTGAGAAAATTTGGCTATTATGGAAGTGAAATTGCTGGAATTACTAAGGCAGAAATAACTGGTACATCACCTGTTTGTGTATTAAGCAGTTGGGAAAAGTGTAAGACATTAAAAATCAAACCAGGAGGTAGCAGTGCAGCAGACCACAAAAATGTGATTACGGCTAATGCAGCATTTCACACTGGTCAGTCAAGCCTAGCTGGTGATATGGTAAGTGCTTCTTCTATGAAGAAGATGTGTGAAATGTGTTGAAAAGGGTGTCACCATTTTTTTGTTTTGTTTTTTTGGTGCAAACTGCATTCAGAGGGTCTCCTCTTTAAGATTAGTCACTTAGGACATAAAACAGTTGATACACTACCTAGTAATGAAAGAAAAGAAGTAAAACACTTAAATATTGACAATAAGGATAAAAATGTATCATGTTTAACAGTATCTGGCATGTCTACAGCTCTTACATGAATATGTTACACATTTTCATTTGTCAACTCTGTTTCTCACCTATGAAGAGCAATAGGAGAGCAAGTAATGCAAGAATTAGATTCTTTTCTTACCTATCTGAACTGGTTCTTTGCCCTTGCAAAAACTCCAAATTAGGCAGAAGATCCAAAATGACCTCCAAGTTTTTATTTCCATCTTGCCATGAAGTCGTAACTTGAAAATCCTTTCAGGGAAGTGATTTTTCTTGGCTTATAGGCAGATTTTTATAGTCCAGGAGTTTGGCATGAGAACAAAACATTGATGGCAGGGTCCCTGAAAGGTGGAGCTTCGTTAAATTTTCTTTCAGTCATTCATTATTAGCACCCAGAAACCTCCTCTCTTTCAGACAGGACAGGTATCCAGTTGTTTCTTGCTTTATGGGGACAGAGAGCTGTTTGTTTCTAATTTCCTCTTTTGAAAATAGGTCCCCTCACCCTCCTCCTACAGTTTTTATTCCTTTGGCAGCAATAGTTTTTATTTTTTATAACATCTGATTAGTTACAAGCAATCACTGACCTCCTTCAGAGTTTTTCTCTGTCTTGCACATCAGCAGAGTCCCCCCGCTCAAGATAATATGTTTGTTGCCTCTACTAGCTTTAATGGCGACTTCTAAACAGAGCAAGAAGTATTATCAGGTCAGGCATAATGCATGGTTTATTTAGAGCAAAATCTTTTGGCAGGAGGGCATTGTCCTTTAAGAAGTGTATCCAAAATATCTTACCAAAAAGGGACAGATTCATTCCTTCAATAGACCAGGAAAAATATCAAAAGTGCAAAAATTCTCACCTCAACTGTACAAATGGGATTTAATCACACCAGTCAGTCATGGGCAGTTAATTTATTCTTTATGTGCACAGAAGTGGTGGATTCTCCAAACATCGTATGGGAGCAGTGCCCAAGTCCCATTATAATGTAGACCACAGTTCACTCCTTCACCACCTAAATTATGCTGCTGCAAAAGGGTCCCTTGGTGCTCCCAAAGTACTTTGATACCCTACCACATACCCATAAAAAAATCCAGTGGGCTCAGTCATGAGCTCTGCAGTCCATTGTAGGACATCCTGTCAGAGATTTCGATTTCAGTAATTTTAGAGACCCTTCTAGAGATTTACTTGCTTTGTTGACACAATCTGAGCTTGCATTTCTTCACCTCATCCGTGCCATGGGGGAACTGCTCCTGACAAGAGAGGAAGCCTCTCACCTAGTCCCAGCAAATCAAACATGGATAACAGACATTCCCACACTTCCAGCTGCTCCATACCCCAATCACACTAAAGCCAGAGTGATTGCCAGAAGTAAGTGGGCACAAATACAGCTTAAGGTGGACATAGGATTCCCCCTTGTTGCAAGGCCTCAGGTCCAGCCTGCCCATGCACTGGGTAATATGAATGCCTTTTATCTGGTTGGCAGGCAGCAAGCTGGGCCTTGGGAACGGGGTCTTGCTCACTGCTTTACCAAGGTCCATGCTATTGCCAAAGTGGAGTGTCCCAAAGCTGGCCCACTGCTCCCTTCAGCTGCTGCCCTACACAGGCACAAGGTGCTTTGCAGAATTGCATGTGGCAGCGTCTGCCAGATGAAGATTTGCTGCTGCCCTTGCTCTAAAGAAAACTCTGCACCAGCGTGGGGAGCATTGTGCAGGACATGAAACATGAGTTCGTGTTACCCCTTTGCCACTGTCCTTGTCCCATTAATTCCATTGTCAGTCGCACTTGAGGCAGGGCGCTACTGGAAGGTAAAGTCTGTTCTTGAAGCCCTGCCATTTTGGCTGGAATACAGAGCCAACAGTCTTTATGGCACTGGTGATGGAAGTCATGGACTGCTGCTGCTTTTCCTTTTAATCACAACACATCTTCCCTCCTGCTCTCTGTCCAAACCCAAAGTAAACTAGGAGAATATCTAGTAGATAAACCTAACCCAGAGAATATAACATTGGAGATATGAGGATGATCTGAAATTGAATAGAGTGCAATAGCAACATTCAGATTCAGCAGATTCTCATGGTAATTTTCAAACTGAGTTCTTGTTCTGGCCACAGGACAAGGCTAATGGCAGGTGTGGGGAAGGGCTGTGAAGCCCAGGAGGAAAAGCACATAGGTCAGTAGACCACAGATACAGACTAAGAAAGCTTAGTTGAAGGTAAAAGTAGATAGCTGAAAGATATTAATTTTCCAAAATCAAAGTTAGTGTCAAAATCCAAATGCAGAACTCTGCTGAGATAAAGTCCATGTTTTTTCAATCACTATCCTCTTTCTTTCCAATTTCCACCCAGGCAATCAAAGCAGCTATTTCATTCATTTTGGTATGAGAGTAGAAGGAAGAATCAGACTCTAGGTCTGTGATTACTGACTCTAGAAAAAAACCCTTCTATTCCCACTGAGCTGCACAAAAGCAGCAGGAACCACATATTAACTACTTGCCAGATATCCTTCAGGTTGGCTTAGTCCTTTGATGACATAGTGAGGTTGACCTCTGCAACTTCCAGCCCTTTGTGTTCTACATGTGGGGTGATTCAAAGGAATGCAAGGATGGGCAGGAGGAATGAGCTAAGGAATGATTTCCCCCTGTAAGCCCCACTTAGCACTCAGGGGCCTGGGAAGAATATGAACAGCACATGTTAAAACTGTTCAAGAAACAGAATAAACAAAATGATTCATTGAACCAATATCCACTTATGCTCTACTTAGCAGAGACAGTAGTATCAATCATCTGGGATCCTCCCCTGAGAAAAGCAAGAGCAAAACTCTGCTCAGAGAAACAGGAAACCCAGTCCTCTTGCTCTGTACTAGCCATTTTCTTACCTCTGCTTGTCCACTCTGTCATTTGTGCCATTCCTTTGCCATTTCTTGGGGAGCAGAGTTTCTGTCAATGACTAACCAGAGCTGCTGCTTCTGGCTTCTCCACAGATACTGTGGGCTACACTCCTTAGAAATCACTGGTTGCTTCAATCCTCTGCAATGGTTTCAGGGCTACTGACAGGGGAAGGGTATTTGCATTCAAATGGAGTTTTTATATTCAAGCGTGGAAACACTGAGGTTTTCAGAAGAAATACATGGAAGTTTTTTAGAAGGAAATGCAGACTGACAGGGAGCTTACAGACTGCGTTGATCACTTACCACTGAATCATTGCTATTGGCACACAGGTTATAACTATTCCCCCTGTAGTGACATACTGGGATTAATAACTCTTCCCTTTATTGGACCCTGCAGGATAAGAGGCCTTCCCTCTTCTGCAGCTGTATTAGCAAAAAGAACAATTCCTCTTGGCCCCTTTACAGCCCATTTCATGGATCATTTGCCATTAAAGGGTATGTGATTTTAGTAAATACAATAGGTAAATATTAACTCAGCTTCTTTATCACCACTGACTCACTGAAGATAAGCCATCATGAAGCTAACGTAATACACCAGTGACTCACAAAAATATATTTTTGCTACAAACTTGGTAAAAGACACACTCAAATAGGAGGCATCTGGTGGATTAATGCCTTTCATGGCCAGCTACTGTACTGAAGTCTGGCAGTTGCATTTGTATCATATCCTTCTGTCAAAAGGTGATTCCACATGTGCTGTAAAGAGTTATGGCCATCCTGGGTCAGTCCAAGCACCAGGGAGGTTCAGCTTGGAAATCCTCTAACAATCCAACTCATTTCAGGCAAAACTGGTCCTGCTTCCTGAAATGAGTGTCCACTATAAGATGGTGTTTTACAAGCACTGCTGGGTAATAACTCCAGAGAAATTAACTGTGCTTTGTTAAAAAAATGTTAGGTAGGAAAACGTTTCATTTGGTGTCAGGCACTTTGTGCCAATAATCCATGAGATAAAAAATATCTGAAGTGAATTTGGCAAAATATTTTACATAACTGGTAGTTATAACAATCATTTGTACATTCTAAATTGCCAGTAGAATTCAAGAACAACATGGATTATCCTTTTTAATCCTTTGCATGATATCATAGAATTTGGGAAAGTAACATTAAAGATTTATTTGATGTGTCCGATTTGCATCTACCACACAGTTTGAAACAGATGTCATTAAGTATAAGGTGATCTGTAGCAAGTAGTGGGAAAGGAGGGAATGGATATCTGTCATTAACTGTCCATTAAAATACATGAAGAATGCCTTCAGTATTTTAATTTTGGTAGGAGGTGGTTGGATGTTTTCTTACATTTTGCCTTAGAATGGACACAAAGCTCCTTAATATCTCATCTTGCCATAGGGCTCCTTGACTTTTCATGAACAAATCAAGGACACAAGTTATTCCTGTTTGCAAGGAATGAGTTCAGCTGCTATTTTCTGTTTTTCTTTAAGAAGATGTAGATCTTTCAAAATCCATGTACAAGGAGTAATGACTTGGCTGATTGGTGTTCATGTACACAGGTCTCTTTGACCTCTTGGCACTTCCTCACGTAAGAGAGACTCCCTGCATAGAAAGTCATCTCATCAGGAGGTTGGGCCCTTGAGATTTTCTACTTGAAAGGTTTTCCTTTAAACAACCTTCCTGATGGAAAAATATGGGGTAGCAGAACAAAAGGAAGCATATGAATTTTCTGCTTTAATAATCAGAACTTTATGGGGTTTAGGCTAGAGTAGATTCTACCTCTTTATTAAAAAAGCAATTTCTTATTTCCTCGGTGCCAAGATAATTCAGAAGAGGCCACTGCATGCTTAATACTGAAGTCTCTATAACCTTGAAATTACATGAAATTACATACTCAGTAACCATGTCCACCGTGACTGAAAGTTACTGCAAGCCAAAAGGCTAAGACATGGGGCAGAGAAGGTGGGAAGCTAAGCAACCTTAGCTGTTTTTTTTCCTAAATTGGACTTAAACTATGTCCCTGTTAATCCAGTCTATTTCTCTGTCAGACTATTTCCACTGGACTCCTGAGACTGAGATCATTCCAGCATGAACTGTAATATTTTGGGGTAGCAGCTAAGTTCTCTGTCACGCAAGTTTCAGAGATTGCCCTGCCTTAAACAAAGTAGCCACTAAAACCAAAGCAGTTTTGTAGGTGGCTGAATACCAATTTTCTTTTAAATTTGAATGTTTACCCAGAGAGAGGAAAACCAAGGCAAAGGAGACACAGTTTTCCCCAGGCCTCTGCTTAGCATGTTGTGGAAGGTAGAATTAACCACCCAAGAACTACCTGCCCTTACATTTTGGTCAGACTCCCTGTATTTTTAAAAAGAATGTTCATACAGATCCCATAGATTCTGCAAAAAAAGGGCAAAAAGTGTTCAGCTACACTAGTCCAAAGGGACAGGCTATTGAAATTTAACTGCTGTGTCAGGTCACAGGCACTGTGTAAAGCCACATTCCTTGATCACTGTTCCTATTGCCTTTTGTTACTGCTTGAAAGAAAGCTGCATGGAGCACAGGTGCTCCTCCTCAGCACCAGCTCTGCCATACTTACTCTCTGCTTGAGTTTTCTCAAAGTCTTGGGGTAATGAGAACATCACAGTGGTGTTTTTCACTATTCTAGAGACTAGTCTGTGAAAAGAATTCAAGCATTTAATGTAAGAATGCTGAAAAACTGGAACATTAAAGGAAATTGAGTTTGAACATAACAGATTTTAGAAGGGTGATGCTGAAAAAGAACTTACAGGATTTTCCATATTAGTGATGGAAGTAGAGCTTAGGTAGCCTGCTTGGACCTGTTTGGACCTTAGTCTGGGAGGTTGCCAGGTAAGAACACAGCTGTTTGTGGTAGCCTGAAAAGATTGAGTTAATTTAGGAAATTTGGCCCTGGAAGAGGGCTGCTCAACTTTAAGAATTTTTTCTGCCTTAAAATACCCCCACGCCCCTCAAAGTTTCTGCTGGGAGATGAAATTTCAGAATTTGTATATCAATGTTGCAGTTATTTAAATGTATTTCAGTTTCTGTTAGACCTAAAATTCACAAGAATTTTTTTTTCCTATGATCTCAGAATTTTTAAGTCTATTTCTGTCTTCTCGTGGTATCTGAGTTTGCATTTCTAGACAAGTGCAACAGCGTATAACAAGCACAGTAACTGCACGATTATTTACTTAGGGCTTTGCCTTTGCTGAAGTCCTTTCACTGGGGTTTATGTGCAGAGTTGCATGTGCTTAGTTCAGTGAAGTGTGGTTTAGCAAAGTACACTCAAATGGTAAACATACTGAAAATTTTATCTTACCCTTCCTCTCCCACAGCACAAAAGAATAGTATTACAGAAAATAGTTAGATCATAAAACAAGGTAGTTGTTAGATCAGAAACCCCTACCTCATATTATTTTGGGACAAATTCTTCTTGGTTTGCATGTGGCTCTTCCTCTCTTTCTGAATCCCATCTGCCTCACCTCAGATAGCAGCAGTGATTTTTCCATATTCCTAACAAGTATTTTCCTTTCTGCCCCTGGTGTTCTCAAAACACTTGTCCGGTAATGCTCCATAAAACAACTGTGCTCACTTTATCAGCAAAACTTCTGTGAACTCCTTTTTCAATGCAGATGGAATTTCTTACTGTGTTGCTGAAGAGTCCTTGAACAACACTGAATTTCCAGTGCACCTCCAGGTAAATACAAGGAAATTGTTTGAGATTCGAACTATCTTGGAGAAGAAGCCTACAACTGGGAATGAAACCCATGTGATCTTGGACAGCAGGAGCTGGGATCTTGGGTTTTGGTGCCTTCAAAGGCTATGTGGTTGGAAGTCCTACTTGTCTTCCAAGAAGGCTTCCCCATTTTTCAAGGCAAAACTAGAACTGTTCAGTACTGGGAGAGGAAGAAAAAGAAACAAACCAAAAAGAAACTCCTTGCCACCCATGAAAGTGGGAGGCTGGACAGAAAGTCTAGAGGAGATGAACACAGGACTCGGGCCCATATGGAGACAAGACATAGGCTCTTGCTACTGCGCCCTTTTTGCTACAGTCCAGAAGACAAGGTAATTCCTGGAGAGTAGAGTCATTCTTTGAGGACAGAGTCAAGCCATTTCCTTTCCAGCCCTAATGTTTTTTATGAAGCTGCCAGGGTCCTCTGTGGTAGGCCCTGCCTGGAAGACAATGGGATCAGAAGGTTCCACAATCTCCTGAGTCCCTAATGGGCTGACATCACCCTTTCAGAGAGGGTAATGAGAGATATTTCTTCAGTTTTTTCCTGGGTTTTCCAGAACTTGTGGCCTGCAGACCCAATAGCTCTTGCTTAAGAAACAAAATGCTTCCTGGGATCAGGCAATACAGATCTCAATTTACTTCCAAGAGTGATGTGGAGGGGAGCAAAAGTGCTGCTCACTGCCACTACTACTCTTTGTAGGGATACACAGTTAAGTCTTCTTTCCTTCCTTTCTCTCCCAAATACTATTGGTGGATTTCTCCACTGGAGAAAGTTTAATCTGTTCAATTTTGTCATCTAGTTCCACTGGAAATGCAGGTGCGAACTGAACCGCAAAGTTCTGAGGTGACTAAGAGTGCAGAAAGGGGTGGAGGTTTGACATGTACAGTGTGACCCAGAACTGCCAAGCACTTGTAAGTGAGAATTCTGTGCCAGCGTGTGCTTGTGAACCTGCTCATGGGCAGCACTGACCCGGCACCAAAACTGAGAGGGCTGCCATAACCCAGAGCATGGTGACAAACAACACCTTGTGCGTGCACGGAAATTCCTTTCAGAATAATTCCTGTCCAGGGCTTACTAAGAGCATCTAAATATCTGTGGGGAGAGATCAGCATTCATTCTTCTGAGATAAAACCCTCTACGTGGTGAAATAGAAACTCCCTTTCAAGGCAGTTCGCTTTCTCGGTGTGAAGTGACTTTACATTCTTAGCCATAGACTGCCCTGCAGTGGTGGAGCCGAAATCTGCAGTCTTACTGACTTTTACTCAGGATCTTTAAACTTCCTCATTAAGAAGTAGTTTGCCCATCAATAGAACGGACAGAAGGAGCCCATGCGAACTACAGAGCAGACGAAAAATAAATGAAGCAAGGAAGGTTTTATATTTCAATGTAAACACAGTGTGCAGCAAAATGCCACTTCTGCCTAGTAATATTTTATCTCTTTTTCATAGGAAACAAGGCAGATTTGATCACACCTTGTATCCATCTCCAGAATTTATTTGCTGACTTCTGCCAAATTTAACTGCAAAAATGAAAATCTCAAAGACAGCTAAATGTCAATAGATTTTGAGAAAAGTCGTTTTTGCAAAAGGCTCAAGGAAATGTATGGTTCTAGTGTCAGCACAGAAATTGTTGGATAACAGAGAATCCACAGAGGAGAGTGACTTTGTAAGGGCCCTGGGAGAAAACTCTCAGTCACATCTTACAATGAACATAGAGATAGAAATCTGTAGAAACTCATACTAAAGCAGAAACCAGGCTTCATTAGTTCTGCAGCTTGTTCTGTAAATTGACAAAACTTCCTCCTGGTTAGATCAGCTACCTCTCCAACTCCAGAGAAATCTGCTCTCCATCATAGTATTGTAATGCTGAAAAAAATCTGGAGTTTCATTTTCTGCACATTCTCATCAGTCTTATAAAAAGGCAGAAATCTTATCTGCCTTTTAAGCTGCAGCACATTTGATAGGCTACTAGTAGCAAAAAATGGTGCCACCAATCCTTTAGGTAGCAAAGATGCCAGTATTGAGGTTGGCTATTGCCAATAAAGATTTCATTCATGGAGACAAAATAAAACCAAAAGCATTTTTTTTCCACTACAACAGGTGTGGTTTACCCTCATTGTACTCTAAGACGATTCAAGAGAAATGAATATATTCCAATTACCTGCTTCAGCTCCCCTTGCACTAAGATAAACAGGCACTCCTTTAGATATGTCCTTTGTTGTGAGACAAATTAATATCAAAAATGGCTATTGCTTTCCATTTTCTGCAGAGGAAGCCTAGGATTACTAGCTTAGTGATGGGCATCTGTTTTGCAAATGTTGGAATTTGGAGAGCTCTTACTACAGTAGTAATTATACATCCTGAAGGCACTGTGAGTGAACTTCACATGGCTGAGGGACTGCATTTTTAGTGAAAATACATAATTGTGATGAACTGAGACAGTTCGAACATACAGCCCTGCTAAAATAAGATCTGTTGCTGAACTAAAAGTTTCTCCAAGTCATCTGAATAATTTCATGATCATTATTCATCTTTGGCTTCATTCTGGCAGACATCATCATCTTCTCTTCCACCTTACAGACTGGGTCTTCTGAACAGCACAATCTGATCAGTTTTTAAGGAGCCAGGAGTAGGTACCTCAAAAATTTGGGGGAAGTCACTTGACTTCCTATAACTTGAAAAAGAACTTCTCTCTTCAAACTCAAACTCATCAAGAGAGTACAAGAATAAGTACAAAAGCCATGCTTTTTGAAATGTGCTTTTAATCATTCAGAGAAAATAAGCAGATTTGAAAAGGACCCAAGAGGCTGTGCACTTGGAAGAATACAGATTTGTGTTCTTATTTTGTGCACAAATAAATAGGACACTGGTCAAATTAATCAGAGAACGAACAGGATATAGTTACTGGGAAAAGTAAAGTTCAAAAGTAGTCAAGGAAGTTAAGAATAGTTCATAGTCCTTTCAGTTAATGATGCCTGGGGCTTTTTGCCTTCATTTTGATGTTAAGCTGATGGCTCTCTTGATCCGGTTCAGAGTGCTCGCCTTGTCATTTTCTTCGTTGTTCTGCTGCTCACTGGGCTGTGGCCTGCTGCATTCGGTGTCTTGACAGCTGCAGTTCTCCACGTAGATGTACTTATGTGACACTGAGTGCCCACCAGGGCATTTCAGTACCACGTGCTTCTCAGTGGTCCTTGTTTCTCTGCAGCAGGAGCAGCTGTGGTCCATAGAATTGGCCTCAGCAGAGTATCTGTTAACACCGAAAATGGCAACGTTACTCTGTGCCAGAAGCCAACGTACAGGAGAGGGTGAAATCAGGTACAGAACCCCTGTGAGAAGAGCCACAGCTGTGGCTAATGGAAGTGCTAAGCTCATCTGACAGAACAGTGATTGTAAAATGCATATCTAAATCCGGGCAGTGTTAACAGGAAGAGGAAGGGAAGCAGCAGCTCTTTCTGTTTCCAACTCACAGCGAAGTATTTTTTGCAGCTTTGCGTTCATCAGCTTCCTAAGCACCTTTCCTAAGCTGAAGAATCTGCCAATATCAGGCTATAAACTGACAAGATCCATCTTTTTCTTGTATTTGTGAGTAGAAGCAACCACAGCAAGACCCTAAGATGATCAGGAATTTCAAAATACTAATAAACTCCCTATATAATCAGAGTTGCGTGTGATCAGTTTTCATCCATGTAAGGTGCACTGTGGCAGACTCAGTGACAGGTAGTAAGTGACAGTTTCTTTGGTGAGTTAGAGTTGTGTTTTTCCAGTGTTTTAGTAGCTCACTACCAGGTGTCCTACTAACCACTTCCTTATAGCCACTTTTTTGTATATTCTCTCATTTCAGAGAAAAATGTACAGTCAAAATAATCTACTAACACCACACCTAGAGCATTCATTTTCTCATTTCTTCGCTGTATAAAAATCGTGCATGTTTGAATCTTCCTTTAAAAGGAAGTATATGTGTATTTCATTTTAGATATTAACTTCTGAGTTATCTAAGCTTTTCCACTTACAGTCTTTGAGTCTGGCTGCTCTCTGGGCTCATTCCCATTACAGGAAATAATCCATGTTCTTTTGTGATGATTCACAGCCAAGGTAGTCTGACACAAAGCCAGTTCTTAATGGATGAATAGGCCTTATCATAGCTGTCTAAATCCCAAGGTGTACNTGAAGTAAGAATAAGAGTCCATGAAAGAGCTGTACAGACAGACTCTGTGCTAGGCCACACGCCATGTTGTATACATGCAGGCCAGTGCTGACAAGTTTGCAAAGATATGCTGACAAGGAAGAAAACAGCTGAGCTTATACGAATGTTGTATCCATTGTGATTAGAAGAAAGAAGCGGGATGAGGAAGAACCCTGAGAAGAAGAAACAGAAGAATTGAGACAGTTGATTGATTGACGCATGATGCTCAGAGCCAATGAGAAAAGCTGATAGAAATCGTATGATGTAAAGGGTATAAATATATGTGCTTTTAGAAATAAATCAGAGTTTGCTTCACCGATCACATTGATTGTATTGCATTCTTCCCACTCACCGCACCAAGGCAATTTGATACACTTTTCTGCTTCGTATTACGACAAATCAACCAGTCAGTCACAGATTCCATGACCTTATGTCCATGATTTGGGGAGCAGATAGTTCCAGGTCTTCTACCTTTCTGTAGTCTACCTATTTATTGTTCCTTTTATATAAACAAGCTCAGTGCTGCCAGGACTTAAATCTCATTGTCTGGTGAGTTTACTTACAGCGAGAATGTTCCACATGTTCCTTCACATTCAGTCAGCTCAACTCTGTCCACGGAGCGGCAGCCATTGTAGACAATAAAGTCTTTTCTACGGCGCACAGAGCACGGTGTGCTGCTGTCCAGAGGGGCACCTACAGGGAAAGAGCAGAAAATCCTTTCAGTGAAACAGCTCCAGAAGTCCCTCACACCTCAGCATTCCCTGGGCTTCACTGGTGCACTCAAAGAATTGCCTTAAGTGGTCTTTCTGCTTCAACTTAAACTTCTCCAGAGAGATGGGACAGTGAAGGCTTGGCATGACAAATATAAATATAAAAGTATCTATTTAAATACAAATATATCTGGAAAATGGATTGATTTAAGACAATTCATTCTCTGTATTGTTGATTCAGATACACTGGCATACTTACAGGTTTTGCAACAACCATTAGGTAAGAATGAAATAGTTCCCTGAAAGAGAACAGAAACAGAAAAAAAATGACATTATTTTATTTTTCTATGTTAAATAGGCATTAAGGCCAAAAACCGAGGAGAGCAGTTCCTCAGTGGCTGGAAATAACCAGTGAAAAGTGTAGCACTGATCTAAATAAGCAAAGATAACGGTCTCTTCCTGACTTGAAATCTATCAATTTACAAAGGAATGTGAAAATAAAAACAATTCTTTGAAGGAAGTCTACAGTTAACATCATGCAACTTCTCCTCAGAAACAATTCCAACAAATGCTTTCTCAGAGTCCTCTGTATTTGAACGGGGACTGTGCATGGTGTTACTGGCAGCCTACTGACTGAACAGCTTGTGTTTCTGTAACATTCAAGGAAACCTGGCTCTTGCTGAGACAGGACCCCAAACAAAGCAGTCAGCAAAGATTCACTATCTCGGTGCTGACCAGTATTTTGGCCACTGAGAGACAGCTACCACTTATAAGCCTTGAATTCCCACCCAGGTATCTTATTTTATACACTCTATAGGGCTGTGCATGGATGCATCTGGAACTTTCACCCTTAGGACTGCGAAAAGATGATGAAAGGTCATCAGAGCTAAATTTTACTTTTGTTGTTAGTTAGATGGCTGAACTGAACTGAAGTAATCTATGTATGGAGTAGAGGGTAAATTTTCCATTTTTACTTACAGGTTTGCAGTTCTCCTCATTGAATGCTGGACAGGTAATCTCAGATGTGGAAGCAATAAGTTGGTTGTGGACATCTACACAGCTATAAATGGTGCAGTTGTTGTGAGGATCATTTTTAAAGTCTCCAGGCTGCAAGTAAAATGCAAAACATAGTAAGGAAAGCTGAAGGGAGCTCAGACAGAAATTTTCTTGCCCTCTGATAATGACTTTGATCTTGTTTCCCAGTCGATTATTTTTAGGTTAACAGCCACTTGGGATACAGATCATGACATGGATTGCAATATGTCATACATGGAGAAAATCTTCAGCTTTACATGGGATTGTTCTTGAGAAAGAAAAATGTCTCTAAAGTACACAGTGTACTTTAACAAAATCCTCCATGCCAATGGATTTTTCCTTCAAAAAGCTAGACTGTTTTATGTTAATTAAGAACAACCCTAAATCTTCATCCTACAGGGGCAATAGAATTGTTTCATGTACAGGCTTTAATAGTGTTTTTCAGCATACAGAAATCAAATAACATAGAAAAGCCCAACCTTCTAGATGCTGGAAGAAAACCCCTTCCAATGGTATTGGATTTCTCATTCCAGGAAGGGCCTTCCAGATAATTTTATTTCATGAGACCTACCTTCAGGTGAAAAAATTGTAGCTAGGTTTTACTTTAGATGAGATTTTGGTCTTTCAGGTGCAAACTTACATTAAAGCCTTGTCTCTGGCAAGGAGATGTTCCCTTTCTGGAACAGGAACTTTACAGATTTGGTGGAGACATAAGACCTAGAGCATACTTACACTCAAGATGAGTTCAGAATTGTCTGCTGTCTGTATAATACACTTGGTCTGCACACATTTTCCACAGCATTCACCTTTCACTGGTTTAATTTCATAGCCCTAGAAATTAAAATTAATCAAAAACAAAGCACGATGATAGATGAAATTTTGAGAAATATAAATGAAAACATACTAATCCATTAATTGATTACACTTTTTGAAGTGCACTCTAGATTTGTGCCTATGTTCCAAACCAACAGAAGACAAGTAATAAAAGCAGGTTATAAATTGAATAAATTAAAGCACTATAATAAATATGCATAATAATTAAATATCACTCCACAAGGTGGTCTACAGAAATTTCCCAGCTAATCCTGCCAGTGTAAACTGAATGCTGTCAGTTACACAGTCAATCTCAGGCAGTAGATTGCTCAAAGAACAGTTGATATCCATGCTGGAGTTGGTCTCCGGGTTTCAACACTACTCATTGATCAAACTGATTTTCACATATATGGGTATTTTGGGGTCTTTTGTTTCTTTAAGTTTGCCACTTACTGGTTGACAGTATGTGTTGCAGGGGACACGTTCACAGGAGATGATATTCAGTTGAGTGCTGATGTTAACATCATTTGTGCAGTAACAATTCTGACACTTGTCAACAAAGACTGAGGAGTTGGGCTACAAATTTTAAGGAAAAGAATCACATATTAATGAGATAGTATGTGTTTGACAGACATTTATTAATTTTTAAAAAAATCTGTAAATCTAGCAATGGAAAAGGAAAAAAATCATAAAGACAACTGGATAGCTATTTGGCTAGCCATGTATGAAGACAACATTTTAAATACTGAATATAATTTAATGTGTGTCTACTGAAGTCCTGTATAGCAATGACAGACTCTGATATTAAAAGAACAGGTACAATTACGGGACCCAAGAGAATTTATTAGAAATCTAGGTTTGGTTAGAATAATACTTATCTTTTAATTTTTGAAAACAGTGTCTTAAAACTGCAATAATGTGCTGACAGTAAATGTAGACTGACTTTTTTAAATGCCAGCACACTTAACCCAAATTCCTCTCTGATACTGACATACATGCAGCCCTTCAATTTCTTTCCTACACAGGAAACTTCAGAAAAGATTTAGGCTTTGTGAAATTGATAAACTCCTGATAGAAATTAGAAAATTTCTAAAGTATTGTTTTTACTGGATAAACCTCTTCACAGCACTTCTGATCAAGTATACTAACTGGTCTTTTAAGCACTTTTAGAAGACTATTGAAACAGGAACTTACCAAGAACTCAGCATTCTCATGTACGCAAACCCCCTTGGGAACTGTTAATAAGCAAAGAGTTAGATGTTTAGATAGGAAAAAAAACCTGTCTTCACCTCACTCTAATCAAACTCATTTCTTCCACAATGAATCACAATTCATATGGTTAGTCCCCAATTCTGGTAGCAGACAGGACATGTATAAAGTATAAAAACTAATGCTGCACGTGCAAAAAGGGAAGAAGATTTGTCCCAATATACGCAGTCCAGTTCATAGCCAAGAATGTCCACTTAACAGATACAAGTACTTCCTTGTTTCAGTTACCAAGAACTGTAAATCTGTCTTCTACTGGGGATGCTTGTAGGGACTTTTTGCTAGATTAAGCTGAGACCATCGTCCCAGTTAATTCTGTAGCTGTTCTTATATGTAATTTATAATCAGGAAAATTGAACTTTAGTCACCTGAGCTATATCCCATTTCCTAGCTGTCATAACTATAGCACTAATAACCAATTTTAATAGTAATGAATTTGTAGAATCTGACTATGTTTAATACCTCTTTCAATAGGCTATTGCATACAATCTTATTAAGTGTAATTCTAAATTATGTAATAAATGTAAGGATAATCATTGTAATATATTTCCAAGGGACTTACCGCATTTGTACACAGGACAGCACTGACCACTGGGAATATAAGAATGAACTTCAAATCCCAGTGAGCACTTGGGGGCTTTGGCTGTGCACAAGCTTGTATTGCATTCTGAGGAAAAAAAACCAAAAGAATAAGCCACAAAGTACACTAAATCATAGCTACTAGAAATAAGCACCTATCAAAGCATTTAGGATGAACTTTCCATTGCTAGGAAATAGTCCAGATTCTCTTCAAAGAAACAAATTACAGATAGGAAACACATTTTCTTTGTAAATCCAGGCACGGGATATGGGGTACTGTGTTAATTTATGAATTTTTTTCTACTATGTAATTATCCTGTGTTAATAAAGTATCACCATTCTAGGCAAAGAAGTAGGGAACAACTCCTACTCTCTCCAGGATTTTGGGCAACTGCTGGAAAATGAAAATCCACAGAGAATTCCATAATCTATCTGCATTTTGCTTAAATAAAATGTGGCCCTGAACTCAAGAACTATAGCTTGAGTTATGTTGTGTCCTATAACTGTAAATTCAGTTATACTGAACCATTGCAATATTAAAATGTATTTTCCCTAGAACTGGGCAAGTCAATTTTAAAAAGCATAAGGAAAGATTGTGACTCCCTGCTACAGATCTCTGGTACTAAGGTAGTTTAGTCTCTTTTCCTTTCTATTTCCAAGAGGTATAGAAAGACTAGGAACAAAAGTATAAACTCACTGCAAGTGAAAAGAGGGCAGCAGGAGTCTTTAGGATTGACTTCCACGACCTCATAGAAGCCTTCTCCATCACAAGTGACCTGCTTCTGTTCACATTCATGAGGCTTACATACAATGCCATGTTCACCTTCCAGGCAAATACAGTCCTGACAGTCCACTGTAAACTTTTCTCCAAACTGTCATTGAAAAACAATACAATGAGTGATTGCATGGTAACCAATTAAAAGGAACAGAAGTAAAATCAGGAACACAAAGCTGGGAGATGACAAAACAAGATTGCACCAGTGGAGACCACTCTCCTCTCCCCACCCAAACTTCTACTTGAAATCCAAAAGCATCCAGCATCATACCTCTCTTGGTATCATATCCACACCGACACAGCCTGGGAAAATAGCAAAATAAATCTCCATTACCAGTCACATAACAGGAGGCATCTCTGCTATACATTGTATGAGCACTGCATACAGTCACATCTATGTTGCATAAACGAGAAGGAAACAACAAAGAGGAAACAAACATGCATCCAAGTGAAGCAGTAAAACTCACCACAGGTTTTCACGCAGACATCCACACCAGAGTCATACAGCATGGTTCCATTAGGACAGAAACAGCCTTCCACTTGTTTAGTTGATGTGTCATTCTGTCCCCTGTGAGACAAAATGTTCAGAGGAGCACCATTAATGACATAGGCACATACAGGAGGATTATGCCAAATAACCCTTCACTGAAAATACAGTGGCAACTGATCTGCTCATTTGTGATTGGGGATTGTCAGTGTGTGTGTTTGATATAGCCAAACAACAGAAAGAGTTCAGGCACCCAGATTTAGGGTCAACAGAATAGTGCTTATAAACTTGACAGTTTAAGACATGAGAGGAGGTTGATTTTGCTTATTCACCTGTGCATTAAATATGACTGAATAGTTGTACAAGCTATAACTGTGAAGGAATTTTTTACCTTGATTTGCAGGTCATCTCTTTAACAGGACCACATGCTCTGTATTCTTTACCTGGGGGACATTCATGAGCTGAAATGGAAGAAGAAAAAGGAGGAACAGCTCAGTAACAATATCATATAAACGCTCCATGACCTTATGCCAAGAACTTCAACACTGGTTACTCATTTTCCTATGTATCTATGAGAAGCAAAGAGAAAAAATCCCAGATATCAGACTCATATCTCTAAATCATTTTGTGCAATTTAGCCATAGGGATATAGTACCGTAGCTTGCACTAAGGTGATAAAGCCAAGAGTCTACATCTTGATTACATTTTTTTCCCATAATTTCAGTCTCTTTTGCACAAGTTCTAAAAGGGGAGTGTATTCCTACCCTTTGTGCTCTTACTACAGATGAAAACTAATGCACATGCCACCAAACAGAGAGTGATCTGCTGATGCCTGCAAAGCACAGAACTGCCTACATACAAAAAAGTATGTACTGATACAGATGTTTCTGGCAGTCAATATATGTATATTTTTCCGGCCCATTTATCATTTCCATTGTTAAAAATGTTACCTGCAAAATCACTTAAGGAAATCAGCTGGTGTGATTTGTTGGTGTCTTCACCACTCTGAAAGCAGTATGACATTACTGCTGAAACAGTTCCATGTAATCTTCCTTAATAATTCAAGATGAATGGCCAGATACTTACAGCATACACCATTGGTGTGATTTCTCCAGTCAATGCATACACCTTGATCAGCACAGGTGGCAGCGTAGATCTGCAGACTTGAGCATTCCAGGTCTAGGTTGGGAAGTACACAGCTATCAAAAACGCAGGCTTTATAGTAATTTTCAGGCTGGACAAACGCATGGCACGGCTTGAACACACTAGAAACAGAAATATTTATCATTATTAGTTACTGAATGATCCATACATTTTTCAATGTGCTTAACATGTTATGATGTGGCACCATTAAGGACACGTGGATGTGGACTATTGATGAGAGATTTGTGCTAAGAGCACTTATCCAGATCGCAATCTTTCAACGTATCTTAAAGTATTCTTCCCTCATCTACAAAACACCTAGACATCAACATTTTGAGCCCAGGAGCTGTATATTATTGGGTGCAACCATGTGCTATCTCTTTAAAGAGATTTTGATTTTCTTTCTTTTTCAGTTCTGACATGGTGTTATAAAAATTAAGGTCTCTGTTTTCAGTTGGACTCTGTTTTCTGCTAAGTAAATGTGGGAAAAGGCAAGAACATGAGACAGGGTGGGGCAGAGAGTGCAGAAGAATGTGGGAACATCAACAAAGGTTAATGTGGCAGCCAGAGGGTTGAAAGAAACTGTCAGCAAAAAATAAAAACCTGAAAGAGTAAAAGGAGTGGAAGCAACCCATAAAGATACAAGAAACTGAGCAATAGTTAGAAAAAACTTTTCATTGATAAATTAATCCTAAATTTCCATTCAAATCAAAGACCAAAGGCTTGCAAAACCAAGAGGAATGTTACCTTCCCAAAAGAAGCTCGCAGATGGAAGATTCTTTGCAAGGCTGTGTTGGTGTTGTGCTAGGTGAACCTGTAGGAACTAGGCCTGGAGAGCACTGTGGTTTGGAAGGATCAACAACTTGCCAATGATCTGCCATGGTTTCACAGTTTGCTGCAATGTTTCCATCTGGCAACATGCAGTCATCTGCCGTGTTGTTATTGCAAGTACCTAAGGGTGGTAAGGGGAGAAAGAATTCACTCCCAGATTTGTTAGGAAATTCCATTAATCTTTGCAGCAGGGCTGTCATTGTGGTTTTCTGAGAGTCCAAAAATTAGAAGAGTAAGCCTTACCACACTGTCCCTGGGTGTTGTTGCCAAACAGGCTGTAGGGCATTCTGATAGAAAAGGACAAGCCGTTGTAGGTCACATTCATTTTCAGCTCAGGAATTTCCACAACACGATTTATGCCTGACTCATAGATGCTCACACCAAACTTCTTATAAGGCAAAGCCACAAGCTGGTTGTTTACTGTCACCTAATAAATGAAGGAAAACAGAAAAGAGGCATATATTTTGTTTGACTTTTCAAAACAATTGACTGTTCCTTTGCTTTGCAGAGAGAATGTAAAGGTAAATAATATCCTTTTAATTTGTAACAAGTGTTCCTGTGTTTCCTTTGTTACTGGGAAGTCAAACTTCTCTGAGCCACAAAAAAACCTATCAACCTCTGACAAATGAGGCTAAAAATTCAAGGTTTAAACCAGCTAAATCCTACACTCAGCAGACTTATTAGAGTGACTATGGCATCAAAGACTCCTCATGTAAGTGGAATATAAAATTCTCCTGAATTCACATGGTATAATGTTTTAGGCATAAAGGGAACATTTTCTTGGCATAAAGGGAACATGCTTGTAGGAAAATTAAAGAAAAGAAATAAGACTAAAATTGTATTATTTATTCAAATACAGCAGCCATTATACACCTGTGAAACTAACACTACTACTTTTACTCAGCAATGGGAGGTTTCTTTGCTTTAGAGAAAAAGAAGAGGTCTAAATGTTGTAAATTTTCAACATGTTACAACCTAACTTGTAATATTCTCACACAGTAATGTACAAAAATAAACCAAACAGCTCAAAGCTACAAAAAGCCCCAAACACTTCTCACCAGGTTTGAAGCCCAGAACCTGGGACATCACAATTATCCATGGAATACACATGTAAATGCCCTATTCTGAAAAATTAAAAAGGTGACACAAGTCAAAGCTACTAATGGTACTTTTAAAAAATGCTTCAGGCCAGTACATTGTCGTTATGTCTACCTTACATTATCCCCTCCCATTCCACATTGCTTTCCTTTGTTACATTAATGTTAATTATAAATTAGCTTATTTTATATCCTTAATTCTTAGCAATTTGTCCACACTTGTGTATTTAGGAGAGATCTGCAAAGATTTGAGATGAAAAAGACAAGAAGTTGTAGAATTTTTTCCCGCATATTCAGTCAAAAAATGCTTTGAAGTAGTCCTTTGAAGCAGTCAAATTTTATAATCCAAACTGTTACTGAATCTAAAATACAGATTAATTTTGCTTCCCGAACTTCATTAATATAATTATCCTGTTGATGCAGTATTAATATCTGAATCAAGAAATCGGTGGTAACATTCTCTAGTACCTCTACTTGTAGAGTATTCGGTTGTGCTGTTCTTAGCCTCACTTCCTGAGTCTCGTGTCTCACAATGAGCGTTCGAGGACAGGACACCACATCCCGTGTATCACAATGGTAGTTATCAATGTAGACACCAAAGTTGTCAACTTTCTTATTGATCTCTTCCACAAGGACATATGTACAATTCCCTTGATAGCTGTAGTACAATCCATCAAAAGTCATGTAATGCGGATCTCCCCAGCCAGTGCAGTAGCCTAAAAAAACATACAGCTAAGTTAGGCTCTGATGGCAACACACCAAATCATACCAGACTATGAGCAAAATCTGTAGGTGTGGGAAACATCTCACTGAACTCTGGGCATTTTAATTTTAATGAAGTGTATATGTCAATGCATGAGCTCATTATCTATAAGTCATCAATAAAAACCAGGCACTTTCAATGCACAGTTCATCTGACATTAATGACAGACAACTGAGAATAAGATGAACTGTACCACGGATATATCTTTACTGATAGTCTGAACAGGTATCATACATATAGACTTCTAGCTATAGATGTCTGCATCTGGACATTTAAATCCTACTTTGGGAGACCAATTTACTTTACTAACACAACAATTATGTAGATAGTGTAGATAATGGCAACTTAAGCAAATCCCTCAATTAGCAAAAAAGAATCAACAAAGCACTCTAAACTAACCAACACTAGAAGACTGGGTCACAGCCTTGCACGATACTTGTTCCCTGATAAATATTGTTGGTCTTGACAGTAGTATTGATCCCTCAGGAGACCAAATATTCAACAAAATATATACTTACAATCACACTCCCAGTGCCAACAGCATCCATCCTCATCAATGACTGGCACAGGAGAAAGTCCATTGGCACACGTGGGTTTTGGAGGTGGATTGCAGATTATTGGAATCACCTGGACAATGTTGTCTTCTATACATATTACCTTAGTGCAGTTACAGAGCCACCATGACTCACCTTGCTGTGTTTGAAAAGAGAGGGGGAGGGGGGAGACAGAGACAAACCTTAGGAAGCAGTGAGACTAAGAACAGTTATGCCTGAATATCTTCTGCTGTTTTTTAAAATGCTATATGTTTATTGGCAATTCTTTCCCCACCAGAAATCTGCAAATAGGATGAAAGTGCATCAGTCAGCACTGTCTAGATCTGCAAGATGAGCTAGGACAACTGAGAGCTGCTAAGTGAAAAGCGTTACTTAGAAAAGTCAAGCCAGTAAAGTGAAATGGGAATCACCTTTTCTAGTTTCAGCTATCTAAAACTGAGATGTTTGATCTAATCTCATCACCTAGACACCCTCTCTAACCAACACTGAAAGATGCTGATCAATATGAATGGTCAATATATGATCAATTCCTTTCCATGAATGCCTAGAACAGATTACCAGCTAAAGCTACAGTGAACACCAACTGTTGAGGGAGAAATGTCCAAGATGATTATGTGCATGCATTGTGATTGTATGCATTTTTTCCTATCCCCTACCAATTTTTCAGCCATGTATAATTTTTATTCCTGCAGATCTACTGAGCAAGTTGGTAGGCATCTAACCTGTGAGGAGGCTTTAGAAATGTAGAAGACACTAACTTGTCTGTGTCAGAGGTGGAGGGTTCAAAAAAAAGAAAAACCAAAAAAGAACTCTCAGTCAAATTTCACAAGCATTTGAATGCAGTGATCTGTTTCACAGTCCTCTCCTGAAACCAGACTGTGAACAAGCATGACTCATTCCAAACTCAGACAAATTCAGCCCTGTGGATTTTTTTGGGGCTGCAATGTAAACACACAAACAATTTCTACCCACTCTGGACTTATTCAAAAGCAGAAATAGTAAGGATAGCTTAGCACCACTGAGCTCTTGGTTTCCTCTTCATCCGAGCTATCCTACAACAAAGACAAACACTGAACTGTGATCTAGCTCCTTGCAGAAAACTTTTTAAAAACTATCCTTGAAGAGTTAATAGCAGTATATAAACTATCAATCCAAATATCATTGGAAGTTTTGCTGATGTCCAAGAAAACTAAAGAAATAGAACAGACTGATACTTCCTTTCCTATCCAGATTAATGCCTACTCTGTATGTTACTAACATTGAAGTTATGTGTCTAGTCTCCATCCAAAGCAGAATGAAAGCATGAAATCTACTCACCTCATAAGATTCATTAGGGAAAATAGTACAAGTCTTTTTAGGAGTGGTTGGTATTAGACCTGTAGTTGAACTTGAGCCATTAACTGGAGGAGTTACACTGTGTGTAGAACTTCCTGTAGTGGTGACTGCAGTTGATGTTCCAGTAGGCCCAGAAGTAGTAGTTGAGCCAGGGGGAAGGGTTTTGAAGGTGGTGGAGGTGGTGGTTGAATTGATTGTAATAAAACTACTAGAGGTGGTCCCTGAAGTGGTGGTAAAGGTTTTTGTTGGAGTAGTACCAGAGGTGGTGGTTGACATAGGGCTGGTTGATACTGATGACAGAGATACAGTAGGGCTGGCAGTAGACTCTGGGAAGGATGGTCCTGAAGTTGTGGTAATAGTGACAGCAGGTGATGTTGTTGGAGTAGCAACAGTTGCAGAGGTTGTCATTGGGGTACTTATTTCTGTTCCTACTGTGGTGGTGTGGGGAGTGGATCTTGAGGGCGTGGGGCCTGAAGTGGTGGTCTTGGCAGTTGATCCTGTTCCAGTGAATGGGGTTGTTGATACCGTTGGTGGTGTGACAGTAGTGCTGCCTGTTCCTGTGGGTGTGGTGGTCTGTGATCCTGTTGGAGGGACTGGGATCCTGTTGGTAGTGGTCTCGTGGACAGGTGTTTCTGTTACTGGTGTGGTGCTGGTGGATCTTGAGGGCGTGGGGCCTGAAGTGGTGGTCTTGGCAGTCGATCCTGTTCCAGTGACTTCAGAGGTGGTAGCTGTCACTGGGCTTGTTGACACTGGTGATGTTGACTGTTGACTAGTGGTGCTCACAGTAAACGCTGTACTTATTTCTGTCGTTCTTGTTGTCGACAGTGGGGTAACTGAAGGAGTAACTGGAGTGCTTGTCTTTGTCGTCATCTCTGATTTAGGTGTTGTACCCTCTTTAAGACAGGGAGAAAACAAGAGTATTTTAAGTAGGGAAATTGCATTTTCTTCCTAATGTAATCTCATTTTCTACTAATCATATGCAGCTCAGTAAGCCTAAGCCTAGGGTCTTTAGATAGAAATAAAGCAGAAATTGTTTTATTAACGGTTTTTCCATCACTGAGGGATTATTAACAAAATTTCCTACATCTTGCATAGGAGACATTGATGGAAACACTACCAACAATCAGTGTCAGAGGGAACATCTTCTGCAGGGTTAAAACTTTATGTTGCAGAGAAGAGTTCAGCAGTCCTAGATCCAGGGGAATCCACTGAGTAGATCAATGAACTCTGGTTAATTCTGTATTGCTGTCATACTATAATCTGTGGAAAGACCATTATTCCCTGTGCTGCTTCATGTGGCACGTTCGTACCACTCTTGATTATGCTCAGAGTCACTTGATTCTACAGAAACTGAGCAGTTGCTGGAGCAGTATGTGCTCCATTTCTAATGCCGAAGCCTTTAAGACTACTCATCCACAAGCTATTTTGGGATGCTACGAACCCCAAATTCACTTTTCTGCTTTGTCACATGGTCAGTTTTCATTATGGTTGCTAATGGAAACTCCTTTAAAATAGTTTTTGATTAGGATGCTAAAAAGTGTTCATGACTCTCACAGGCCAGCCTCAGAGCCATCTGTTTGTGCTTTTATAGCATGATATAAGTAACACATGGTAGAAAGAGAAGCACTGTGTACATAATAGCAGTGCAGTAATAATGCTAGAGGAATTAAGATACACTGGTTCTGCCCACACGGCCCACAAGTACAGTCCTTCAATGAAAACTAATTCACATTCTGGAGAGGACAGACTAACTCCTTCATGTACTTTATGCACTGTAACACAGGCAGATGAACTGGGACAGTAGGGGATATGACATTGCTGCTGAAAGGTTAGCTGGGATATTTTTGAAATATAATCAACCACAATAGTGCAGAGAATAGAAACAAAAACACATGTTAAGCTAACAATAAACCCTGCTTTCTAGAACCAACAAAGGACATGAAACCCTGGGAATTACTTATTGGTTCTGTGGGTGGAGCTTCTGGGGTTCTGGTGATAATACTTCCAGGAGTTCTGATGGTTGTTGGTGATCCAGTAACAGTGGTGGTTGTGCTCGGAGGGCTGGTGGTAGTGGTGGGGGTCTGCGGTGGTGAGGGAGTGGTTGTTGATTTTGGTGTGCTCGGTGTGGATGGAGGTGTGCCTGTTAGAAACACCAGGGAGAGAGGACACAGAAAAAGGCACAAAGGCATGAGTGGGACTCAATAGGAACTGGACAGAAGCTGCGCATGAGGCAGCTGCCACAGACACAGACAGGTCAGCCCACCCCAGCACCAGCCCTTCCTTTCTGGCCCCAGAAAGGAGACTCTTTGAAATCTACACACACACAGGGTCGTGCTGCTCCCCTCTGAGCAAAGAGATGGTGCTGGAAGGTCCTTTCACCCAATCAGAGAGACCTACCAATAGGGAAAAGATGAGGAGGAGCAATACTTTCGATCTAGCTGGGGCTTTCCATCTCTGCCTCATTATCTAGAACACCTTGCTAAATCCTGGGGTAAGAACTGAGATGGGAAGCCGTGATCAGGGAAGGAAGCATGTACAGGAATATGTTCCTGCCTGATTGGCATGTGGTTTTCCCAATGTCACCCTGAAAAATCGCTTCCCAGAGTACTAGCAAATCTCGTCAGTCAAAGACCACAGTTCAGAGAAAGTCACAGTCTACAGAGCAAAACTGTTTCCAAAAGCGTATCCATCCTTCCTACATCTATAACAGCTGACAAACATTAGCACTGACATGGCAAAGGAATGGGAGAGAGGGAAGAAAGTCTACACAGCTATTTCCAAACAGTACCTAAAATGCCAGTGCCAAAAAATCCAAAGCCATGCTACAATTGCACAACATATGCCCAATGACTACATTCTGGCGAGCAGAAGGATGAGGTTCAGCAGAAGCAAAAGCAACATTTCCCATCAGTTCAAGATCTGTGTAAGCTGAACATCAGCACAAAACACCTACTCTGTGATTTTTTGAGTGAGGGAAGCCAAGACTTTTTCCCCAGAACCCCAAAATCTTGCTCCTTCTTAAATAGCCAGATGAAAAGCAAGTTTTAAGCAAAGGCTGTTCCACAGTTGCCCTGCAATTACACCCATCCCCAATCCCACTGAGAGGCACAATTTGAGGTGCCCATGTAGCTTCAGGGCAACCACAGGAAGAGAACGAACAACAGCACCAGCCAGAGAATTACCTGGTGTTGGTAGGGTGGTGGTGTATGTTGGTGTTGGTGAGGATGTGCTTGAAGTAGTTGTGGTGGGTGTTGGTGATCCAGTACCAGTTGTTGTTGTGCTCGGAGGGCTGGTGGTGGTGGTGGGAGTCTGCGGTGGTGAGGGAGTGGTTGTCAATTTTGGTGTGCTCGGTGTGGATGGAGGTGTGCCTGTTAGAAACAGAAGGGACAGAGGAAACAGAAAAAGGCACAAATGCATGAGTGGGACTCAGTAGGAACTGAACAGAAGCTGTGCATGAGGCAGCTGCCACAGACATAGACAGGTCAGCCCACCCTTCANTAGGAACTGGACAGAAGCTGCGCATGAGGCAGCTGCCACAGACACAGACAGGTCAGCCCACCCCAGCACCAGCCCTTCCTTTCTGGCCCCAGAAAGGAGACTCTTTGAAATCTACACACACACAGGGTCGTGCTGCTCCCCTCTGAGCAAAGAGATGGTGCTGGAAGGTCCTTTCACCCAATCAGAGAGACCTACCAATAGGGAAAAGATGAGGAGGAGCAATACTTTCGATCTAGCTGGGGATTTCCATCTCTGCCTCATTATCTAGAACACCTTGCTAAATCCTGGGGTAAGAACTGAGATGGGAAGCCGTGATCAGGGAAGGAAGCATGTACAGGAATATGTTCCTGCCTGATTGGCATGTGGTTTTCCCAATGTCACCCTGAAAAATCGCTTCCCAGAGTACTAGCAAATCTCGTCAGTCAAAGACCACAGTTCAGAGAAAGTCACAGTCTACAGAGCAAAACTGTTTCCAAAAGCATATCCATCCTTCCTACATCTATAACAGCTGACAAACATTAGCACTGACATGGCAAAGGAATGGGAGAGAGGGAAGAAAGTCTACACAGCTATTTCCAAACAGTACCTAAAATGCCAGTGCCAAAAAATCCAAAGCCATGCTACAATTGCACAACATATGCCCAATGACTACATTCTGGCGAGCAGAAGGATGAGGTTCAGCAGAAGCAAAAGCAACATTTCCCATCAGTTCAAGATCTGTGTAAGCTGAACATCAGCACAAAACACCTACTCTGTGATTTTTTGAGTGAGGGAAGCCAAGACTTTTTCCCCAGAACCCCAAAATCTTGCTCCTTCTTAAATAGCCAGATGAAAAGCAAGTTTTAAGCAAAGGCTGTTCCACAGTTGCCCTGCAATTACACCCATCCCCAATCCCACTGAGAGGCACAATTTGAGGTGCCCATGTAGCTTCAGGGCAACCACAGGAAGAGAACGAACAACAGCACCAGCCAGAGAATTACCTGGTGTTGGTAGGGTGGTGGTGTATGTTGGTGTTGGTGAGGATGTGCTTGAAGTAGTTGTGGTGGGTGTTGGTGATCCAGTACCAGTTGTTGTTGTGCTCGGAGGGCTGGTGGTGGTGGTGGGAGTCTGTGGTGGTGAGGGAGTGGTTGTCGATTTTGGTGTGCTCGGTGTGGATGGAGGTGTGCCTGTTAGAAACAGAAGGGACAGAGGAAACAGAAAAAGGCACAAATGCATGAGTGGGACTCAGTAGGAACTGAACAGAAGCTGTGCATGAGGCAGCTGCCACAGACATAGACAGGTCAGCCCACCCTTCACACAGCAAAGGTCCCTAGCACCACCCCTCCCCTTTCTGGCCCCAGAAAGCTGAATCCTTGACATCCATGCACAGAGACAGTCATGTCCCTCCTTGCCTAGTGAAGATACTGAGGATGGTGCTGGAACATGCTTCTCACCAAATCAGAGAGACCTACCAATAGGGAAGAGTTGAGGAGGAGTAATTCTTTGGATATGGCTGGGGCTTTCTATCTTTGCCTCATTACCTAGAACACCTCACTAAATCCTGTAGTAAGAGCTGAGAGCGGAATATGTGGTCCAGTAATGAAGCATGTACAGGAATATGTTCCTGCCTGATTGGCATGTGGTTTTCCCAATGTCACCCTGATAAAGGACATCCCAGCATACTAGTGGATATGGTCACCCAAAGGCCACAATTCACAGCAAGATGTAGTATGCAGAGTGAAACTTCTCCCAAAAGCCTGGCAGGGGAATCCTTCCTTCCTTCCTATATCTATAATCTCTGAAAACCATTAGCATAGACAGGGCAATGGAGTAGGAGAGAAAGCTAAGAACATCTGCAAAGCTGTTCCCAAAGAGTATCTAAAATTCTAATGTCACTAACTTAAGACCCCCTCCAATTGCACATCCTGAGTCCAGTGACAACATTTTGCCCAGCTGAAGAATGAGGTCCAACAGTAGCAAAGCAAGATTTCCCATCAGTTCAGCATCTGTCTAAGCTGGGCACCAGGATGAAAAGGCTCCTTGGAGACTGTTGAATCGGGGAAGCCAAGACTTTTTCCTCATGACCCCTGAATCCTTCTTCCTTCTGAAACAGCGAGCCCAAAAGGCCAGTTTTGGGCACAAGACATTTCCTGGAATGATCAGTAGTTATCCCCCCCATCCTCAATCCCACAGAGAGCCTCAAATGGCAGTGCTCACAGACCTTCATTACAGCCACAGCAAGGGAATATAGGAGAGCACAAAACATAAAAGTACCTGGAGTTGACAGAGTGGTGGTGTATGTTGGTGTTGGTGAGGATGTGCTTGAAGTAGTTGTGGTTGGTGTTGGTGATCCAGTAACAGTTGTTGTTGTCGGGGTGGTGGTGCTGGGAGTCTCCGGTGACGTGGAAGATGTTGGCAATTCTGCTGTAGGGGGTGCTGTGCTCGGTGTGCCTGTTAGAAACAGCAGGGACAGAGAAAACAGACAAAGGCACAAAGGCATGAGTGGGACTCAACAGGAACTGAACAGAAGCTGTGCATGAGGCAGCTGCCACAGACATAGACAGGTCAGCCCACCCTTAGCACAGCAAAGGTCCCTAGCACCACCCCTCCCCTTTCTGGCCCCAGAAAGCAGAATCCTTGACATCCATGCACACACACAGGGTCACGGCCCACCTTGCCTAGTGAAGATACTGGGGATAGTGCTGGAAGATGCTTCTCACCAAATCAGAGACCTACCAATAGGGAAGGGATGAGAAGGAGTAATGCTTTCCATCTACTGGGGGGCTTTCCATCTCTGCCTCAT
>VZTH01001031.1:7243-98424 GCA_013397815.1 Aleadryas rufinucha | reverse complement strand
CTTCCCGACTTTATATTTCTGGCATCACATAGGACATAGTTCCTGATCTCCACAGGAGATCTCTTCAGATCCATGATGAGAAAAATTAAGGTGGTGGAACCCTCAGAGACAAGAGCAGCATCCCAAGAAGAGTGTCTAGATTTAAGGTCCAGCAAAGTCAGATAGCTGTTCCCCTGCAGAGCGATTTACTGAAGCCCACAGGGTTCTGCAGACACTCCGTAATCTGTAACACAAACTTAGTCCTAAGTCTCACAATTTGGCATGTATTCATTCTTCCACTAGGGTAAATAAAATATACCCCCAACTCTTCTCCTTTCATCACCATTTTATGGCAATTTATCACAAGAGAAATTCCAAAGGAAACAGCAGGCATGAGAAGCTCTAGCTGCCTGGGTCTATCACAGCCATATTTCTAGGGAGATTATGACAACCTTTCTTCCAAAAAAGTTTACTCAGTAAAACTGTAGGTTCAGGTCAACTGATACTATTTACAAATTCATTAAGCATATTGGTCCAGTGAACAGGTATCCATCTATATAAAGTGGCACACTGACAACAGGAGAGACAGATAGCAAGTCCTACAGACACAGCAAATATTTTCCTTTGCTCTCTACTCAAAATACAGGACATTATAAAGCATTTGTTTGGTTTACCATTCTGAGCCTGGATACAGAGTCTGCAAGACAAAACTGACTCTATTTCATACACAGAAAACATGCTGTGTACTCCCTAAGGACAAAGGTGACATTATTACACCTCACATTCTATTCCCTATAAAACTGAGTTGCAATTAGACAGATAAATTCCTTAAAACAATCCTTTTTGTCCCTCTCCTTCACGTCCTAACATTATTTTAGAAGCATAGTTTGTATCATAGGGTTTGAAATTATTACCACAATAAGCACAAACTGAAGTCTTGCACAACTTTGTATTTTGCTCTCTAACCAGCCACAAAATATTTGAGAGTTAAAAAAAAAAAAAACAAAAAAACAAAAACAAAACAAAAATCCCACAAATAATCGATTCTTGCTTGGCTGCACAACTGCTGGCAGAAATCCTTATGTGCTTCCACACTTTCCTCCGGCTTCTTTGTTTGGCTTTCAAGAAGATTCTTGCCAAATCTGTCTCACTGACAGAGCTCTTACATAAGTCTCTGTAGATACGCCCAACTACAGGATGTGGCACATGGATTGTGAGCTGAGGAATCAGGAACCAGGTTCCACCACGTGCCTTCTGCTGGCACCATCACCTATCCTCAAGCTCGTCTACCAAGCTGTAATTCGTAACTCCTGTATCTTCTGACTGCACACAAAGTAATATGTACATACAAGAGGATGGGAGAAATAGGAAAAGGGAATTTAGGCTCCCTGATGACATCAGTCTTTGGCATAGAAGATAGATAGTGTCTAGTTCCCATAACTATGGGATGAGCCTCAGAAACAGGACAGAAAAAAAAAATAAAACAAAGGCCCAAAAAAACCAAAAGGGTCTACTAGAGCTCAGTGACATCCTGAAACAATTCCTTGGAGAAATCCAAAATGATTCTATGATGCTGAAAACTCCAAGAACATTGCTACAGCATAGCATCTGTGTAACAGGTTGAAACAGCTTCCTCCATTCAGCAAGGGATCAATTTGCCACTGATTCTTTAAAGAATTGATCCTGTTGAGTCCACTACACTATTGTGGTTCTCTAGCAGGATCCAGGCATAACCAAACACCCCAACAGTGTTGTACATCCCTGAGGTCTTTTAGTCATTGCTATGATCTTCACCAGCCATGCATCTACATACACAGCACAGAGAATCACAGGATTTTATAGAATCCTGTAAAAATCGTCAAATCTCTTTCCCTTTTACTATTAGAGATGACAGGAGTTTAACCAGTTTGGACTTACAGTGTATGTGCAGGAAGTTCACAGGGTAAAAACTCCTTTTACTCCACCCACATTTTGCCCCTTTTTCCACATTGACTGAATGATGGAATATATTAATTCTATAACAGAACATTTTTCTGCTCTACATGTAGAGTCATGTCATTAATAAAAACGTATGATTACACCAGAAGATATCATTAGAATGTCAAATTATTTTGCCAATGGCCTGATGATCTCTTCAGAGATTTACTGAAGTTGTTATTTTTCCCCTCAGTGGCAGTGGGTTGGTTGTTT
Source organism: Aleadryas rufinucha (assembly GCA_013397815.1). Taxonomy (NCBI): domain Eukaryota; kingdom Metazoa; phylum Chordata; class Aves; order Passeriformes; genus Aleadryas; species Aleadryas rufinucha. The sequence continues at coordinate 96,255 of VZTH01001031.1, read as the reverse complement.
CCGCTCCTTGCAACAAAGTGGAAAACCTGGTAATACAGTGTGTATAGTATCTGTTGTAGATGATATTTAATTATTTTTCAGAGTATTTCAGCACTCAACCAAGAAGTTTCCGAAGCAAACATATGAATGTTGATATTTTATTTCAATTTCAACCCTTCTGTGTTTAACACACCACATGTCCCCAGTGTTTCCTATTCATACAGGCTACATTTTTTTTAAGGGCCATCAAGATCCTGAGCCCATAAATCCTGTAGCAGAGAAGCACAAGTATGACTCAGTAATCCACTTTACAATCATAATAAGGGAAGAGGTGTCCCAACTATAAATTCTGATCATCGATTGCAAAACACATTTAAATCCCCTAGCATCACCTATCTTTTAGCATTTTCATTACCAGGTTACATTAGAAGACAGATAAAATGCATTTAAACTTGTCTTATACTCCTTTGTGAGCAGTTGTTTTACTTACTATAGAATGCAAAGAGATCAGGAGAGGAAAGAGATGGTCTAAGACCCCATTTTCAACAAACCCTGACCACAGTAATCGTATTCTCCAGATTTATATCATTCCTGTAGCAGAGCCCAGCTACCTGTTGATGGCAGCTTGAGATGCCAGAGGTGAAGCTCATTAATCAGATGAGAATGAAGTGGACTCTAAGAGACGATAAACCAAACACCCAGTTTCCCAAAGACAGAGCCAGCCAAAGAATTGAAAGAAATAAGTTAACCTTCGTAAAGGACTGTTAAAGAGCAACTTGTTTCACCATTGCCAGGTTCTATCGGTAAGATCTCCAGGTGATTGCCTTTCTTGCTTTCTGTAATTCTTCTCTTTTCTCTCCTTTTCTGTTTTCTTCCTTTCTCTCTTCTTTGATGGTGAAAAAAAAAGTGAATTTTCATTTTGATTGCCAACATCTGACTTCGTTTGCATCTCAGTCTTGCTCTGAATATATTCAAATCCCCCTGCCTCTGTGTTCACACCTTAGGACACATGCCTGAATCAGGACACCCTTAAGATTATTTTTGTTCAATTTTAAACAATTTCTCTAGTAAGATATAGGGTTTCAGGAGAATGTTGGCTTGGGTTTCCTTAGGAATTCGTACATATTTTGTGCAAAAGGTTAAAAGAAAAAGTCAATGTTTCAAGGCAGAATTTCGACCATTTTTTTCAAGGTCCTTTGCTGCTCAACAGGACCTTTCCCACCACTTTTCAGTGAGTGCTTGGCTGAGGTGCAAAAGGAGTTTGGAGAGAATACCACAGCATTCAATTAAAAATAAAAGGCTCACACACCTTGAACCTAGGTTCAGGTTGGCTGGATGCTCTCCTGCTGGATGGCAAAATTCTTGGCAGCTTTCCCTGCCTCTGGATGAAGCCTTTGCCTCATGAAGAACACAGGGCATGTAACTCAAAACAGCTGGTGGTGGTGGAGCAACCCCTGTGAGGGAAGGTGTGGTGTCATGGCTCCCATAGATAATGAGTCATTCCAAATGTATCCAGCCAGGGCTGTTAATGTCCCAGGGCCTGGCACCAGGAGGGGCCTTAATGCCCCTAAATGGGCCACTTGAGTTTGGAAAATCCCAGTGAAGCTGGTCTGACAAAGTGCACATGGAGGTGCCTGGCAGCTCTGTCCACTCAGGAGTGTCTGTGAGCCTTGGGGGGATCAGTGCCCTTCGGATGGGCAGTACTGGCACCTGGCCCTGCCAGGGAATGAGGTGTGGGGATCTGTCATTGAATCACAGAATGGGTGGAAGCAACCTTAAAGGTTATCTAGTCCAACCCCCCTGAAATAAGCAAAGTCACTTTCCACTAGACAACTGGCTCAGAGACCCATCATGATGGCAAAAGCTGTTTGGGGAGAAAATCCAAATCCTTTTTTGTCCATAACTGACTCGTCCCCCTGATCAGTGGCAGTGCAACAGGTCATGCTGCAGATGTGGGAATCACCTGGTTCTCGGTCATGCACGTCTGGCTCAAAAAATTCAGAAAGAGAAGTAGAAGGGGGTGCGACCAACCCAGTTGCAGAGGAGATGGCTGAGGCCTTCTGCAGCACAATTGAAATCCATTTTTTTTTTGGTGAGTGAGGGGGAAGATTTAGGAGGAAAAGGAAGAAAAACCTCTTATTTTTACAAAGTGGTTTGTCTTTTTTTTAATGTGATTTCCAGCCACCAGTGAATTTTTCTTATCTTAATTCCTTAAAAAATAAAAAGGAAGACAGTCAGACAACTAAAATTTATAGACTGTACTAATCCTTAGAGTACAGATCCACTCTTTTGAAAGCCATAAATACAGAGTTAAAGAACCACAGGAAATTAGTTCTCTGAGTTATGTTAATTGCTTCCAACACTCCAGTATCTATCTACACAAGGAAAGAACACAATTTGAAGAAGACATCATAACATATAATGGTTAAAAAAACCATTATGCCTAATGTTTTTTTCTTATGAATTAAAAGGGGTTTGAACCACTTAAGAGGAAAAAAAACCAAGAGCATGTCTGAAACATGGCACAGAGTATACACACAGTAGAAACAATTGATTGGAATACTCTGTTATCTGTCACTTTGAATCCCTCTCTCCAGCAACAGAAAGGCAGCGGAACCCAAGGAAAGCAGCTACAGAAAAAGGGAGAAAGAAAACAACACACTGTGATTACAGTTCTGAATTCATGGATTGGAAAAGGAACATTTCAGTATTAATAGTGTGTTCTCAAAGACCCTGAAGATAAGTAAGTAAATGATATTAGGAGAAAAACATTTTGATAACCATATTTTAAAAGTATAAATCTCACAGTGTAACCAAAAATATAAGCAAGAACACAGTCAGAATTTAAAACATAATAAGTCTCTTATGTTAAAGGTTTGGGTTTGTCAAATTAACTTTTTATCTGAAGCAAAAGAGAAAAGTGATCATTAATGTACAGTTCAACTCAGAATGCTGAAGTTTGAGTACTGGCTTTTTCCCAGCTGTATCTCAAGTATTTTCTGGTTTATGATGAACAGTTTGTGTTGTTGTACTGATAGTTGATCCAAAGTTTTCCCTTTCTTAAAACAAGATAAACATCAGTTAGATCAATCAATGTGAACTCTGACCTTTCTTGGCTCTAATTCAAATGTCCCAGTCCTGCAATATGCCTGCATTCAGCTCAGCACTGGGGCTGAATCAGGACAATGGCTGCATCATAGAATCATTGAGGCTGCATGTGGAGTTCACCATCCTCTCTCTGGAAAACCACTGAATAGGATACAATGGGACACTGAATAACCTGATAGATATGTGTATTGATTTACAAATAACTCTTTGTAAGAGGTAATCAAAATGCAAATTTTCTAAAGAAAGAAGGTGATGAATTTCCTAAACTTCCTATTAAAAAAAATGTAAAGGGCTATGCAAATCACCTTGTATCTGAAAATACATGAAGAAGCGGATTTATATCACTGAAATAATAATTAATTATTAATTTCATCTACCTCAAAAAAGCAAAGCTATCTTTCTTCTTTTCCATATCAAAAAGACAAATAGCTTGGAGATTTGGATCATACACAGATTCTGCCTTGCAATATACATTCAAGGTTGATTTGAAAGCTAGGTACTGAGGATTTTCTTAGACAAATCTATATAGAAAGCTTTCAAAACATGTTGCTTTTAAGGCTCTCTTAACTTGCCATGACTGCAGGGCCTGCACAGGTCAGCCAACGGGAATATAGCCAGGTGGCTATGGCAGTGTCAGAAATTTATCTCAATTGTATTACATAAAATAAATGATAGTTAGGAATGGAAGCAAGTTTGTATAGCTGCGATGAATAGAAGACAGTCTGGCATGTCAGGGTTTTTTGTATAACTGATAATGTTAAGAGATACTTCCTCATGGCTGGCTATGCAGGAACATTCAGCTTTAAAAGAAATATAACGTCTTTCATTTGCATATTCCTCTAATCTTAAAGTTGAAATAACTTAAATGGAATTTTGATAGTACTTCACATTTATTGTTTGCTATGGAAAAAGCAGTTATGAAGTAAGAAATTACACAAGGGCCTAGAAAGTAGGCTTTTTCTTCCCTAGCAGAAGACTAAAACTTAAATATTTCTCTTTTTTTTTTTAGTACTCTGTCCCTTCTTGTCCTGATTTGCATTGTAACCAGAATGACATGCCAACATGCTCCTGATCAATGGCAGTCCTAATTCCTGATACTGGCCTAATTTTTGGTTGTCCTTATCTGGCAGAATAATCACTGTTGTCACAGCTGAGCTTCAGGACTCTTGTAACACAGAGATTACTTACTGGAATAATACTTAAAAGAATATTGTCCTAAATCAAAACAAGTGTCTGTAGACACTGTAGGCTGAAATACATTCAACCTAGTGTACAATGTTTTTGCTTTGCTGGCTGCATTCTCACTGAGGTGTTCTTAATTGTTCTTAGGTTTGTTTTTTTTTGTTTGTTTGGTTGTTGTTTATTTGCTCTGATGGTTTTCTTCTCAATGGCTTTGTGAAATCAGTCTTTCATTGCTAGCACCTTTTTGTTTAACTTTGGTTAAAAATTTAATATTTTAAATATAGCATGTTAATAATTATTTTTCAGTTCTGAATTGCAACAAGTGTACCTGAATGCATTATTCAAGAACAACATCTGATCTTATTTAATATCATGTAACGCTTTGCTTGTTCTTGCTCTTTTTTTCATGAAGATGCAATATAGTATGCTTGCCAAATGTGTACAAGTACATTTCTCCCAAACAAGCTGTTCAGAAATGTTATTAGCCTAAATATCTTGTCCTGAATTTTTTAAAGCATGTTTCTTCTAAGTCAATCATTTTTGTGCATCAGTTATGGTAAGCTGTTTCAGAAACAGCTCTGCAATTGAATGTACAAAAATATAATCAGGAAAAAGTTAACCTGCTAAGTTAGTGACCTTTTTTTTCTCCCTGATTTCTAAGCTGCTGACTGAGCTTGCTTGAATCTCTCTCTTAAATATCTCTAGGGTCTGAGAACCAAATGTTTTCAAGTAGCTGGATGCCTAGGGATTTATGGTTGCATGGCTTTCCAAGAGTATTTAGGTGTATGCAGCAACTCCAATGATGATCACCAAGAATCACACAATTATATGCTCCTGAAAATTCCACAAGGTGCCTTTTTACTTCCTTGAGAACGAATATTCTTAGTTTGTCTTGTACAAATTGTGATCCTGGCAGTAAAGTCATACTAGGCTTTCACCAGCACAGATCTGAGCAGCCCCAAGAGGGGTTATGGCAGGTGGGTTTGCCTCAAAATAAGCTGTCCTCCCTTCTGGGAATAGCTGACATTTCTACTCCTGAAAAATTAAGCTTTGTGTGTACAGAAAACACAAAACTGATTTGTTCTTACGCTGCATCTCCAGATTCTTAGTGCTGACTCATCCCCTTTCTCCCTCCTTTCTGTTTTAACCAGAGTCTTTTCTTCATTCAGTAGACAATTACTGCTTCATCCTTGAGTCACTGTTAGAGCTGTTCTTTCTCACTAGCAGTAATTTTTGATACACACCTTGCTCCAGGAAGCATATGCATAATTTCATGTTAGATGCCAAACTCCTTAGAGTATACAGACTCTTATTTTGTGTCCATAAAAATGGCTATCTTTTTTTTTCAAAATATCTCATGGCCCTGTAAATACAGCTGGCAATACAATGCAGAGATTCAACACTGATAATGGTGACAACATATTGGTAGAATTTTGCATTTTTAAGTATCATCAAAGGATCACTTTTTTGTGAGGAGCAACTACTATGTCAAAAGCCTCTGTAAATACACAGAATAGCCTTTCTTACCTGGCCTTTTGTATTTTCCTGTCCTTTTGTATCAGGCTGAGTCTCCCTGGCAAATTTAAAGCCTACTGTAAATGCAGATCATTTGTTTTCTCTTTGTAAGAATGGGAGCTGTATGTTTGTCCATGAGGCTAAATGCTGGCCTGTACAAATCATTCAAGTAAAAAAAAAGGATGGATCTGAATATCATGAGCCTAGAACATCTGTGGCCATATCTGAAGCTAATGTTTTTAATTAGGTGAAATAGCAAGTGGGATGTGCAGCCAGTAACCTTCCTCACCATATCATAATGCTTTATAGGCAATTTTACATCCTGTGTGTTCTTCTTTCCTCTCCGTTGACAACAATTTGGATTGGCTGTGGAATGCAATGTACAAATAAACATGCAATCACAGTACACAGTGTGTAAATCTGCTTGTAAAAACTGCTGATGAAAGAGGTATCTAAGTTAATCTTTTTTATCCAGCTAATGTGAAGAACCTGTTGGTGGGAAGTGCACCTCACAGCACTGATGGTACTTAAATGATGCAGTCACAACTACATTTCTGTTTGAATTTTCTCCCAGATAAATGATCAGGTAAGTAATACAGTGAGGGAAGTGTTCTGGTAAAACAGATTATGTTTTTAAATAATTCTGAAGTTGTTACTTGCTTCACTTAACAAGCAATCTCCTGTGAAATGTTAAGGCCTTAAAGTTGGGTTAATTAGGTGTGGAGATCACACAACATACAAAAACCAGCTTGATGTGTTTACTTCTGAGTTTCAGATTTATGCTGTGTGTAACAGTCACTGGATTCTGAAATGTTGACTTGATGATTATTTCCTACCATTATATCATTATTTGTTTTTCTCAGTATTTCTTTATGTAAACTAATTTGGTACAGTGTTTGGAGAAGAGAGACATAAAAGAAGTGCAAGCACAGTAAAGCTAAGTTGTTTAAATTTAGAACAGGCTGGGAAATTTTCAATTTTCTTTCATTAGTAAAATGGTGGTTTGGAGAAAACAAAAATTATTCATTCAATTCAAGCAATAACCTACTAAGGAAAGAATTGGAAAGGGTTTATAAGCTATTAAAATACCAAACATTTTAAAATAAAAGGGCTATGTGCAGGTCAAGTCCTCTTCCCCTAGTATTTTCAATTAAAACACAGTCAACCTATAATTAAGAAATAAAAGTTAAGAATTTAAAAATTATTTCTAAAATCATGCAAACTTAGATTGAGCTCACTAAACACAGGATATTTTAATTTAAAAAACTGAAACAAACAGATATCAACTTCTTTTACCGATACTAGGTATGAAGAAATGCAAATATCAAGAAAAGTATAATGTGATAGAAGAATGTGTGTCTTGCATATATCACTTCCAAAAGATTTTAATGGTTATTATAAATTGGAGCAAATAGGGAGTGGTTAAAGGTTTGACTTAAGCTCTGCATCAACTTTTGTATTAGACTGTTTTCCCATTTACTGCACAGGGAATTTTTTATTCGGGTGTCTGCAGTTCTGTATTCCGAGCACCCAGTTTTGTCTAATTTTGCTTCTCCTTTTCCATTAATAAACCTCTTTGGTTCAGAATAACAGATCCAGAAGCTGGCTTTTCGGTCCCTTTGTGGTGTAATCCAGAAACAAGTATTCCAGGGAGTGTGCATCTGAGCATCTGAGCTGGTGCATCTGCACTACAGCTGGGCTCTACATTTCCATGCCTCCTTCCAACACGTGGGGTGAGCTGGGACCACAGAACAGAAATCCAACATGGCTATTTTCCAGTGGCGCAATGCCCAGGACCTGACAACACTAAGCTGCTTGGCAGAGGCTTCCAATATCATTGGCGTCAGGCCTGGCCTTGAAATCGGGGAGCTGATCACAGATCTCTACCATCTCACTGGCTCCAAGACTTACTCATGGCAAAAGAGGATGTGACACCCCCTCTTTTCCATGAGTCTGATCAATCATGATTAACTCTGCTAATTAAACTTGGGCTGCAGAGCTGTAACACTAGTGTAAATGATCAGAACCAGACCCATCAGACATTTTGGTCCTAATTTTCTTTTGCGCAAGTGTAATTTCACATTGCTTATTTAACATGCTGCTCTCTATGCTGTCAAAACATGAAAAGTGTCCTAGCATATGAGAGATGCAAAGCTGACTTGAATTAAAAAGTAAAGAAATTTAAAAAAAACCCTCCCAATTCTAAGAGATAAATCTTGTAAATCTTCATTCTTTGGGACTTCTTGCTTGTATAGTAGACAATAATTTACAGGCTCAAACCCTACTGCTTCAACCTCTCATTCTGATCAGGGGAGGGAGCAAAGCATTTCTGTGATGAGCGTGCAAAATATGCAACAAGCATGCATGTGAAAAATTCCTTGATATTATTGATGCCTTCCGTTTTATTTGAGTAGATTGTAGTCTCACAGTAAATACACATATATATCCTCATTTACTTAGGATATTGTATTCAGTCAAAGAAATACCCACGTGATGAATTTCCCCAAACATACTATGCAAAGAGTGTTCCTCAGAGTTAAACAGGGAGAGTCATTGATTTTGTTTGCTAAGATTAAAAGTAAAGAACCATAAGGCAAAATTAGCAGTCAGCAGATGCTACTAAGGGCATCCATTGACTACAATTAGACTACAGAACACAATCAGATGGATACTGTTCTAGGCACCTGAAACATGCACATGATTAAGGGTCTCCTGTTAAGGAGTTTATCTTATCTACCTCTTCATAGGAAACAAACACTATGAATTAGAGATATTTTGAAGATCATTAATAAATCAGTCAATCATACGTAATATTAATCTGCAATCTGTTTTATTAGCTGTTGACATTCTTTCTACACAAAGAGAAATGCTGGTGACTTTCTTACCACTCTTTGAATACAAATGTTTCTACTGAATTGCCTGAATTTTCTTTGGGAAGTCATGGTTCCTGTTCTGGTAAGAGGAACAAAGCTTTGCACTGAAAAACCAGTAAAAATGAAGTTTTGCACTAATGATTTCATTTGAAACAAGGAATAAAAGAGGAAACAGAACACTGGTGTATAATAAGACAATATGGTCATTGGGGGCTAAATTAAATTATAGCCAATGTACATGATAGTGGTTTAATTTCTGTTTTTGACAAAGTGAAATAATAATCATACCAACAGGAAAGACTGTATGCTGTAAAAGCAACTGCATTCTTTGACAAATTATAATTATGGAAATAGCCAAGAGTATTAGGACTGTTCAGAATAACTGAAGGGCACCATGAGACAACACTTTTTTTTCTTCACAACTTGCCATTTTTTACAGATAGGTCAGCTAACTTCATCAGTCTCATGGTTTAAGACATTTTTTTTCCTTGGTTTATCCTCTATGCCAAGGTAATTTTTTGTAGAAATCCTGTAAATTTTCAAATGGAAAATAATTTACTTTATCACTTCTGTACTATCTTTGATGTGTGTTGGCGGTGTTGCAATTTTCATAAGTCACATTTTACAGATTATGATGCACAAAGAACTTCCATGCATATTGGATATAAACAATATAAAAATAAAGATAAAATATTTAGTATACATGCTCATAATGGTTGGGGACAGGGTGGGAGAAAATTAAAAAGAAAAGGAGGAATGGAGAGGATGAAAATTTCAGTTCTTTTGGACATTTTGCTCACTCCAAAATGTGTTTTCCTGTGAATTTCGCAAAGCTGTTTTTTTATTGATGTAGATTACTTTTTTCATGAATCATTCAAAACCTGCCTTTTGAAGAAGAGGATATGCATATTTTAATGCATACAATTAATTGTATCTTATATTATAATAGCAAATTCTTTCAGGTTTTCTCTCTACCAATGTTAAAAAGGGGAAAACCATATGACTAATTATATTAACAGGAAAATGGGAAACAAACAAAACAGTGACTAAATAAAATGCAGTCAGGAATTTGTTTCATTAAGATCTCAGTAACTTCTGCAGATTTTAATATGTTATTCTCTATTAATGAAAATGTTTCAATGAGAGAAAATGGGACTAATCCTGCAAAGACCTGAGTTTAAGTATTTCCTTACCTTTTTTCTTTTCCCCTTTTCCTAGATCTGCATTTTATCACCATGGCAAGAATTTTAATCCTGAAAACGAAACACAAGAATAAGCAGTGAAATTGCTGCTATTTTGGACTTTGTAATAGATTCCCTATGTGGACAAGTCATATATGATCTGATTCAGCAACCCTGATTTACACAGTGTTCACATCATTAATGCCATCAATATTAACAGGGCTCCTCGTGCACATAAGAGGTACTCACCTAAAAGGTACAAAACCATGCTGTAAATCTTTTGTATCCCTTTTTCCTGGCTTCTTCTTGTAATAGGAGTATGGCTACATTAAATGTGTCCAATTTTTAATAGACTGGGTGTTTGATAGAAGTGCATTTTTATCAGTATTTTGTTTCATAAAATGGAACAATGGGCTGTGACATTTATGGATTTAGAATTTTTGTTTAAGAACAGTGTAGATAATAGCACAAAAAATTGATAGTGTTGATTTCCAACTTTCTGGAATTAAATAGCTTTGACTGTCTAAAATCGTTACTTCCTGTTCAAATTCCCTCAGAACTACTATCTTATTTTGCTGCAGGAAACAAAACTGTACTATATTAAGAAAGCAAAGTTGTCTCTCTTCCTTTTAAAACAACACTTCCCTAAACTCGTTTGTGAATGTAAAATGCAGCTTTCCAAAATTTAAAAAAAATCATATGGTTAATTTTTTTTAATTACATGACTCTTCTAACATGAAAAATAAACCTGCCTGCCAATGTCTTCAGAAATAAAAACCCTGCACGTACAGTATGGAAAAAAAAAGATAAAAGATCTCTCAAGAGTAAAGTAGCTGAAAGCCATCATGGGATCACTTCAGGTTTTTTGTTTTCTTACATTTTGGAAGTGTGACATTTTGAAAGGAATGGCAGTGAATGAACTATCAGATAAAGGGATGACTTCACCATGAAATGAGTGTAGTCATTGTACTCAGAAAAAGAAAGTATTTTTTTCTCTTTTTTTAAGTGTGGGTGCTCTTTGTTATTTAAAGAATTCTGTTAAATTTTGGAAGTTAAGTGCAGCGCTTACCCATTTTTCTACCTCTGATAGGGAACTGGCAATCCACATTTTGGAGAGTTAGGTAAGATTTTAAATAAAGTAAAATGAAAAAGTGCCCATTTCTTTTAAAATGCTTCTATTCTTTTTTGTTATACATTATACATCAGAGTGATATTTGAAGGCAGATTTATTACACACCCTGGCAGAATGCTTTGTACATTTATAATGCAAAGCTTTTATCTAAAGTTCAGAGCATTATTTTAGAAAGAAGGTGCATCGTATCTGTGAGACAAGTTCTATTCCTATTGAAAGGTGTCCATAGGAATTGAAAATATGTGGTAAAACTGAGAGTCAAGGAAGAGCTGAAAATGAAATCTGTATCATTTGCTTATTGTAGTGTTGCTTTTGAGCCTTACTCTCCTGATCTAATTGAAGATGTTCCTGCTCATTGCAGAGGGGGTGGACTAGATGACCTTTAAAGGTCCCTTCCAACCCAAACTGTTCTCTAAGAATCAAGTCTAACTGCTCGGTCTGAGAGTTATACACAATTTAATACAGTAAAACTAATTTATATTGTAGGCAAATATTGAATCTGTTAGAATTTGGAAATCACAGAATATCCTGAGTTGGAAGGAACCCACAAGGATCATTAAAGTCCAACTCCTGGCTCTGTACAGGACAGCCCAAGAATCACAGTAAAATGGTCTTAAAAATATTTAAGCTCATTCTGCTTTAAATTATTTCCCAACCATGCCCTTAGCACATGAAAAAATTGCTATTGTAAGGACAGAGCTCTGTTCATGAGAGGAGACTGAGTTGTGTTTTAATCCTATATTGACAACTAATGACTGGAATTTCCAGAAATAAAAGCATTTGTACAATCAATCTCCATCATTTAGGATAGCAGGAAGTTTGACACCATGTGGCTTTCAAAATGGAATCTAATCTGCCTGCCCTCATACCTGTATTTTCAAATATCACTTGCTGTTCTGTGTTTTTATTTTCTGATGTTCCTTGAACAATTTTGAAGCAGCTTGAAAACACAGTTTTGCATCTGAGCCCTTCGCTCTGTGCCCACAGTCATTGCTAAAGACAGCAGTCAGGTTTAGGGCTTGGAGTTATTTTCTAATTGGGGGGTTAGAGGGGTTATTTTCTAGTACTTCTTCAATGTTGGGAATTCAGCACTGAACTGAGAAGCCCAAAATGAGTTCTCAGACCTCACCAGCAGTTCCAGTCTGCAAAGGAATAAACATGATGCCAATGAAGTCATACCATGCTACATAAAAAGCATGCAACAAGAGGGTTAAAATGTTTCGAATAAACTTAGTTATCTTTAATAGGTTAGCATTACCTTACCAAATAATTCTTCAATGTTATTATAACCAAAATTTTCTATGAATAATATTTTTTGAGGCAAAGTAAAAATTATAGTCAAAAGGTATTTTTTCCATTAAACACATTCAAATAGAAGTCACCTTTTTCTTTGTGTACTTCATGACCACTTGACACTTCTTCTGCAAGTCACCCCTGTCCACAAAGAGAGATAACACATTGGTGTTAAAGCCAAATACAGTGATCCTAATCTGTGTTAAGGCTTTTCTTACTGGAAATAAAAAAATATCAGTATTTCATGAAGTGATTATTTCAGTGGGACAATTTGTGAAGTCACAAACTGCTTGGTATGTAAGTACCCTAATTTGGATTCCCTGGCTGACCTTCTTCTGTACCGCAAACTGTGATAAGATTCCATGAATCTGAAATGGTGTAGGACACAAATATATTCCCTTTTTTCCTGTCTCTCTCAGGCCAGCTGTCTTCTGTCAGACCATACTGATGAGACAGGCAGGGGAATGCCCACCTTGGAAATACTTCTAAGAGACCCTCACAGCTTCTGTTTTAGATTAGGATTTGAATTTCTTATTAGCTGTGGAATGGTATCAACATTTGGAGAGTTCATCATACATGCCATATGGCATGGAAACTTAGTAAATTTGAAAAGCTGAGGAGTGTTGTCTGAAATGTTACCGGAGTCCACAATGTGGACTTTAGCATTAAAAGTGCTGGTAATAAACCTGAGTACTGACATGTTTGTAAGAAAAGCAGGTATATGAGATCACCAGTTTGTTATGCAGGCAAAAACACAGTGAACTTAAACAATGGGAACTCCAAGCCAGACAACTTCATACCAGGAACACTGTCAAGTGCTCTACCAGTGAGAGTAATTAACTAGTAGGAAAAAATAACTAGAGCTGTGATAATTTCTTGTCATACGATTTTAGTACAAGAATCCGTGTCTTCCTGAAGGAAATGTAACCCAAATATCACTTAGCTTGATGGACCTGTTGCCTCTGTAATGTAAAAAGGATGGCTGGGATGGCCACAGCTGGTTCAGAGCAAAGGGCAGAGCTAAGCTTCCTACCACCTCCATTGATAGTGGGGTTTTACTTTTCTTTTGATTTAGCCATAATGGATTTCATTATTTTAGTGGAAGAAATGCTTCCATTTTACGTTATGAAGATAGATATGTGCTCCTCTTTGTGCTCCTAAAACACGCATGTTTTAATATTAAAGCCATTGCTAATTACATGCTTATTAGCATATTTCCCATATTTAGTGTAGTACTTGGGATATAAACCAGTGTGCATGTTCTAGGGAAATACTGGATTTGTTCTTCTTTGCTTATCTGGAAAACAAAGACAGAGTGGAAGGGCATAACGCATGCAGTGATGTCAGAGCCATTGCTCCCCCACAGAGCGCTCTTTAAGGGACTGAAAAGAATTTCTGGTTTTTGTCCCACCCACTCATGTAATACATTCCACATCAGGCAAACGAATGTTCATCCTTCAGTAGAGCATTTATGTCCTTCATAGAGCTTCCTACTTGATTCAAAAGTTTCAAAACTCTATGTGATACAGTTGGTTCAAACCCCATTGATAAGTCAATGTCTGCTTAGCTCTAAAGTAGACCAAAGGCCGGGTAATTAACGTCCTGAGAGATCAGAAAAAACTTACGCATGCATTTCTAGATACACTCGTATTTGCTGTCAGTGTTCAATCACTTTCAGGAAACTGGACTGTGATTTGGAGCATATGTTTCTTGTTCCCTAATCAGTAATCAGACCCACCAAGAGCCACACACTGATGTGGAGTTGGGGCTAGAAGGTAAAGCACTGATTAAGGATTATAGCTGAGATGTAGTTTGACCCATCAGTGGGTCCTCATATCTGCTGCTCAGATAGATTTAGAAATAGAGGTGGATTTGTAAAGCAAAATGATCAAATCCTTCATAAATGAAATGAAAGTTTCCATCTAATGGGCTGATTTTGCAGTATTTATGTAAACAGTACAACTACTTACATTTTAAATATAGAAAAAGTCAAAAGAGCACAGATCTAATAGTCAAAACTGTTCAGACTGATTTTAGTCATTACTGATATATGCATTGTGTGTATGGATCTGTAGAGGAGCTCATCACTGTCAGCAAAGAAAAAACATTCCTAAATTTTAGCCCCTTCCCTTCTTCCCCACACCAGACATTGTCTTTAGTCTCACAGTTCTTTGTGATATAGAAACTCAGAAAAAGTATTTCCATACCTTGAAATTTCCAACAAAAGTAATGGCAAAGCTACCACAAAGCATGGCAAGGATCAAACATCATTTGTCATGAACAGGATCACAACTAATGGCAGTAAGAGAGAAATGGAGGAATAAAGAACAACTCCTTTTACAGCCACAGTCTGAATCTTCCAATCCAACAGAAGGCATGTTTTGCAGACAAACACAGAATGCCTTCCAGGATGCTCTGCAGAATCCAGTCATACTGACAAAAGTGTTTCTAGAACAGTGATCTAGTAGAGAAATGTTTACAGTACTTTGATGAACAGAAAAAAGAAAATCTTTTCATGAAGTCTGCAGACTTTCACACCTTGACATACACACATGAATCAGTAAGATTTGTAATAAGCAAATTTTATAATGTCAAAATTTCAAAGTCCCTGTGCTATGCAACTTGCTCACTGAGAGACTTGTAGGGCCCAGGACTGGATTCACAGTCAAGAGAGCAGATTAGGTCCACATTCCGTGAACTTCCCATTCAGGTCCATCTATCTTTAATGAAAATTAATAATTTAATCTCCATGTTACTAACACATTATCTCCTTCAAAAGGTACCAGTCCCTAGCCCATGGGTCAGATCACAGTCTTTAATTTCATAATATATTAAGGCATTAACAATAGTTCAGCATTCAATATCAAACAAAGTTTTCTGTCTACAATTTTTGTCATTTTTCCTATCCTAAAAGCTGATGGCAATCACTTATGCTCAGATTATAAACTATATCTTCATCTATGGCTTTTCTTATCATAATATATGAAAGTGGCAAATACAATCTATAAATAATCAGTATGGTATGAAATTTCACAAGGTCCTTATCATTTTATGTCATTATTCCTGTCATTGTATATTTCTCTCTTTTTATTGTAGGAATATTTTCTATTTAGTGTGGGGGTTTTTTCTTCCCCTTTTCTTATTCCCATTGATGACTGAAAGTATTCTGCTGTCTAAAATACAAAAGTAGTTTGTGGTCTTTTCAAAATGTTGATTTATATTCAAACCTACTATTTCTTTTTCTGTTTATCTCTCTCTTTGTTTTTTAGTCATTTAAAGGCTCAAGATTTAAGGTGCACGTATGTACTTGTGAAATTAATATAACTGAGCAGAGTGTACCCTGATCTTTTCCCTGAAATGTGGTAAAGTTTGTGCTGTTGACATTTCATATCATGTCTCTGCTCTTGTCCTTAGAGGATAACACTTCCCTTATCTTCTCAAAATACAAATTTACTTCTGTACTTCCAGGTATATTTGTTTCATTTTGCTTTACTCTTGCTTGAAAATAAATCCCTTTAAAATTCTTTGTGAGGAAAAACTCTGAAGAAGCCCAGCTGGTTGGCAGCTGTGAGCCAGGGAAGCCTTTGATTCTCAGAATTAAGGACAATCTGATTTCCTTTGCTACGCACACAAGAAGCTTTGGGTTCACAAAGAAAACCTAGAAAGAAATAAATGAATGGAGCAAATAAGCAAGCTTTCAAGTGTAGGAGGTTTCTGGTGAAGTAAACATTTGGCTATTTCTTAGCTCACTAGGCTAAATGCAAAGGAGGTAAATCAAGTTAGGAAGAAACTTATACTTAGGACTGGAAGAAACTTATACTTAGGTCCTCTAAGTAGGCAGCCACAGTTCTGGACTGGAATGGAAAGCAAATGCATTTCAGATAGAAGTCTGTGCAGCATAATTCCACTTGCACACCAGTCAATGTCTATTAGATTTAAACTAGTATTTCTTGAAATGTTTTATTTTTATATACTTCATTCATAGCCACAATTTTCTTATAATAATTTAAAAATAAAAATGAAATTCTAAAATATGCCAGGAAAAGGGTTACATTATTAAAATATTAGAACAACCTAGAACCTGAACATCTCAACTAAACCTCACTTTCAACAACTGAAGTATTTCTAAAACATAGTGAATTTTGGTGGAGTCTGAAATCCTACATGGAGCCAGGTGGAGGAATACAGGAGTAAATTATCTGCAGATGGCATCAGGGAGTGGACTGGAGTACATATGAAAATTAGCCAAATTTACAGCATCTCTAGCATACTTATCTTTGTAATAATGAATGCAAAATGTGTTGAATATGCAAAATGGATAAACACGTAATTATACTAAGAGTTCTGGCAAACACAGTTGTGCAGGTTTTAAAGATTCACTTACTAGAAATGGGACCACGTGAAGCCTTGATATTTCACTTTAGAGTACTCTTTCAAGCATCTCTTCAAACCACTAAGAAATACATGAAGAAATGCAAGAATAGCTCCACCAGACCAAAGTAATGATAGCTATTGATTCAGAACAATAAGTGAAACCAGGCACTAGGACCAAAAAAATACTCAGTATCACTTCTCAGTGCTTATACAGTAGAAAGCAACATGAAAGTAAGGAGAAAAATGCCTGGATTCTGAAGAGTGGACAGGATCCTGAAGGCAGAAAGAAAAAATTTCCCATGATCTCCGATTAACATTTTAATAGAATAAAAAACATGTTTCAAAGGGCAGATTGTGGAGATGACACACGGCAGTTTGAAAAATGCTTTGCGATTACAAAACACAGAATTTTATTATCAGCCATCGAAGAAGAAACAAAGTCTGCACAGAATATTCATCAGCACACCTGTTGCACCTATTACAGCACAGCTTAGCCCTGTAAGAGTGGCTGCCACTAAAAAAATAGTTAAGTACAGATCTAACCCTGTGGTAGACAGTGAGCCCATGGCACCAGGGATTATAAGAACCCCTGGAGAAAAGGTCCCCTAAGTGGAGAAATTCTCCCAAGGGTAAAATGATCAAAAAGGCCTCTCTCACAATGCCCTGTTCTGTTACAGAAATGTACCCCAGCTCTGTTTCCCCTATTGGCCTGTGGGCCTTCCCTGCCCCTTTCTACCCTATATGGCCCTAATCCAGAATGTTCTCCCTTCCCTGTTTCCCCATTCACCCTTGTTCCTTTGTCCCTCCCTCACTAGTTCCCTATTAGCTCCCATACCCTAACCCCACCTATGTACCGCCCCATGCGCTCAGACCATTGGTCCCTGATGCTTTCCCCACCCCCGTATTTAATCTTCAACTGGGTATCCTTCTGCGTCCTTGTCACTGGCCGCATTCACAAGCAGCAGGGCTGGAATTCAAGTCTGCCGTGGAATCCCACACAAGGACCCTTCCTGCCTCTTTCCCATTGACCTGTCGAAGAAGCTGTCCGGTGTGTATGTGTGTGTGTGCAGCAGCTGCCGAGTGACTTTCTATTAAGAGTCGGTTTTGGAGTCATGGCACCCCACCCAGAGCACCCCCGGAACCGACATAAGCCTTTATGCAGTATACATTACGTGTGACTGGAGATATCCTGAGTTACTCGCCCAGCACAAAAGTACTCTTGGTGCTGAGTTTTAACATGCAAAGCTATAGAAACCATCCAGTGACTTCACAAATTGTCTTATGCTTGAGACTTGGTAGCAATCCAGCTCCATCATGTACCTAATGAATACTGAACCAGAAAATGGGCCAAATCCTTCATGTGGAAGTATGTCTTTACATAATTCCATACATAGTGATATTTACATTTGCCTATGAATGATACTTAGCCTGCTGGACAAAGTGGTTTTCATTGGAAGCACATCCAAGATCATATAATGAATGTGAAAATTCTGTGACAGATGCCAGTCAGGGAAAAGAAGCTATGTGGGAATAGAGTAGATGGAGTAGATGGAAACTCAAGCATTTTTGCTAAGATGAAGACAATTTTGTGTTTTAAAAAATTTTAGCTTAGCATTCAAAATACATGAAGGACCTGTGAAGACATATGTGAGTGAATATACATAAAGAAACAATACAGACTTTAGGTTTAGAGATAAGAAGAAACACAGAACCTCCACTTGGAAAACTCTGGAAGACTTTATTTTCCCTCACTGCTAATCACTGTAGCAAATAATTATGTAAATCTGTGAAGAATTATGCAGAGAACAATAACTGGAAAACTGACATCTAGAAACTGAAGACACAGGCTTTCAATTTACAGTGCAGACACAGAGGCCGCGACACACTTTATATATACAGGGTAATTTCAAGTAGTAGATGCTAACTTAAGGCACATTCTCCTGCCTGCCCCAAAACAAAAGGGATAATATAATTTTAAGGAAAAAAGTGCAGCAGAATTAACAAATAATTCTCAGGTACAAAGACTGATAAAGAAATTCAGAGCTGATATATTGCTGTTTTCTTCTCTTTTACCCTTTCATTTAAAGTGGCAAAAGAGGGCTTTCTAAGACATAAACCCCTTATTTTCCTGGTTTTTGCTCCCTTTGTTTGATCCTTGCCTTTTTCTGAGTATCAACACACTTTTCCATTCCTTCCATAGCTCACAGTTTATGCATCCCCATGCTTCCCTGCAGGAAATACTTTAAAGACGTTAACAATTGTTTTGTTGTCAATATGTAAAAAGATAATGGTTATTCCTTGATCATATGAGTAATCACAATTACTGCTAAATCAAATTGGGTAAATAAAGCTTGACTCAAGCTTTCATTGCTGGTGGCTTTGTTAGTATTGTAAGCAGATCTTTATCATATCAGAAAATACCTTAACATCTCTAAGCTGGGAGAGCTACTAAAATTGTATAAAATGTGTAAGAGTAAGAATGGAGAGAATATAAATAACCATCTTTACTGTATTAGAAAGAGTGGGATCTTGAAAATACTCAAGAGAGTTTGCAGTATTTCATTCAGGCAGCTTTGGACTGCTCACAAGATTTAACTATAGACTTTAAAAAAAACCTGTTTTCCATTTGTCTAAAAACCAGAGATGCTGGTGTTTTAATCAAGTATTTTTCATGTCAGTGGTTTAAATATGAAATATGCTTTGTGCTCAGCTACCTTCCTGGTTTAGAACTTGTCATTACTCGTATTTACCAGGGGTGCCTCCAGTTACACATCCAGTTGTGCCTGACATTCGAAGAATCCTTTCGCTGTCTTCCCAAAGTCCCTGCCTGTAATCATCACTAATTTTTACTGGTTATAGAAGCATTGTAAAGGTTTTTGAGTCTCAAATCACTAATGTATTTGAAATAAAAAGCCTTTTTTTGTACTTCCCCCTGTAAGATTCACCCTTTGCCTCTCAAGCTCTGGGACTACTTGGGGACCAGGTTTCACAGGAATCTGTCTTCAGTGCAGGAAGGATCTTCAGTAAAAACATCCTTCTTCCATTTTTGGTGTGTTGCTAAAGAAAACCAGAAATGGCAGTTCATTACCTGTGTTTCTGAATTCAGCACAGTACTAGCAGATGTTAAGGAATAACCAAACTGAGGGACTAACCATATAGCAAAACACAACAATTACATTATTGCAGTGTTTTCACTATCATTGTTGGGTTTTCTTTTATTTAAGCAAAAATGGCACACAACAGAGATTTCAGAAATGTGAATTTTATTGAGATTTATTTCATAGAAAATTTAAATACAAGAGATTAAATAGAAAGTCTTGTCAAGTGAAAGCCTGTGAAACTGAGTTCCAATCACTGAGCAATGTCTGATGGAATTGCTAATTAGATCACATATTTCTCCTTAGCTGTAGAACAAGGAATCACGCCAATGATTCCACTTTTCATCTGCAGAGTAAGTTTTCAATCCCTTTTGTAACTGGTTAGTACAGTACAAGGTACAAATTCCTACTGATGCTAAACAGAAACATTTATGTATTTATAAGCTAATATATGCCTAGGGAATAGAAAGCCTCCAACTTTTATTTTTCTAATATTTATCATCCATTGGAAAACAGATGGTAGGAGGTAAGCCAGGTTATCTCAGACTTCTTGTGATGGTTTCAGTGGCAGAAACCCAAACAGCCTCGTATGCAGCAGAATACCTATCCCACTGGCAGCCAGTTTTTTTCCACTTAACTCCTTTTTTTGCTTGGAGCCAATCCAGCCCAGTTCAGCTCTTTTGTAGGAACTGAGGAACCAGTATTGATTTCCCATTTAAACCAATCTTGCGTAAGCCCACCACTGCCTCCCTCACTATGAATGAGAGAAGCACTGGAAGAAACCAGCTGCAGCATTTTCAACACGCAAAATTGCTTCTTCGAGCTGGATGTGAGCTGAGTTGCAAATTAGAAAAATAAAAAGCGAAAATGGCAGCACAGATACGGTTTCTTTTCAAGTCTGATACACATTCAGCACTGCCTTCCTAGAAAGGATTCTCAGAAAACAGGGAATTTGCTTGTTAGAGCGAAAGGAAAAGATTCTTATTATAGGCTTCACTGCAGTTGTCAGCCAAGATAAGAAATCCTTATACCACAGTGGCCTTAGAACAGTGAAGCAATGAGGGTTTTTAAAAAAAAAAAATCAAAATTGTGCACTGTGGTTTTTTATGAAAGTGTGAAAATCTGTTATAACTGTCTTTACTGAGTGGTTATGGATTTAAGCTGAAGACTGCAGTGATGCTTGAGGATTCTCAGGCTCCGTGTCATGAAAGTTTTGTTTTCAGATTCTGAGTTTTCAGCAGGCGTCCATTGCGATCAGAGGAAAAAATATCTCCAGTATGGATATTTTTAGGGACTAGCAGTGAAATTTTCCCACACCCTTTAAGGATAAATAATGCTAATAACATTGATGCAAACTTTCCAAAGTCACTTTGCAATGAGCCTCGAATATCTAGGATGCAGTTGCTGAAAATTGCAGCATAATTTGGTAGAAAATTGGCAGTACTTCCTGAAGTATAACATAGAAAAAAAACAAAATTTTGAATTGTGAGTTGAGAGTCACTGAGAGTATTTGACCCCTACAAGAAATTACCAAGCTAGCCTAAAAATCATACTTTTTAAGTTTGCACTCGAAATGGCTTAGCAGCTCTCTGACCTAATTCACTCACTCTCTGTTCTTAGCTGTTCACAGTCTCTAAAATGGGAATCTATATCTGGAGTTTGTCAGGGACAAATTGTTGGAAGCTCTTGCATGGAAACAGGATACTTCCTTCTTCTCCTGGCATATCTGCAAAACACTTAAGGGTAACTATCCCCAGACACTCCTGTTCTGGATTTTCATGGATAAACAAGCCACCAAACCCAGGTCATGACTGTTCCTGCCCCATATGAACACCAGTGGTGCAGTGAGATTAGTCCACTGTGATTAATAAAGACTGAAAGGACAATCTGCAGCAGCCTGATGGATGGAGCAATTTTAAACTGTACCACATGGTACAGTCTGAGAAAAAAAAACAACTGCAGCTTCCTGACCCAGCCTTTCAGGCTGTTTGCAGCCTTACAAACAAAGGTACGAGCTGCTTCTACACAGAGATTTTGACTAATGGGGAGAAAAGACCAGTTTTGATTGGTTTCTTTTTCTACACAGAAAGCAACTGGCAAAATGGAGTCCATTAGGATATTATGAAGCTTAGATGTCAGCAACTGTATTTTTTATTTAAATGTTCTTTGTCAGAGAACTTTATGTAAGAAGATTTCCCACGAGAAAGAAATTGAGACTTAGGTGGATTATTTTCATCTAGTGGAATCAATAATCTGAGTTTCCTTGGTGAGTGGTCAGAAGAGCCAAGGTATCCACACCAGGGAATAATTAGCAGCCTAAGCTACTGGTTTGATTGATGAGGCTGCTGAGTGATTATTTCTCCAATTTTCCGCAAGTTCAATTCTCATAGACTAGGGTCAGTGAAAAGAGAAGTTAGTTTTATTTTATCAGCTACTGATACTCAGATTCTTTCTGTATTTATTAATATATCTTATTTGCATTTTCAAAGAGTGATCTGGAGGCACTGCTGAGAAGGTAAAAGACTTTACAGGGATTTTTGTGGGAGTTTTGCTGAATTTGTGGCAGCTGGTAGACTTCAGGAAGAATGACAGAACAGGTTCTGCCTAGCAGAAAAAGTCTGAGGAGGAGGCAGTAGTAATATTTGGAGAGAATGAGAAACTTGTGGAAGGAGAGATGAACATCAGAGCTTTGTTTGAGATGTAGTGCCCAGTGAGAGAGAGGAATAGGAACAAATGTCAACAGGAACAAACCAACCTTTTGCTTTTTAATGTACTCATAAAAAACTTACGTGCAGATAAGGAATATTTTAAACAGTGCCTCAGATAGGAAATGTTATTCACATCTACTGGGGAAAAAAAAACCCCAAAACTAAAAAAACCTGGTGCCTGGGGCTATGCTAATTCTTTAATGTGATGGCATTCCTGTTCTGAGTGCTCTGTAAGCTTTCCAGGCTGCCAAGCATGCTTGGCGCCCATGTCTTCAAGCACTATTCCTGCAAAGTTCCTGAGTATATTCTCATTTTAATGGGTTCTTAAGTCAAGCATCTCTGGCAAAGCTTCCCAAAAAATGAGTGAGAGCTCATGCAAGGGACAATGACATTCTTTAATATTTACTGCACTAAAAATAGCTTTTAAAAACAGTACACGGTATACGGAATGTTCTCCTTGTTCAAAAATGGTTGTTTTTAACAGCATTTGATGGATTCAGAGGGCTCTCGGTAAGTACAGTTAATATATTTTTTCTGTATATTCCTTCAGTACTAAAGAGCAAATTGCTTAATATGTAATCTTGAGTAAATGTTTCCTCAGTTACATTCACTCCCTCTTTCTGATATGCTTTATTCCTGCCTATTTTTCTCCTTTTAATATTTTCAGTACGCTGGATTTATGAGCCTATGAAAGCAAAGAAGAGGAATCATCTTCTTCCGAAGCCAGCTGCACTAGTGAACATACTGAATAGCTGACCAAGTCCTGAATGATGATCATATAAAGAGAAGAACACAAGAAACAAAATGAGACAAAACCACCTTCATTTTCCAAAAACTTAGCAAGTACCAACACTGCACAAAAAGAGAGAGAGAGCAGAAGAAGAAAATTAGGGAGAGTGAACCCACAGTTTGTTTCATTTTTCATTCTAACATCATTCCAGCTATAAAGAATGACAGTATAAATGATCAAACAACTGTTTGCTAATGCATTATAGATAGTCATACACAATATGGCAGCTTTATACTTGTATATTTACCCACCATGAATACAAAATATACTAAGAGTGACAGGTAATGTAGCCAAAGCTTCTACTCTCTGTAAGCATCTGTGTACTATGAATTATAAATGAGAGTCTTGTGTCCAAAGGTAGCAAGTAATGTAGATAATGCCATCTGAGTAAATGAATAAATGTGAAACAGATGCTTTTTGCATTCAGGGCACACAGGTACAGCCAGGAAGCCACCAGTACAGATTATGGATGCTGGTGAGACAGCTGTTGTCTGCATCCAGTGCCAGGTGCATTCCTACCTGGGCTGCATCTAGCCAGTTAAAAAGGCCTTTCTCTCAGTCCTTTTTAAAAATTTTCTAGAAGGATGGGGTATCTTCTTATGTAGATTCCTCGGCTGCTTGGATTTCCTCAAGGCTTTCCTAAAAAACCGAATCCGCAACACTATTAGAAGAGTTCTGTATAAGAGATGGTGACAATGAAACATTTAGTTTAAAACAGTCATAAAATACTTTTTCTTTGCTTTTTATGCAAGTCTCTCAGGGTCTGGCACTATTTTTCATATCAACAAATATTTTGCCTCAAACCGAGATTGCACGTCTTAAAAAATTACTGCTAGAAAGGCATTAAGAACCGTTTTTTTTTTTTTTACCATATATGTAAATTTAGTTACTTTACAAGCAAAGAGACAGGAGCTTGGACTCTGTCTAGGGAATTGGAGGATTCTCCTTGTCAGTACAGACAGCTCCCTTGATATCTAAAAGATAGGCTGAACTCCCCAGATAAAACATTAAACCTAACAGTGCTGACAGTTTTTACCTGTGAGACACAGCTACCGCTATTCTTTAAGTTCAAAGAAGTTCCTAAGTTTATATCACTTTCTTTTCCTGCCTAATGCTAGAGTTGTGCTGTGTCCGTTTTCACGTGTGCTATCCTTTTCCCTTGGAAGCAAAAAAGGGTCTCAGACCCATTTCACCACAGATTGGTCATTCATGAGTTACTTAGTTGTGTAGAGTTGATAAAACAGTGGTTACCAAGTGCAGAATGAAAGTCTATCCTAATGCAATTTTAAGAAAAAAATGAGCAAATGTAGTAATAAATACATATCTTGTTTAGACTGAGTACCTTGAACTATACAAAACTCTCAAATGGAAAAAATTCCAGGACCGGTAAATATCTGTGCCTATTTTACAATGTAATTTCACTGCCTCTGGCATAACTGAGCATTTCAGAGATTAGAAAGTATGATCAGTGATTCATGTAAAGTTTTGGAAGAGCCTGACAGATAACATACAGCTTCTCAGAACTTACTGAGATGGTATTTCAACCCTTAAGAGTGTTTATCCAAAACTACCAAGACAGTCACTGCAGTAATTTCACCAAATTCCCTCAGAGGTAAGTTATTTTTCTTCCACACCAAATACCCCTAGCTCTTCAAGCTTTTTGGCATATGTGTGGTCAGTCAGGGAGGGAGTTTGCCTGCCATTGCCAGATTTTGAATTCATTTTGAGGTGAATCCTGATTAATACAGATGATATCGTAAGAGGAATTCTGCATTTGCAGAGATGTAATAGAGAGCTGAGCTTTATGCAAAAGCAAAGACTAAAACCAGAAGTACAGGTCCCACTCTCTACGATCTTTCTTTTTTTTGTTTCATTTGCACCTGTGCAAAGTCAGCATAAAACACCACCATTGTTCCAATTTGACATGTCTACATCCCAGTTTTTCACACTGTTTGCAGAAGTGGAAGTGACCGTACATCTCCTTTGGGTGTGCAACAGTAAGATAGATGCAATCCAACCGGGACAGCCAAACCATTTGCTTTCCCATAAATGACCTATTACTGCCATTGTGACATCCCAATATTTTTAACCTAGTAAATAAAGCAACTCCTTATGAGTTACAAGTTTTGACTTAAAAAGCAAGAAAAAAATCAAACTATGCAACTGCAAAAGCCATAATTTTTCTTTCCAAACAGCATGATTTTATTCAGAATTATTGAATTTTAACCACAGAAGTGTCAATAATCCACAGGTGGCTTGTTCCTATTTTCTTCATGTCCTTTCCTTTCTTTCAGCAAGTTGCCCTTGCATTTATTTCAGCGTAAAAGTTGGGGGAAAAAAAAATACTGAGGAGGTTTTTAAAAATTTGAGGAGTAATTTACAAAGTGATAGTTTCCAGTAATGAAGGTTGCTACCTTTGCCCAGGTGTCTCAGTATGATAAAATTCTTTCAGAATGTTAATTACTGAATAATCAGATTCCCTTGAAAATGAAACCTCAACTTTTACTATGATATTCCTAAATTATATCAGACCTGTAGTACAGTCAAATCAACAGTTACACTAAAAGAACTCATGCAGTCTTCTCTTTAGAATGAGACTCTATTATCTCAAAAGAATTAGAAAAATATCTATGATGCATTGCCAATATGGAAATATTCATCCCATTGGCCTCTATTATCCAAAAGGAAATGAGAAAACACTTCCATTACATTTTGCAGTGATCCATGCCTTTCTCTTTTTAAATCAATAAACTATATCTTTCACTGTAGCAGTTTATGCATGTGTGCAAAAATGACCTTTTACAGTTTGGCTGCTGAGACATGCTGGGAGAGGTGACATAGGAATTGTAAAAAGAGATGCGAACCAGTTTGTACTGCCAGACATGTCCCACCATGGAGTAATAAAATGAGGCCTGCAAAGCCTCTTGCTACATGCACTGTTTTGTTGTTCTGCGTATCATGAGGCAGAATTCCCTTCCCAAATCAGTCTACCCTAATTAGTTTAATTGAGGCTGATGCTCAAACCACAGAAAAATATTATGAAGAGAAAGTCCCTCAAGTGACTCTTGGCCTCTGTGGAAGCACAGTCCCCTCCATCACATCATATCACTACACACAGCCTGTTGAAAAACCGCCTTAAAACGAACACGGATTCATAGAAGAGAGGGCATCGGGGGGGCACTCAGCACTCGCTGTCTCTTAAAAAAAAAAAAAGAAAAAAAAAAGACTTCAGAAAAAGTACTTTGAAACTGGTGAAATAATCTTCTGAATAAACCACCAGTGGGGAATACCCACAGTCACTGAGGACAGCATGCTGTTCAGCATATCAACAAAAATACATTTGGCCTGCGGCAATGCTGAGGGCAAACATATCCCAGATGGACTAGAGAGGCCCAAATACCTTCAGAGATGAAAATTTAATTAGAGGAAATGTCACTGCAGTGAACAAAAGGATTGCTTTAGTGATTTTTCATCATTGTTTACTACAAGTGAAGTATAGTTTTAAGTGTTAGGACAGGCTAAGTACAGGAATGTTCTTAAGCACTGGAATGGATATAAAAGGAATGGATGTTGAAGGTCAGAGAATCATCCACACTTGAGGAGTGATCAAAAGGAGTTAAACCATCAAATATTGGCAGATAGCAATTAATTGCTTCAGTGATGGCAAAAGGTGGCAAAGGTGGTGCTTTGAAGCCACTAAGAAGGAAAAAACTGACCTTATTTTGCTGATTGGGTGAGGGTTTTTCTTGCTTTGCTGTTGTTATTGTTGCTGTTGTAAGATCCTGAGGATGAGGAAAAGCTTGGGTCTCTCTGAAACACACAGTCATCCCTGAAAGTTGAGATAGCTCACTGCCTCCTTACCTCTTCGATAATCCACGTATACTATTAATTCTGATTCTTGCACAAGTCAGGGGTGAAATTGCTGGAAAACACTATAGGACTCGTTGCAGCACAATCACAAGGAATCAGCCCCCTTAAATGAAAATACATGAGTTCTTGCAGGAGTTCTGAAAGCTGTTTGGGATAAATTAGAAGAAAATAAGACAGAGTACATTATAATATATAATATAAGACATTATAGAAAGTCTGTCAAACTATAGCATTTTCTGTATTTGGATTTTACATTGTCAGAATGCAGGGCTGAGGTTTTGGTGTGTGAATTTTCTGATCTTTTTTCCCCTTCAGCCTTCATTTTATATTTTCTATAGAAATGTTGCCCCTTTAGCAAAACAAAATAACCTTAATTGAAAGAATGCACATCATTATTTTCCCTTCATAGTATTAAAACGGTGCTACTATAGAACTCTTTTTATTTGCTATTACATAATAGGAATTACTTACTATTATAGGTTGTAAAAATAATAACAGAAATAGTAATTATTATCAAATATCTCTCACAGAGGTCATGACAATTTCAATCAATTACTCTTCTTAAGAAGATCTCTACATATGGACAACTGGAGGGGAGATTCACTAAATTGGGCCACAATCTAAGCAAAAAAAATGAAGAAAGCATTATACAAGTATAATTACACACAATTATGTATTGATCAGTATACTTATTTGGTTAATAAAGTCAATAAAGTTGGTTAATAAAGTTAATAAAACTTATTTTTTAGATTAATGCTTTGTTATTATTTATATTTTTGGTCTTTTCTAGATCCCTCAGATTTTACTCATGCTGTTGTGAGTTTGTTCTTCTGACTCAGATACAACTATACATAGATGGATTCTTTTTGTGTAGAAGGTACTGTGGAACTTGAAGTCTGCTGAAGAACCTTCACGCTGATTTTAGCAAAGTTTGGATCAAGCATCTGGAGTACCTTATTGACTTACTAAGTTTACTGGGTAACATGTACCTTAATTTCAGGTCATTGATTTCAGTCTCTCTTTGTGCTATTGCTTATTATCACCTGTTACTCACACTTCTATATTCTAGCCCAAATAATCTCCCTAGATTTCCATTGACCAGAGGCACCGTGCTTTTGCTGGCAGTCAAAACTGGCTTTGTATTCTCCTACATTGTCTTGTTAGTCCTTTTCCTCACCTGCTTGTTTTATTTCCTTCCTTCCTCCCTCCCTTCCCTTCCTTTCCTTCCCTTCCTTCCTTTCCTTCCCTTCCTGCCCTTTCCTTCCTTCCACCCTTCCTTCCCTTCCATCCCTTCCATTCCTTTCCTTCTTTTCCTTTCCTTCCTTTCTCTTTCTTTTTAGCAGATACAGCTCTACACAAAGTTTAATCATGTGCAGAAATTTTTTAGATTGATGCCAAAAGACCTGCCCAAAGGCAGGCTCTAAACACATTATTGTTTGAAACCTGCAACGGAGAGTCCAACCAGCCTCTGATTAGGCAACGTGCCATACTAAGCAGATATTAATGAATCTTGGCAACCAAGTATGAGAAATCAGTTTGCTTGCCATCCTTTCTCTGTTACAGATGGTTATCTGGAAAACAGTCCAAACAACAGAAATATACCATATGTAAAAAAAAGCCTCCCTTTTTATTTTCAGGTTCACAGACTATCAGCTCAAGATTTCACACTATATATTATTTTTATAATTCAAGATGAGCAAGTACATCGATATCCAAATGCATCCAAATTGTGTGACACTGAAGAAACCAATACGTTGTTTTAGGGGACTGTGATTGTATTATTGACATTATGGACTTCTGGATGATCAACACAGATTCCATCTGCAATCTGAAGGGACAAATTTCTTCTGTATCTGTCTATCAACACCCATAAAGTGGAAGTACTGAGGTCAATAATGCTGGGTGAAACAAATAAATAGATGTTTAAAGGAATATACCACTAAGCTAGGTTAATACTGGATTACATTACAGAGATTCTGAAGGGGTATTAAAGGCACAGTAATGAAGTATAGACATCTATTTTACTATTCCAGTCTTACCAAAAGACTAGATAATAATCTGATCTTCAGCTGATCAGTCGATAATAAATCTGTCTTCACCTAAAAGACAAATCTGAAGGGAAACCAAGTCTCAGTACGTAGCCTTCTTCCTCCACTGATTATCAGCAGAATAGATCATCCACTAACTACAGTGATTATAAACTGAAGTCAGTATAGTTCCTGAGACATGTTGTGAGACAGATAAACCTCCTTTATCACATAGATGACACTCTGCAGAGACACAGGAAATGTAAAGATGGGTAGAAAATATCTGTGTGTATCCCATATGTAATCTCCTAATGCATTTCTTACTATTTTTCTGCAGAGAACCTTTATGGAGTTGTTTCCCAAACAACTGGACTAGAACAGAGAAAAATAAATGCCTGAGAGCAAAACAAAAATTCATAAAAAGGCAGAGGGTGACTCCTTAGTAAGAAAAAGAATTCAGAGATGCAAAATTTTTCTATGGTTTTTTACATAACTGTGGAGCTACTTGCATGATTTTCCAAAATATTCTGATGACTTATGCACCACGTGAACCATTTTGTGATGCTCCTACTCACAGTGAGCAGCACCTCACTTCAAAGTATTTGATCTGAATTCATTAAGAGTACAAATGGTGGTAGGTAACTATCCAGCAACAGGAAATCACTGCAGAGTATCACTGAATGAGTGAAATTTCTCTCATTATGTATAAAGTAGAAAAGAGGTGAAAGCCTGGTGCAATAGTTTGCAATGAAACATGAGCAAGAATTTTGTAATCCTGCCATAAGGGTCATATCCTAAAAAACCTTCTGAGTGCCAAAACCAGGATGCATGAGAACTTTTGGCATGGAAGTCTTCAGTCTGAATTAAACCCACTCACCATCTGCATAAGTCTGAAGGTAATAAAGTTCACTAGGTGTTCTCGTTTAAATTTTTCACAGACCAAAATCTATCTTTTTAAAAAATAACATGACTGACATTTTCCCCTCTTATTCTTAGAGGAAACGCATATTGTGAGTCCTAGCATAATCTTCACTGTGTTCTACCTGGTGTACATGTCCTTCAGCATTGTAGGATTTTTATTTTGTTCTTAATTTTTTTTTCTTTTCATTCCAGGGTATGTAATTGCAGGTATATTTTTATTATATTGACTTTTACATGGGGAAAAAAATTAAAAGAAGAACACACACTCACCTGCAATGAATGTCTGCAATCTATTATTTTGGCTTTACAGACTTTTGATTGGATAATTTCAGCATTCAAGAAGTAAAAGCTCTTCATCATGAGAAGATGCTCAAGAATAGGGCTATGGATTCAGGAAGGTTTGCTCTTTTCTTTTTTTACCTGCCAGTTCAGAGGAGCAGAGCCTTGTGTGGGGATAGGGAGAAGGAAAATACTACATGCAGCGGACAGTTTGCTCATTTGATATACACAGCATTCCACATTTCCTCTAACATCTTACCTGGTTTTTCAATTTGTTCCTAGATTATAACTGTGAGGTGATTTTTCCCTTATATATTTACAGCCAAAATCTGTGCATCCAGAGACCTTGGAAACCTCCAGGTTCTGGTACTGTTTCGTAGTAAGAACAAAAACATCTAATAAAGACAGTAGTGCTTAAATATGAATAGTGAATAAATCTGATCTTAAGAGAAAGCTTAACAAACCCTACCAGAATAATTTGCTCATAAATCCTTTAATATGAAATTCACCTCAGCAGGTAACCCAAGCACTGACACTGGTGTGGACTGAAGGAACAAACCCAGCTATGCCAAATTAAACTGGAAACCAAATAACTTCTCACAGCTAAATCAGAGGACTGGCTTTAAGAAGCAGCTCTTCTGTGGCTTCTCTATATGTCTGCTTTAACCCACGTGCTACCTTAAATAATTACATTTTGCTATCAAAAAGAGCTTTGGGAAGCTTCATATTTGTAAAGCAAGTTGACTAGCTCAAGCAGAACATACTACCAAAGTATTGTTTCATATCAAATAAACATTGTTTGGCACAGATTGAATCAAAATGCAGTCCATAATTAGAAAATGAACACTAACAGAAACCATGGGATAGTTCTTCTTACACTCAAGGGAAGAAAAAGTTTCTTAAAAATGTCTTAGCAGAAATCGTTCAGGAAGTTAAATCACCTGCTCCGAGGAGTTTGACAGAAGAAATCAACATAACTGTGGGCTACAGAAACTGGAGGCTGTTTTTCACACTGACAAAAGATTAACCCAAACCAACTAGCAAAGCTATGCCCCGCCCTCCAAATTCCTGTTATTTTCCTTTGCTGTAGAAAATGGCATGTATGTCATCACTGAAAGTTAGAAAACATATTCTTTATGAAACAGAGAGAGAAAAGCTGTCAAAATACAAACAAGTTGGTAATGTTTGTATTGAAATTCCAGGTATCTAGGGAGCAAAATGATGAAACAGAATTAATGCTGAAATGCATCAGGCTGAAAGTAACAGAATTAAAGTGCCAGAGATCTGTTGGAGGATGAGTTCTAATGAAGTCGAGTATTGAACTGCATGCCCTCAACAGAAAAATTAAAGCATAAAATGATGGTGCAGAATATATTGGAGCCATGAAAGACTGTAAGAGGCAAAGAGGGATAACATATAAAACTGGACCTTCCACTCTCAGAATCTGTGCAGAGAGGTTTGTGTACCCTTGAAAAGAATGAATATATTCCCTCAGTTTGCAGTGTGGACAACTGAGCTAGGGAAGAGAGCATGAGACACACTGGGAACAAAGTTATGGAAATGGAAATTACATGATTAAAAAGATAATAATGTAAGGAGCTGAAGGTACTGAGGTAAAGGAAGGGGAAAATCTCAAGCCAACGATTCTGAGAGAACTGGTACATAGGACTGCAGGCCCAGTGATGAGTATCCCAAGAAAATCTATCAAGGCATTGAAGAATCTCAGCAGTACTGCCAATGTTCAAAAAGAGGACTGAAGATCATGAAATTACAGCCTGAAAGTTGAACACCCATTTAAAAAAAAACTTAAAGCATTAGAGGAGATTGAGAACTAATTACCAGCTATGTTTGGGAAAAAAAAAAAGAGAAAGAGGCAAAACCACAAAGGAACATGTAAGAATGTAGAAATTCTGCATTAACAGAACACAGAACCTATCAAATATTTGGGTACTATTAGTGTCTGATCCAATGATATGTGATAAAAATTAATTAAAACAATGGATGAGATTTAGCTGAAGACAGCAAGGTGAATGAGCTGCTATTTGAATGGTAGCATGTTAGTATATATTAGCACGCATATTAGCATATTAGTATCTATTATTAATTTACTGTCTATAAACCCAAAGTAAATGTAGTTACTTTTAGTGAAGGCTGTTTTATCCTATCTAAGGTAGCTAATGAAGCTCTGAATTGCTTCTGGTTGCTATAGCTCTCTGATTTCAGCCTGTGATGATCTTGGTTCTAATAGTCTCCTTTCCCATACCTAACATTATTCTGCTCACTGCCTTTTCCACTAGTGCAACTAAAGCTAAACTGAATATAAACTATCATGAGTTCTTACTAAAGTTTTGATATTTTGTTATATATATTCTTTTTGCAATACTATAAGTTTTCCTAGAAGAGGTAAAATCATAGGTCTATGCTATTCAGCTGAATATGTCAAGGAAAAATTTTTTCGTGGACTGTACACTCAAATCAAGTGTCCATTGCCAAATTTCAGTAGAGTCATAAACAACTTTTTCACTCACTTAGGAAATATTACTAGCACCTTACTTGGACCTTCTGCCTTTCTCCGCTTTTAGCTTTTAATTTTGACTGGAGATGGTTTAGTTTTACTGAAGATAGCTCTCTTCTACATTTTGAACAAATACCTTATAACAGGTTTTTTTTTATTTTTATTTTCATGTGCTTCACCAAATTCTTTCATCTCTCTTGCGCTCTCTTTTCTGCATGTCAGGATCTCAGACTTTTTTTTTTTGTGTCAGTGACATCAAACATCCTTTTTCAGTCTCTGTTGTTGTCTTCTAATTTCTCTATTCAGCCTATCTGTTGTGCTCATTCGTGGCTGGTTAAGTTTCGGGTTGGGGAATGAAATAAATCAACTCTTTGCACCTCAGCAGTGATTTGAAGGTCCCCCTGGTTAACTGTATACGTCGATTCACACCACCTCCCAAACAGCCTTTAGATCTTCCTTTTCCTATGGTATCAACGGAACTGAAATCAGTTATTCACATCAGAAATGTATTGCTCTTTCAGTAGGTTTATGTCAGGGTTTCTGCAACTTCATTTCTGAGACCACAGGTCTCAAGCATTCAGTAATCTAAATCAGTGTAGTACTTGGATAAGTGTCCAGCACATTGTCAAGTTGATTCCAAAAGAACCAGGATGCCCATGAGAGCCTCCTCCACTCTCAAGAGAGACAGGCAGCATGCTCCCCATGGACAACCCAGTTCTACTTTCAGCTTACTACCTTCCCCTCACTCTGAAGGGATGTGGCATTTTTTAATTTCTTGATTTAACTCATCCCTACTTTATGGCAAGTCAGGAGAAATTAGAAGCCTTTTGTGAGAACCAGAATATTTGACTAAGTAATTATTCATAAATATCTACACTTCCTCCTGCAAAATAAGAGTATAAATAACCACATCATTGTGCTTTTTGTCACAATCTGAACACTGTTTCATGATAGCTAGCTGTGGAGTCATTCATAGCGAAGAGTTGCTTTAGTAGGTTTCTGACTCTGACAGTACCTCTAGAGCACAGTGACTGCACTGCCAAAGTGAGAAAGTGACCCTCAACAAACCCCCTCCAGTCTGCTGAACCAACCAGGCTGCCTCTTAGCCACTCTACCTAGTCTTTTTTCAGTTGTGGCTTTCTCAGATTGTTTAGATGTCCCAGCTACCTTTTTCAGTGTTTAAATCCAGTAGTCAGAACAGAGCCTTAAAAGTCACTTGCACTGAATGATCTTCTGGAAATATATTTCTTTGCTTCTCCAGTGATGCACACATTCTCAGCTAATTAATGTCAGAATTATATTTCTATTCATGCTGCTGCCAGTAAAAGGTGCAGAAAATATCCAAGGAACTGGTGTACCAAAGACAGCAACCTTAACATAACAAAGAGGCTAACTGAAATTGCACAGGAAGAACAGCAACCCAAAACCTCAATGGCAGAAGCACAGAGAAAAAAGGCACATGCTTGGGGACATTACATTAATACTTTCCATGAGTATCCCATGGTCTTTTAAAGAGAGTTAAAAGTTAGCTCCACCAGGTGAAAGACAAGAAAGCATTTTCTCTGCAGAATATGACTCTTCTCTAGAGGAACACACAAATAAGACACCCTGTCCTATTAAATTTCCTAACTATTTGAGCACTGCCATTTGCAAATGAGTGATGGAGAAAACCTCAAGTATGCTTCCTCTGCCAGGAACAAATTTACATTGACATTTTCTTATGGTTTTAGAAAAGAAAAATCACTCTGATCATATTACTTGGGTCCTAGAATACACGGCAAAGAATCTGAGGCCTTTGCTTTCCGTTTACCTTGCCCTCAGGTATTTAAATTCTTTTTATCTTCATTTCCTTTTCCCCTCTTTCATTCTTACTTCACATTTATATAACTTTCCTTCAAAGCTCCCCAGTGTCTCCATATCATCTCAGGTGTGTATCTTGTCAGTTCCATCACATAAATTGCTTCCAAATTCCATTGCAAAAGCTGCCCACCTAGTAACAAGAAATTCATTTTCAGTGCTTTTTCTAATTTTGGAGAAATTAAATGGAAATACATATTTCAAAGCATTCATGACAGGCAGACTATCAGTCTCTATATGCATTCCTTGCAACTTATTTTATGTTTTCAGTGCGTGCTTCCAACATCAGATCAAGCTTTGACAAATGTATCTTCAACAGTTTACTTCTCCTAAAAAAAGATGATAGGAAAAAGTTGGATTATTTTTTTAACAGTGTAGGGGCTATATACTGAAACCATATGTGGTGCTTCTACTTGGGAATATGTAAAGATTCTTTGGTTTTAACTGATATCACATACACGATAAAACATGTTTTTTTCTCTGAATATTGACTTTAACTAGTCGCTTATAGACACTCACTTTTATTTTTCATATTTTATTTGTTTTGTAAGGAAATAATGAAAAAGCAAACATACCTTGGTTGTGAGAATAAATCGTTTTTCCCTTTGCCCCAAAACAAAAAGATACTTTGAATAAATCTACGTTTTGCTGGTTTTTAACATTTCCTCTGCTGAATACAAAAATTTTAAACGTTCCTCACTTGGGTAGCCATGGCAGTTAGGGAAAACCAATGACATTTAACAATTAATCTGAAAATTATAATATTTACGTGAATGAATAAGAGGGTGGGTGGCGAATCCAGCTGCTATACCCTACAGTAATGAATGGCAAAGTATCCATTGGAGTTCATGCAGGATTATTAAAGGGATATTGACAAAACTAAAGAGCTCTGACCTATTACATTAACGGGGCTGATCTGCTCTTTTAGGTTGCTAAGATTCAGTCAGCCATTAAACCTTTGGTTTTTACACCACAGGTGCAATCCCCAAGCTCCTTAACTCCTGTGGTTTGAGGCACAGAGAGGGTTGGAGTGGAGAAAGCAAATGAGAACACTTACTAGAATTTCTCTACTTTACAAGAAGTTTGGCAAATATAGATCTGAACACTTATGCTCAGCACCAACTTCTATGGATTTGATCACTTCCACTGGATTCAATGTATTCTTCTCATGACTTATATTTTGGAGGTTAACTGCTAGAGGTCAGAATCTGGGGTAGTTCAAGGTTATCTGTAAGGTGTATAATAGTCTTTGAATATGAACATTTTACCCTAAATCTCCCAAGCTATGAAATCTTCCTTGCTCAGGTAACATGAAAAAAGGTCTCCACTGGTTCTCCATTCTTCCACAATGGAAGAGTGAATCATGTGACAAACAGAAACCAACAGAAAGCCCTGGGAAAATGAACTTTTCAAAACATTAATGATGACAGCTCCAATTTGAAGGCACTGAAAAAATAAATATTAAGTAAAGGAAGTTAATCTCTATTCACAGCATTCTCACAAATTAAAGGTTAAAAACAGGCAGTGCAAACTTACGAGCAGTTGCCAGCTCATATTTAAAACACTGTCGTATCAACTTATTCTTTTGAGATAATATCACCACACTCACCCTATACACAAATCTTGCTTATTTCCCTTTGCCATTTATTCACCTTTGTGGCAGTAATTAGCAAAGGCCTGTGACTGGCTCAGAGAAAACTGAAGACATAAAACAGGAGCATGAAGTGAAATGAAATTTCTACTGTTATATTTATACCTTCCTCTTACATTTCACTATACAAATTGGAACCAGTAAAAAAAAGAAGTGGAGTTTTTTTAGATTCCTAACAATCTTTTCCTCTTTGTTTTAATTTTGTACTTCGCATTTTAAGTTTTTTCTGCCTTTTGTCCTTTCTCCACTCAGTTGCCTCTCTTTACAGCAATTTTGTTCTGTCTAAATATTAGACTGAGTTCCCAAAGCTAGCTAAAAAGCCCTTAAACATCCCTTGAAGCCCTTTCTGCTGTGGATTTCTGCAGCTATTAGTTGTCCTGATACAACTATTTTAAAAATATTAGCAAAAGGTTCAAGCTCAGAAAAATAATTTCAAGAAAGGTTATAGTTATTTGTTTTGGGCCAGGTTTAGCCATATAAGCACAGCATAAGTAATTGATCTAGCATATTTTAGAAATGCATTCAAGAGATCAAACAAGAAGGAACATTCCATCATTCATGCCAATGGAATACGGCAATAACCTCCAAAATCAGCTTTATTCTTAGAGATTTTAACAGGGAATCTCACTTTCCAGTATAACTGCTTCAAGTACTTACTTACCTCTCCTCTTTTGCTGCCTTTCCTGCCATCCTTGGGGCTTCCATTAAATGAAGCATTAAAAAACCCCAACAAACTATGCAATTTACAGGAAACAAATGACTTGTGATTCATAGCCTGGTATCCTGCTTCATACTTAATTGATTCCAGTTAGGCATAGCAGGACAGTAGTATTCTGCATTTTATGGCCTAACAGAAATGTCAGCCATCTGTTTGCACCTGCTGAAGTTGCTAGGGATAAGTACTACAAATCCTGTCAGCGTCTGGGCCTGGATTTCCAGAGCAAGAAAGTGTTTTTCGTTGGTGACTGTCAACATGAAGGCATTAATAATGAATGTTAGAGGCATGTTTGAGAGGGAATAATCCCTCCAATCCAAACAACATGATCATTCTCATCTACACCTAACCTTCAGAAGGACTGAACAGACATTTCTTTCTTGCTATTTTTCTGTTAAGCTATGGTGGATGAACTAAAGTGTAGAATCTGTATTACTTGGGACAGATGGGAAATTAGCATGTCATAAAATTCATAAAAAAGTGGTTGATGATGCTGTCTGCCTCAAGAAAATAATTACATAATGATTGCCTCCTTTGAGAATACCAACAGACTAGTTAGAGAAGAGCCAGTTCTCTGTTTTACCTATTAATAATATTTTTAGGTGTTTGATATCCTTCAGGTAAGGTGTTTTGTACTGTTAATTTATTCCTTTAATAGTTCAAATCCTAAGCTTTAATTTTTAGATGCTTTGGGTAACTGAGCCGTAGTGAAATCCAACTTATGAACCTTGTTTCAAATATTTGCTCTAATTTAGAAGCTGATTATTTTCTTTCAATATTTCTTAAAATGGTTAAAAAGTTGTACAAAAATATCTTTTCCTAATAGACCTCCTTGTTTCCATACAGCCTAAAAGGTGGTGGCATTCAGCAAATTCATTAAGAGTTTTGCCTTTGTCTTTAGCAAGTGAGATCCTGAGCGCTGGAAATAGGTGGTTAGAAAGTAACCAGTTATGCATTTTCTGGGCTAAATGAAAAAGACCAGTTAGGTAGAGGCTCCTGAGTACAAAAAATGTAAACAACTAAAGAAAATTGAAATTGCTGGAAAACATTAGTATTCCTAATAATTTTTAAAATGTACATTCAGAATGAAAATTTAAACATAAAAATAATCCCTTTTGGAATCTATATACAACCACATTTTGATTTACTTTCCTGCTCCAGTGCATGTCTCAGATTTTTGGAGGTAGGTCTAAAATGAGGGACATGTAGCATGTCTGTGGAGCTGACACTGGAAAGTGAGGGCCCATGAACTTACTCATCCCCAGGAAGAGAGGTCTTGGCACGCTCCCGTGGGACAGTTTAGATCTAACCATTTTATTGAACTGGACTAATTCCAGAAGAGCTATTCTTTCCCACCTGCCCACTCTTCACAGATGAGCTTTAAAGCTGTAGGGATGAAAGTACCTAATTTACTTCACTGCAAACTTTGTCGGGTTGGTTCAAATCAATCTCATCTGCAATTTAAACTAAAGAAGCTAGCTTTGCAATGAAATAAATGATCAATGTTTAGGGAGTTCTGCCTGGGTCTGCTGTCTACCAGCTGTGGGAAACTATCCAGTTTCTGAGGGATAGAGTAAGTTGTTGAATTGAGACATAGTGAATGAATCAAGATTTTTCTCTAGAATCCACAAGTGTCTTGTCCTTGTGCTAATGTTCAGATATTAAAATGCAGTCTAATAATCCTTTGATGTGCTCTGGAATTATAAATACCTGCAAACCTGAAGTTTAAGGACACTGGTGCATGTGAGGGTTGTCATTAATATATTATGAATTGTTAACAATGGAAAAAAAAATTACCTTTCTTTTTCTGAGAACTCTTCTTCTGTTCTGGAGTACCAAAGATGATCATTATACCTTTTGACTTATTCATAAAGCTAAATAACATAACACAGAAAAGACAATGCATTCAACATCTCCTTTGTGCAAGAAATTCAATGTTAAAAGCTGCAATGAATTAATTCTCTTGGGAGTGATAAACCACAATTATAGAGACATGTTACTGCAAAATAAACCTGGAGAAAAAGATAATGTTAATAATATAAAATCTATTTATTTGCAGTTTTTAAGACTTTTACTTTTATTTGGAAAAAGAGGAAGTTTCCCCTAGAAATGTTTTCCTTTTGGAAGGAGGGAGCTCCTTCATCAGTTCTCGGAGAAGCCCTTGCAGTGGGTCCAGTGAAGCTTGCAGTAGGCTGTCCTTGGGTGCTAACTGTGAAAGCAGTAACAAATATCTACCTGCTTCTCGTCTGCTGACAACTATCCATCATTGTAACATAATATAATCAGTTACTAGATGAACTCAAATAGCAACAAGCCATCAGAAAGGCAGGGATAAGGAAAGCTGGCTGGCTCAGGTCAGATAGCACAGCT
Source organism: Aleadryas rufinucha (assembly GCA_013397815.1). Lineage (NCBI taxonomy): Eukaryota > Metazoa > Chordata > Aves > Passeriformes > Aleadryas > Aleadryas rufinucha. Next base: position 56,817 of record VZTH01001031.1, on the reverse strand, counting down.
GAGGATTAGAGAGAGACAAAAGGAGTTAACGTATGCGAGGAGGCAACAAAGTGTTTTTATCAGGTAAGAATTCCCTGCCACAATAGAGTGGGGGAGCCACCCGCCCTCTCTCTCCCTCTGCTCCCTTTTACAGTCAGACCTGGAAAGCTGTCAGATGTACTGGAAGGTGGGATAGTCATGTGTTGCTGGACAGGACCAAAATAACTTCTGTGCTCCCCTAACAGAACAAATGAATGAGGGTGATCTTTGGCAAAAGTACAGGCCTACCCCCAGGCCACGAGAGCAGAGTCTCTCAGAGGAGCTGGAGGGCTGCTGACAGTCTCAGAGGTGAAACCTGTGGCTTTGCTCTGCACTGGTTTCTACCACGTTCTGCTCAGGGTGCTCAGCTTACAACAGGCTCTGTCCCGTAGCAGTGTCCATACACCTTGCTGAAGCCCTGTGCTGAAACACCCTTACTTCAAGGCCCACCACAGCCTCTCCAGCACTTCCTCTAGGCCAAAGGGAGGAGGAGACTTGAGGATACCTGCTAAGATCAGCAGCATGATTGACACTTTTCTGTTTCACATTCACCTGGGAAGCAGGGAGATCCGCAGCTGAGGTCTTCTCAGTGGAAAGAGCGTTTTCCTGAAAATCCTTTTCTCTTAAAGCTCTCTGAAATGTTCAGCTTCTCCAGATATCTCTGATTCCCCTGTTTACTCAGGACACAGATAGACACTTTTTTTCCCAGGTATACAAGGGGGACTAACAGTGCTATCACCCACAGCTGGGCCAAACCACTCCCCAGCCGGAAGTTACAAACCACAAAACTCAGCTGGCAACAGGGAAAGTCAGATGCGCTTATCTGCACCAGTGCAGCCAAATTAAGTCAAAAAGGTGTAAAGAAAATGAATATTTGGGCATTGGGCATTGCAGTTCATGAAGGCACACCCAAGTCACACTTTTATGGAAGCAAACAATTTCTGCATGGCAGTAGTGGCTCTCAAGATATTTAAACTACTCCATCTCTTTTCAAAAGGAACATGTAACTATTCCCTGAAATCTGACGGGCATTGTAAGAATGAGAGGTCAGATTAATGATCCAAATGTGCTGTCACTTAAGTTAAGGATTGTCCCAGCACAGTCACCTTAGACACACAGGTATATATATATACACACACCCACCTCAAAGCTTTCCTGAAGATTGACACATTCTGTCAACTTTGCATACACAGATGACATCCAATCCATTATTCCAACCAGTTCCCAAAGGTCTCAGTCATTCAAGATTTATATCTTAGCTTGTTGATGGAATCCACTTTATTTCTGGCAAAGAAATATTGAACAAAGAAATTGGAGTTAAGCAGTTCACAGAAATATGAACCTAACTCTTTGAAGAAAAGATTTTGTGCCATATTTGCATTTATCTGACAAAGTTCAAGAAAAGCTATTTCTATACCCATTTACTGGTACAATGCAATGGGAGGCTGAAATAAGGAATACAGGATGTCTGTATTCACTTTTTTCCATCATATCAAGGCAATGATTATGCAAAGACCATGCTCATATCACACATTTTCAACAATTAGATTTTTCAGGAAAAGCAATTCACTATTCAGGGAACTTGTATGTGAGATATAACCGTATACAGTTTTCTTGAGGAAAATTCTCACCGAGTCCTGTCAGCTCCAAAGAGTGAAACAGAAGATTTTCAGGACCTATGGCTTTTACAAGCTCAAATATTTTAATGTTCTTTATACACTGGAAGAGCATAAGATAAGTAAGCCTGACTTAATCATAGGTTGTTGATGTAATTGTTACTGAGAAAAAACAAAAGGTTTTTTTATTATTTATATTTTTAAAATATTTCTTTGCGTCATCTAGAAAGGCTTTAAAGGCAAGACTGAAGTTCCTACGACTTCTCTTTTTTTAAAGCCTTTTTTTAACTTCCGTGCAGGATGATACCCTCGGCCTTTTTGTTTTCTGACACGATTGTGCAGCGAGGTCACTTTTTTTCTCTGGGAAACATACAGATGTTTGATCTGGCATGGCATTGCTAGGTAACCTCTTATCACATCAAGATGCCATCAAGCTGCTCCACTGTCAGTCTCCCTCTGAACATAACCCACAGCAACAGTGATGAACATCATAGTGAGAAAAGTACACCTATTAAACTGGAAATCAACAAGTCATAGAATCACTGATCCTTATGTAGGGGAATAGATACCATAATTTTTATGCTGGCTTTAATTCTCATTACAAATTCAGTTATTTCCCATTGCCCTAGAGATATAAAGGGGAGAGTCTAAATAAAGTTTAGTCCTTTGTAGGACCCAACAGTAAAATCCTTCAGCTTATTAAAAAAATTAATTCGGTTTGGCATATTCTGTCTGTGTTTAACCCTTCTAAAGAATTCTTATGTAAAGGTCACTTTTAATTTCTTAACAATATCTCCCAGAACAGACTATTTAAGAATGACAGAGTCTCCAATACTTAAAGCCAATGAATATATGCAATATATGCATGTCACTAAATTTAAGCATTTGTATTAGATTTAAAACAAACAGGCAGCTTACTAACCAGATCAGTAGAAAAGCAGTTTCTGTAATCGAGTTGGCACCAGTTCACAGAAAATATAATTTGAAAAGGTTCACATTTAAATGAAACTTGATTTTCATGCTCAAATGTCATTCCAAACTCCAAGGATGAGGTATTAACCCTTCATTCACTTTGATTTAATGAAACTGAGCATTGAGCTTGAATAACCTTGACTGCACTTACTCACCAAAATATAAAATTAAACAAAAGACCCTGTATTGCAATCACTTAATTCTAAGAAATACCAACCAAAAATATATGGATAAACCTACAGTTTGCACTTAAACTTGTGCCCTCAACCTTCATCATGGGTGGGGCAACCTAATCCCTGACTTTATCAATTGTGTCTTCAAAAATGAGCCACTCACCCCTTTCCAGCAGTGTTTTTCCCCACATCTGGGGAGCCAGACAGCTGAGGGATGTCTGTCTCCCCAAAAGAGGAGCCCCTGGGCAGTTAAGGCAGCTCCACTTCTAGCTCTCCCCCTCATGCATCTGAATGGAGGAGAGGATTAAGCTCTCTTCAGCTCATTTAGGGCTCCGCTCCAGACAATGCTGACAAAACTATTCCAAATGCAGAGCTTTTCTATCTCATTGCCATCCAGAGGGAGTCGGCTAGTCCAAGGGAAAATGACCCCAACGGGAGTACACAGGGAAGTCGCATGTTAATCCTCTTCTTCCTAGAACCAGTCAGACCACTGGAAAATATGCAAACATATACAGGCACATAAAATACGTGTAGGTGAGTACAGACTGCATACACACAGACATCTACCTACACACATAGGCATACATATATATATATATATGCAGATATACACAAACTCATGCACGTTTGTGCCTGTGTCTTCACACACAACCTGATTTGCCTCCAGTTCTGTCTTTCTGCAAAAACTACAGAAGGAAGTGGAAAGTAGCTTCTGGTGTATACATATTTATATGCACACACACATATAAATACAGCATATTCATGCTGGCAGGAATATTAGAAACCCAGAATGATTTGTATCTTTACTTTCCACTTTGCCCCATAGCCACCTTGTTGTGTCATGAGCACTGAGCTCAAAATCTGTCAGGAAGAGTGGTCTGATACATAGCTGCTGCTCACAGTCAAAAGCAGCAGGTATCAAAGGACACAGAGGTTGATCTGTGCAAATTTGTTTGCAGTGTTAGAGGTAGATGGGTCTTCTGTGAGCTCTATCCATGATGATCCTATGTAACTTCCAACGATGGAGCTGAAGAGTTCTCACAGTTTCCTCAACACTCAGATTTCTTTTATGAGATGTAGTGTTTGAATTGGTATTTCTAAAACCACCACCAAATACTCTTACTGGGTGCTGTCCCAGTGGCAGAGAGTAGTCACATTGACTTGCTGTGAGCCACTTCAGAGGCACTTGATACCCTTTGCTTCCATGGGCTCTCTTCATTCTTCAGAGCTGTCTGCCTGAAAAATTTTTTAACAGGATGGTTCTTCTCATTAGTGGAGCTTTTGAATTACTGAAAGGCTGTGTAACATTTAATTAGTCTTTATCTTTACAAGTAATAAAATGAGTACCTTTAGGTAAAAGAAGGCAGTCTCTGGCGTGCTGCTGGATAACAGCAAGTTTTTGATTTTCTATTCAAACAGCTATCAAACAGATTATAATTTTAGCTTCATTATTTGGCTAATTCCCATTTCCTTAAAAGACACATGAGAGCAGGTTTATAAATATTGCAACAAAGAAATTTGGAGTCAACAGTAAGAGAGGTTTTGAAGCTGACAGATCAGAACAATACTTGTAAAAATACAGTTTGTATTACCTGTAAACTGTTTGGTGTTAGCTAGTTTCATTTAAACAGAAATATTCAAGAACTTCTGATACTTTTGCAATTTATCTGTTGATTATTGACACACCACATCTTTGTTTTGAATCATCTTCAGTATGATCATATAATTTTCAAATGTTAGAGGTCTCCTTTCAAAATGTATCAAAGTTTTTTACTTTGTCAACCATCCTGCCTGCAAAACAAAACAAAAATCCCACAACAATAACATGCATTTTAGAGTTTCAAAATCAGTTCAAATATAGTATCAAGACTGGCTTCTCCCAAAAGCATATTGCTAATTATTTCTCAAACCATCACTGTAAAATTTTCTCTCTGAAAATCTATCTCAGATGTCATATAAACTAGAGTGAAGCCTTTTACCACATGAAAGATATTAGTGATTTACATCAGTAAGCAAATGGCCAGGAGTTGCTTCTTGTTTAGTAGCTGTATAGAAGTAGAGAAGTAGTACTGTGCTACTCGGCAGGTTTGGGTTTTTTAGGGAGAGACACCCATGACGGCCATCCTATGCACTTGCTGGAGGCTCTGAGCGCATAACAGAGAAGAGTTTCCCTGGACAAAATGTAACCAGTTGTGTGAATTGACACAGGCAGGTGACTGGGACAACCATAAAACCAGGGCTGAAATGCAAAGAGCAGATTTATTTTATGACCTCTCTAACTGGAGGATCCTGAAGCAACACCCGGGTGGAGACACAGAAGTGGGAACATCGTCTGTGATTTCCTCTGTGTGTTCTGTGATCCCTGAGCTTTCATCTCTCTCCCAAAACAGGGAGTTCAGGCGTGTCCATGAGAGTGCCTCCAAGTCCCTCCAAACACTGATGCTATCTTTACACAGAGATTTTACTTCTCAAAACAGACAGAGGACAAACAGCAGTAGGCATAAGGTGTGGGGTTTCACACACTGATGTTTTTCAGGCCTTCGCATTCCCAGCTGCAAGGTCACTTGAGGAAATCTACCCTCTCCTCACCAATATTCCTCTTTTAACCCTTTCCTCCCAACAACAATCTATGTGGTGCTTGAGTTTAAAACTGTGACATATGCAAACTGTACATAATCTCAGGAAGATTGGGGTAATCTCCTTTTTTGTGACATTTCCCTAGAGGCACACCACATGTCACAAATACAAAAACCAAAAATACATTTCAAGACACAGATAAATACATATATTACTATATCCTTTGGACTCAGCCATGCTAATTCATAATTCTGACTGCAGGATTCTCCAGTCTTTTAATGTTCAGACTGAATAAATGTAATTAACATGCACTTTATGCGACAGAATAAATTTGATCTTGTCTAATTCAACTTTTCAATCTGTANTACATCAGTAAGCAAATGGCCAGGAGTTGCTTCTTGTTTAGTAGCTGTATAGAAGTAGAGAAGTAGTACTGTGCTACTCGGCAGGTTTGGGTTTTTTAGGGAGAGACACCCATGACGGCCATCCTATGCACTTGCTGGAGGCTCTGAGCGCATAACAGAGAAGAGTTTCCCTGGACAAAATGTAACCAGTTGTGTGAATTGACACAGGCAGGTGACTGGGACAACCATAAAACCAGGGCTGAAATGCAAAGAGCAGATTTATTTTATGACCTCTCTAACTGGAGGATCCTGAAGCAACACCCGGGTGGAGACACAGAAGTGGGAACATCGTCTGTGATTTCCTCTGTGTGTTCTGTGATCCCTGAGCTTTCATCTCTCTCCCAAAACAGGGAGTTCAGGCGTGTCCATGAGAGTGCCTCCAAGTCCCTCCAAACACTGATGCTATCTTTACACAGAGATTTTACTTCTCAAAACAGACAGAGGACAAACAGCAGTAGGCATAAGGTGTGGGGTTTCACACACTGATGTTTTTCAGGCCTTCGCATTCCCAGCTGCAAGGTCACTTGAGGAAATCTACCCTCTCCTCACCAATATTCCTCTTTTAACCCTTTCCTCCCAACAACAATCTATGTGGTGCTTGAGTTTAAAACTGTGACATATGCAAACTGTACATAATCTCAGGAAGATTGGGGTAATCTCCTTTTTTGTGACATTTCCCTAGAGGCACACCACATGTCACAAATACAAAAACCAAAAATACATTTCAAGACACAGATAAATACATATATTACTATATCCTTTGGACTCAGCCATGCTAATTCATAATTCTGACTGCAGGATTCTCCAGTCTTTTAATGTTCAGACTGAATAAATGCAATTAACATGCACTTTATGCGACAGAATAAATTTGATCTTGTCTAATTCAACTTTTCAATCTGTACACTGTTTATCAAACTGCAAGTTTGTCTCGTTGCAGTACTTGATGCAGAATAAATACTGCTTTTTGCAGTAGTGTGATGTGAATATTTTGTAAGAATAACAAAGTATGGCTAAAGCAATAACAGAACACTTGTATTTCCAATATACTAAGATGCCACATGGAAAACAAAAGGATTTCCAGACACCCTTTCTGGTGACATATTGAGGTCACTGTGAATCTGTTTCTGGCAGCATCAGGATTGCATTTGCAAATTCCTAACTTATGGGTGTTGTTAAGAAAAAAAAAGACTGATAATATTAAGTAATTCTTGTGGCTAGTCAAGCTCAAAGTACGCCTAGTAATGCACAGCACTGCTTATCATTGCTGCTCATTTTGTACTGCTTAGATAATAAACACTCCCTCCACCCTCCTGCTCACTGAAGAACAGGTAATCTGTTTGAGTTCCATCTTTAGTATTGGTTTTGGAGTTTAAAAATGACCTTCCATTTCCTTTTTGACCACTCTTTTCATCTGTCCACTTCACTGTTTCCCTCAAGTTTCAGTGCAGCCCTTAAGGTTAATATCCCTCAGGATAGTCAAAACAGAGTGTATTGCTTCAGTTTCTTCAGGAAAAAGAAAAATTAGAACTACAAGCATAGAAAACTTAATTATGTTGCTTTCTGTTTGACATGGGACAGCTTGTGCATGTACACAGAAAATATCTCTAGCCTCAAACCATTTCAAAGACATTAAATGGGAATAATTCCCTGATCTCAGTATTTGTAAAAATTTAAAACATGAAAGACAACTCTGTAGTGCAGAACAGTATTTAAATCAGTATTTTGTGTAAAAAGAAATTATGTCATCCTGATATGTAGTAAATAAAATACATGTTAGGTAAAAAATGCAACTTAGCAGTATGGAATTTCTTGATCTAAATATAGCAATGTTATAAATGATACAATTTAATTTCATTTCTAAAAATCTCTAATTGCTACTGTTCCAAATGGAGGGACTTGTGTAAGCAAAACAAATAATACGAGCTTGATGCATCCACAACCTGGAATAAATAAATAATGGTAGTGGCAGGTGAGAAGACACAAATTATGCTGCAGTGTTGACAGCGATCTCTCCACCTTTGGTTTTAATTTGTTTTAAAACAATGAGTTTACATTTTAAATGAAAGTTGTTGTTTTGTTTTTTTTTTCCTGAGTGTGGAGTGACTCTTAAAATGCAACAACATATGGCAAGAAAGAAGCCACAAGGATGAAAAGGAATTCATTTTCCCTGTCTCACTGTATTCACCTGGAGCAGCCTCAACAATTTATTCTGTTGGTTTTTTTCCCATCTCTGGGTTTTACATTCACACATGAGTTCAGCATCTTTCCAGCTGATGAAAAAAGAATGTATAAAGTCAACACTCTATTTCTGTTTGAACACAAAGGATCTGTGATACAAGGCTGCTTTTTCCAGCATTTGGTCAATACCTGCAATAAACAACAGCTGACAGTTTTTTGAGAGAGTCCAGTAGGCTCTGTGTAACCAGGATTTGCTGGACAACTTTTCCCTTAAATTTATGCCTATGATAAATTATTTTTTAATCAATAGAAATGGCCAATAGACTTGTTTCTTTCTTTTCTAGGCATTCAAGAGATAGGAGAGAGTATTTTAATATTCATAGCTTTCAATATATATAAATACAATTTGACCTAGGTAAATACCAAAAGAAATTTGAAAGCAAAAGCAAGATACTACTTTTATAAACATATATTGCAGCCAATATTGTATCAACATTTTTAATGTGTTTTAAACTACTCTTTTTCTGAGAGCTATAGGTGTAGAGGGAGAAAATGGTCAGTTATTCCTTGCTTAGTCAAGGTTTGTTGCTTTTCCAGTGTCCTTGTTCTCATAATTGGTTAAAGCTTTTAAAAACAAGGGCATTATTTCAAATTTTATATTGCGTAAAGCAGAATAACATGGAAAAGTCTAATGAAAATGGAAATTGTTAAAGCAATTTACAACTGGAAAAAGTGTGAGAATATTGGCTTCAGACTTGTTGAACAAGTATTAACCACAAGAATCTCAAGAAATCTGCCTTTTTAGCAGAAAACTGCCTTTTTAGTTTAAATATGGCTCAGTGAAGTGCAGATGATGAGAGAAAAGTTCTCTTGAACAGAGTAGGCACAACATAACTTTACAACTAATTATTGAAAAGAAGACACAGTTAGAAATACAATTACTTGCTACCTTCACCTTAGGATCATTACTGCCAAGGTAGACTAATAACACAATTACTTTCGTAAGAAGTTCTTATTTTGCTGAATTAACAGAAACTGGTAGATGTACAATTTAGTATGCAAATTGAAAAAGGGAGTTTAGAATTCTGGCAAGAATTCCCCTTTTATTTGTGTGTGCTCATTATTTTAAAAGGAATCTAGATACATATCTTGAACTTCACTAACTATTCTTTCTTTCTTTCTATCAAATAATGGCTTCTCATCATAATTGTTACAAATTGAGATTTCCAAAATTGCTGAAGGGAGTTAAGTGTTCAATTCACTGCAAAAGCCAGAGGGAGGAAAGTGTGTTACACTGAGTTTGAAATTCAAATGTTCGCCCTCACACTGTGAAATACATGGCACCTGGATTTTAATTAACCCTTTTCTGTTAAGGGACTTGAAAGCATTTATGAAATCTTTCATATTAAAAACAAAAATTATTTGGATTTTTTGGTAAAAAGACATTGCCATCTAAGATGTTCACATTATTTTGGCAGTTCTTATACATTAATCTGTCAGTTGAAGACTTTCAGTATTACAACATTACTTTAGAATGTTTTTAAATATTTATATATATTAAAAATAACTGAGGCATGGCATATTCTTTTTAATGTTATATGACTCTAGAACCATATTGTGTTTCAAAACAGATTTCAAATTCACTGTAAGATAATTCTTCCCTTTAGAAGGTTTTTTAAGTGTATTTTTACTGTGTATTCGTGAAAAAAAACAAAGCACATGAAATAGTTTCACAGACACATAATTGTTCCAAGGGACAACTTTGGATATGGGAGGATCAAGCATTACTTCAAGCAAATTGTTACCTCAAATATGGCAGTCAGAATCTAGTCCTTGCTCTCCCAATTGGACATTTTTCATTTCAGCATTTAATTTAATTTTGTTCATTTAAAATTGGAGCACATGCTGAAAGCTGATTTTCCTACATTCCATCTTGAATTATTAAGCACCCAAGCATAAGTAGTCGTTTCTTTTTCCCATTAGGAGAATACCTAAGTTTGACCTGAAGACCAGACCTGAGGTCTGTAATGTCAGAAGCTTCATTTTTTTGATATTTGCTGATACAACAAAATACCAAAATCTCTCTGTGTGTCAAGGTTCTTAATGCAATGTTTGGAGATTGTTTTAAATGGCCTGCTGCCATTCTGACTGCTATTTTTACTGTCCACCTTCCAACAGGAAGTGCCCTTGGAAACACTGCATCATTTCATACTCTCTCCTAAAGACTCAGATGTCCATTCCAGGTTACTGTGAGAGGATTGCCCTGGAAAACTCTACTGGAGGTAGGGAGGGACTTGTTTTATCTCCTTAAGATACATGGTATAGTTTTCTTATAAAACAAACCTGAAGGAAGAGGTCTGTTCTATTTTTTTCTCGTTTTCTAGACAAGGCCCAAGACTGAGTTGAAACTGGTGCTCAGGCATCCTGAGAGGTTTTTTTTCAGTCACCACCATTTTAAGACCATGCCTGCACAAATATGTGGAAGCACATACAGCAGACTTAATTTTCTGGTTCTTCCTTATGTCCTTACATGAAAATAGTTACTATTACTGCATTTGTGGTGAAGCTCAGCCTTAGATAAGGCATCTTTAAAAAGATGTAACCATGTGCTGTAAATCTGCTCAGTCTTCTACAAAGTTTTAATAAGATATGCTTAAAAGTCAATTTATCAATACTGGGGGATTCTTCTGATTAGAAAGGAGGCACCTAAGGATGTCAAGTGTCTCCAGAATTAGGCAGTAGTTGAGCTGGATTTTAGAATTTCAGTTAGGTGTCTGAGATTCATCTTCAAGCATCAAGTTGCTTCTTTTCAAAAATGACTATATGGACAAACTGACCCTACTTATACCAACAGAAAGAATTTTGTGGGATATGCCCTCAGTAATGTAATGAAATTTAAAAATTTCCCCAATTTGCACTGGTAAAGGTTAGAACCATTTCAATCAAATGGGATAAATATTGGATCTTACTCTGCCAGGTAAAAGTGCACATCACTGTGATTTGTGCTTTCAAAACTTTGAAGAAGTACTTCGCTTATGAAAAGTGTAGCACGGTAGCTTCCCCATCCCTGTCTCCAGGTGTGTAACATATACTACTGCCTTTCTGCAGACTCATCATCAGGCACTTAATAGAAAGGTGATGAAGTGATGAGAATTAAAGCATGAAAGTGCTAATAATCCTAGATATCCACGGAGTCCTAATAGTGCTTAGCAACATCATTTATTTCATGATAGTAGGAAAACCAGTGGATGGCAAATTTAAGATTTACTACCTGTTGTGAAAAAAAATTTCCCAGGTTTGCAGCTTTTCAGTAGCTACTATGCTTAGATATTTTCCTTTTTTCTTATTTCTGGTATATATTTTACTTCTTCACTTCACTATGACCTGATCCTGCTGGATACTGTTAGAATTTTCACAGCTATAACATATTTTCAGGCCGAAATGACAATAGGTACAAAACTCGTCTTTAATTTTTCTCCTAGTGTTTTCGCTAGGGATCAGGTCTTGGGAGATTAATATTATTAAACCACGTATTCTTAGGTGCCAAAGGCCTAGATCCTGGAAAAACATATTTCACTGATTAAGAGCAAAAATCTGAATTTATGAAAATAATTCATATTGCTGTAACTTTCAGCAGGTTAACAGATATGGCCACAAAGATACCTACAAAGAGACCTCATCTCCCTCTCTGACCATTTTTTCATGCAATTGACAATAAAATAGCTCAGAATTGGAAGTTATGGGGCTTCATTAGTGGTTGTAGGAATGCACTACTTCTCTTCAAGCTAATTAGCCCTGCTAAACACCTTGAGTACCGTCCAGGCATAAATTACTGCAAATACTTATTGCATATGAAAATATTAGTAAGTACGATGGAAAAAAAAAGAATCACTTCAACGTGCCCTAGAGTCTTCTTTTATATAAAAACCTGTGTTGTTATCATCGAGTTGAGGCTACTGTTGCTGAGATCATATCTGTTACTTAAGTATAACCAAGGAGTGCCAGCTACCTCATGTATTACTAGCAATCTAAGAAGTAATGTTCTTGTCAGGAGGAACAGCTGCTCAATTCATCTTACTATGCCCAATCACAACCTTGTATAATAATGCTGTGCTCCTCCAGAGAGGAACAGAATGTTTCCTTTTGTCTTCATTTAGTGTTTGCCACTTCCCCTTCATAAATAATATGCTGCAGTTAGGAACCCTCATGCTGGTAAAATTAAAAAATTGTTTTCTGTTTGGCATCCAAGGACCTGCAAGACAACATGAAGAACTGGAGCATGTGACCCTTTTCAATAAGAAAAAGCTGAAAGGCTGCAGTTCAGGCTTGGCTCCTAATTTGCCTTTTAACGAATGGTGCATTTGTCTTCTACCGCACGCGCACTATTCCTTGCTCTGGTGATGTCCCTGCAATACCTGTGGGGAACCTACAGCCAGGGAAGAGGGGACTTTGCAATGACATATCTTACTCTGAGTATGCAAAGCTGCAAAGGAGGCTGCTACAACCCTGGCAGCCTCCAAGGAAATATTATTCATTATGTATTTACAGTTATTGGATTAAAACTCTGTAATGTGCTCTGTTCAATTAATAATAATACAGAGCGGAATGAGCTATGAAATGCATTGTGCCTTTTAAAAGATCTAATATAAGGAAAGACAAGCAGTTTGTCCTAATGAATGCATCTAATTGGTGCACTTTATTATAAAGCACTGGAACAGCATTTTTCACGAGGCAGTTCTATTTGTAACAGGCTGTCTTCAGCACGTCAGGGTGTAATAAATGTGCTACAGACTAGAACTGCTGATTAGTATTTCTGGAAGCCCAGGAAGTTAGTAGAGCTTGTTTGCCACTGCAGAAAGACCTTCCAAATCCTCACGGAGGGATCCGCAGCACTGTGATCCATTAGGGATACGCTTATATGATCGTCCTTCTGGAGCCAGCCCACTGGATATGTGTGTGAAGCCGTGGTACCTGAACAGCCAAAACAACAAAAAATTGCTGGTACTTTGTTGTACCCCTGGTGACTTCCACAGTACTGATATATAAAAGGGGCTTTCAATAAATACTGCCTTCAACACAGCTTTCACAGCAATATCTTGAGACAGAGATATGGTTTATGTATGACTGTAACTCACTGTCCACATCATTCTTTGTTCATTTTTGATGAATGTAAAGAGGAAGAAAGAAAGGATGCAGATGCAAGATTTCTTTTGAGGTAAGATAAGAAACAAAAAACCCTAGAGGCACTTCTAAAAACACACCTTAAAGCCTTAGAGAAAAACAGTCAAGAGTGGATATTCCTTTGGCAGGACCCATATACAGAATGACATGACAGCGTTCAAGCAAAATAGTTTAGATAATACCAAATCTATGCAGAAATCAAATCTATGCTGAAAAAATAAAAGACTGTGAAAGGAGTGAGCTCTGACCCAGAGTTCTTTTGTTTTCACTCTCAATAACTAAAAAGAAGCTTTTCAGCTTTAAATCCCAGAAAACTGTACCAGTAAATGCAGTTAATTTTATTTTCAAGTTTTTTGAAATAAAGGATACCTAAAAAAGCTTCCATTGGAAAAATAAACATGCTTTCAGGTGCAGGAGACACTTCAGTCTTTATAGGATGACTTTTGGTCTCATCAGTAGCTCCATTTCCCTTGGTATTCACTGCTGAAAGACACACCCTGCGCTTCTTGCTGGGGCTGGCAGTCTGTTAGCCTGAACCTGGGAATGTCTCCCAGCTTTATGGTGTTATTCAGCCTAACAGCATTAATCTGCCTTAATACAGTTTCCTGTAATAAGACGGATCCACCCCATTACTTCTACTAATTTATCTGAAAGAACAGAGGCTTCCACACTGGTTGCTTGGGCATTGTCCTGGTATATATAGTGTTCAAATCCTGCTGATTCTGTGTAATGTAAAAGAATAAATTATACAGCCATACAGGGAGAGTATGACTGTGTATTTACTTCCATTAATACTCCTGTCCCTGAGAAAGGCAACTTTATGATGAGGGAGTAGTACAAATGAGGTCATGGGTTATAACTAAACACACTTTGTATATGTATTTCTCTTAGGAGTGTAAGACAGAAATGCTCAAGTAAGGTAAAAGAAGAAAGTAGGCATAAGGCTACTGCATCCCTTTTTCTGTCACCTAATACACAAACTGATTGGCCTCAGTTATCCTATTCCATTTCCACACCAACCAATGCTGAGAAACTAAGCCTCAGGGAAGTAGAGTGGCCATTCTGAATGGCATGCACACGCCAGGACCAGGCTCTGCTGGCACTGTCAGTGGTGCTGAGGCACGTGTGTATGATGTGCAGGATGGTCTAGGGTGGAGTGTTTACTCATTTCCAGTTCAGATTTTGGCTGCACTGGCTCATGCTAGACTTGATGTTATGCTGAGAGCAGCAGCATTAGGTCAAAGTGAGAGCAGCAGGTAGGTGGAACAGGTGGCCAGAAAGAGCTGAAAGGCCACTATTCAGCCACCACGGCCTGCAAATTGCTGCCTCCAGCAGCCACTATGTTTTGTCTGGCAGTGTTCCCTGAATCCACTAACTTACAGAAACGGGATAGACTAAGCCTCCAAGCCTGAGAGTACAAAACATCTGTCTGAAGATATCCCTGCTCATTACAGAGGGTTGGACTGTAAAGGTCTCTTTCAACCCAAACCATTCCATGGCTCTATGATCTTACCCAAAAAGCTTTTGAAGTGGATCCAGCTGCAGCTGGACTGCTGAGGTTTTTCTGCTTCCCGGTGTGATACAGGGGATGCCTGCACCATGATGGAAGAGCAAGGGTCAGCACTTTCTCTGTTGGCTAGGTAACCAATTCTTTCCTTTTTCTCATAGGCATATGATCTCAAGAGCTATATTAAGCAATGAAATCTTATGAAATTTTCACTGGAATGGTGAATAAGTTGATTAACATGATAGACTAGTCTGGGTAAAATATGATTGAGCCTTGGTTTGTTGTGTTTATCATATTGCTTAATAAGCTAAGGAAATAAAGTTGAAATCACGGAGTGTATTGTCTTGTAAATTTTAAAGATCTGAAAGGACCTTGACACAGGAAAAGCTGCATGCAAATCCTGCTTTGGTGTCACTCAGTCCTGGCTGCCCATTCTGGTATCAGGATAAATCAAAGTGTAATTGATGATATTGACAGAAAATGGCAAAGACATATATATTTCACAGCATATTTACTGTACTCCTGCTAGCCCTTTCTGCCCAAGGGTGGGTGATGTGGGAATAATTATGTTGATTGAACAGGTCCAAGTAACCCTGCAGCAGTGAGCTGTGCTGTCTTTGAGTCCCTCTGTATAGTATCTGGACAACTATGATTTTCTGTATCTTTTACCTAATTGTCTATTATCTACTTTTCAGTCTATTACCTCTTAATATTGATCTTGATCTGTCACTCGCTGTGTCCCCAGCTGTCTGTGGCCTTCTGGTGTTCCACCTCAATCACTGTTTAGGGGCAGAATCCAGGACATGGTATGCCAGAAGGGTGAATGAGAATGAGTTTGGAAGGCTTTATCTTCATGCCATTGTCTCTTCATGAGGCCCTGTGGCATACATTAAACTCCCAAACATTATTTAATGCTGTGCCCCCCATGCTCAGAGTACGACAACAGCTCGTGCAGATGGTTTGGCATCACACATCCCTCAGGAATCCTGATTTCATGGGGGAAATAAGTATTTCAAGAAATAAACTCTTCAGGAGAATTCTGAAATTCTTTGGGGACTTCAAAGACATCACTGTTCAATAGCTGGCCTCTTGACATTCAACAGACACCAAGGAGAAAAGCAAACCAAACCCAACAAAAACAAGAACAAAAGCCTTCTCCTTTGTGCCTTTGATGACAGGATGTAAAAGAAATTGTGAGTTTCCTTTTTAAAAACAGTGGTCTTAATTAGGATTTCTTACACTCTGGAAACAATCTCCTTAATAGGTCATAAATATAGATATTCTACGTACACAGTCAAAATACAAACTTCAATTAGCTCAGTGTGATGGAAAATATCTGTATATCTTGTAAATCAAACTCTGTCATCTAAAGGCATATTTTGCCCTGCATTTTCAATTGATTGAGCCTGAACTTAAATGTTCCCCTTTGGGTCAGAGGCTGGGATTGGCCTTTTAACTTGCCTTGCAAGAGCTTACAGGCCTGAACTTTCTCAAGCATAAATGTCAATATAGTAGTCAAAGTCTTTGGCTTATTCCAGCTCAGACATATATGTATTTCCATATATGGGAAAACATAAATTTAAAAAAAAATAATTCCCAAGATCTGTCTATTATTAGAATATATGCCAACATACAAAATAAACTAAAACATATGGGGGAGATTCCTCTACATGTTATCTCTGGAATACACACTGTACTGCAATTTCTTGGAACAAGTACATAATGCATAAATATTTCTGATGGTAGCTTATGAAAAGGACACACATGGTATATGATTATTACAAACTATTTCTTCTGTCTCTGAAAGGTTCATGATAATTTTGTTTTCTTCAATGTTCTTGAAGAAAAGTACAGGATGCAAAAAGATATCTGAAATACGTGCAGATAGGTCAAAAATGAAATGGAAAATTATACATTGAAAATAGATGAGAAATTTTTAGTAAAGGAACTATTATTTGCATTTCAAATATTTTATTATCCGTTTGGTTTGAGCTAAAATTCAGGTTGTTTTTGCAGCAGAAGGTCTTTCAGAGCCTGCACAAATCTCTTCTAGCTGAACAGAGGAAGAAATTAGTAACAGAGGTGAGTGTGTGCTCAAATTTCCAAGTCTCTTGCAGTCATCACTTTATCCCAAAACAATCTAGTGAATCAACTACATTCTTAAATTACTGCTCCTTAAGCTAGGACTGTGAGTTTATAATGTACCAACTACTGTACACCAAACTGCTAAAATAACCACTTTGACTGATTTCCCTTTCCCTTAGTAAGAGACACAGGTCCCTTGTGTTTTGGGAAGTGACTTCTCCATATCCCAAGTTTCTTGTTTACTGAAAATGAGTAAATACATTTTAAAAGGACTGAAAGGTCTATTTCTTGGTAGATTACAGGGCTTGATTACTTGAAACTTCATGGGTCTTGATGGTCATTTTTTATAACTTTGTCCTAATTAGGGTTTTTTTCCCCATGATGGTCACTTTCTTCTATGTAAGTGAATGAAAATGAACTTTTTTATTACAGGATTTAAGCATTTAAATACAAGAGTACAAATATGTTCTCCTGACAGAAGTATTGAAAATGCCAAATATTAAATATATTTCACAGCTAATGTATTTTGTTTTCAAAAAGTGAAAGCTTCATGACTATATCATCACATTGTGTGGATTATTAATAGGATTTTACAATTTTGGGCTGGCTGGAGTGCAGGGCTAAGGGAGCTTCCCTCTGTTCAGAATACTAGATAGAATTACGTCCCATGTGACACACAGCATACTTTAGTCAATATACTTTATGGAATTAATTTCTATATAAGTTATTGTGCATAAATATTGTGCATAAAAATCGAATTCTAAACTTACCTATTAATTTTTTGTACAATTTGAAGAGACAGAAGACATTCGCTTGAAATTGTATGACCGTAGATGCAGGGAGATTGGTGTCTTTGTTTCTGAGAAGAAAATAAGGATTTCTGAGAATTTAAGGGTGTTTAATAAATATGTGTCTAACACCATCCCAGAAATAGTCAAGCTTCTCACAACTGTTTGTATTAGGCATGCTAAGTGGTTGTTCACCTTACAGCATTTCTCCCTTCTGATTGTCAATTGTTTCTGTAAAAACCCAGGCCCAAATCCCAAGTGTTCAAATGGGGAATAACAGCTTATTTTCATCACACGTAGTTTTGTTTGGAAAATAAACAGATTCCTCAGAAGTGTATGGATGTCCAAACAGTCAAGTATTGGGGAAGAGAGCAAACGAAGAGAGAAAACAGCCAGTATTGGTTTGTGCTGCCAGCTGTTCATGCAGCATAATGGAACCCAAAGGTAAAGACACGCCCCTAAATGCTGGCTCGGCGCTGTTTGATCTGTGGCATTGGGGTCACGTTTGCCCATAAAGAAGCCTGGATTTGTGTTACTGAGCAGGTGAATGTTACCACAGTGGAGCCAACCTTTTTGCTAGGCTTCCAAGTACACCTACTGCACCTGTCTGAGGCATAACGCAGCAAGAATGATCAACTTTCCCAGGCCTTCATGGCAAAGCTCTGTATACACACAATGTGAAAATATATAAGGCTATAAATAGATATAAAAGTACATCTCTGCCTTTCCTATATATTTATTCCTGAAATTACTAAGAAGGTGATGCTATAGGTATGCGTGCTTCTGAATACAACACATACACTCTCACACCAGTCAAGCCCATATGCTTCTGAGCCAGAAAGATGCCTGAGCCTGCTTTGAAGCCCATGGCCCTTTGGAACTCAGACACTTTCAAAAAGAAATCTCTCCAACACCATATCTACATCCATATTAATGCATGTGTACAGAGAAAGGCTGCATGTGGCAGCCAGGCTCTTCTCAGTGGTGCCCAGCAACAGGACAAGAGGCCAAGTGGAGAAACTGGTGCACAGTAAATTCCCCCCGAATATGAAGAAGAACAGCTTTACTGTGCAGTGAAGAAGAACAACTTTACTGTTTAGAACAGTTTGCCCAGAGAGGGTGTAGAGTCTCCCTCACCGGGGATATTCCAGAACCATCTGGACGCAATCCTGTGCCATGTGCTCTGGGAAGGCCCTGCTTGAGCAGGGAGGTGGGGCCAGATGAGCCACTGTGGTCACTTCCAACCTGACCCATTCTTTGGATCTTTGATCAAACCATAAAGTTCCTAGATCTCAAGCGGGGAGCCCTATAGTGTCTAAAACGCTGTGGGTGTCACCTTGCTTAAGCCATAAGTCCCAGTGGGGCTGTTATGGCTGCATCCAGCTTACTCTGGATTTTGGGGGATGGATGGCAACAGAGCAGTCACGGGCTGTCTGGAATGGTGACCAGACATCTTGCTGCTATGCAAATATGAATAAAAGTCAATTATCTTACTCCATAAATAGTGGACAGCCCCACGCCTGCTGAGCTCTACTGCACAGCACCAGGCTGCATGCCAGGGTCTCCCCTCCAGCAGGAATGTCTCCCAAGGTTAGTCCTTGAGGCTGAGAGATTTTTTGTCGCAATAGGTTCTCTGCAAGTGATTAATAGCATGCTAAGCTTTGAAATCTTACCAAAGTGATATAAAGTATTGATTGTGCATATATAATCCTTTAGACATAAACCACTGACCATGTTTGGGACTAAGAGTGGATCTATCTGCACCCAGACTCCCCTCTGAGAAGGAGTTCGGAAAACAAAGCTGTCCTTTCTGAGCCTCACGACTGAAAGGAGGGTCTCCCAGACAGTTCTGTCTGACCCTGTCCTCAATGCAGTAAGTAACCAAGCCTACCTTGCCACTAAATCTTCTCGAACCACCATCACATTTACCTCTGAACCTGGTTAACTCTCTCCTTTCTATCAATAAAGTGTACTGTGACTTCTTTACTATGAGTGAAGTGCATGACTCCATCTGTGACACAGTCTCACAGTTTTGTTGGAGTTCAGAAACTGAAATAGCCAGGCTGTGTCTTCTTCAATTATTTATTTTTCATCTACAATCACTTCATCTCTAAGGATATGAATGTGATATTACTCAGCTGTTTATTCCTCATAAACCATTTTACTACACTTAGGTATGTCAAATCAACATAGAAATCTGTAATAGGCTTATTAAAACAGGTCATTACAGTCATCTTATTGCTCAAGATTGATAACAGGACTGAAAGATAATAAAACATGATGTTTCAAAAGCAAGCAATAAAAAAGTCACAAAAGAACAGAATAAAAATTTTATTATGCAGTGTCAGGAATGTAAATAGTTTCAGAAGTGATATTGTCGAGCCTTTCGAGACCCATCTCTTGGGGCAGTCTCTTCTCGAAAAAAGACAAAATAGAAATAACTTCGTGGTGCAGACTGATAGTTAATAAAGTAAGTGCAGACAATATTCTGCTCAATAATCTATATTGAATTGCATCAGCTTATATGTTGGACAGCAATACTGAAAACACTGCAGAATCAAAATTTGTTCTACCACAGGAATATATAAAATTTGTTACTTTGGCAAGTAACATCCTGACATAGCTAAAATTATTAGTGCATCTATCTATACTCTGAAAACTTTTTTTTGTTGTTTGGGTTGGTTGTCAAAACTTTGCAAGTGCTCCTTATCTATAAAAGCAACATACCTCTTTTTTATTGCATGATTATGTCTCCAAGCTTTATTTACAGAAAAGTCTTCCCAGCACAAATATTTATGCACAAGATGATGACATTCTGTTTCAAGAATATGTTCACAGAGGGGTTGGAAATGCACTTCCTGGGATATTTTGAAGAGCTGAATGCACTTACTTAACTGCTGCAGGTCTGTGACCTTTCTGGTACCTGCATATGTGTTCCAGCTAAAGTGAATCTGGAATTTAATGAAAATTCCTGTGGAAAGGATCTTTTGTATCCTTTTTTTTTTTCCTTTTAATTTCACGTCTAAATTCCACGTGCACTGTATTTTAGTCATATATGGAAGTCCCTTTACAAAATCTGGCCCTTATGTAACAGTCAAGGCTGCCACTTTATTTCCAATATTTTCCATTTTTTTTCACATTCAGTTATATTCAACAAGTAAGAAAGTGAATTAGGTTTGGGATTTAACACATATCTTCTACATCGTCAGTAATAACAGAGCAGTTGAACCATTGTCTTTTTTTGGCTGCTGAGATGAATAACTCAGTTTTGAAAATTTCAACATTAAAAATTAATTTTTAGGGAAAAGGCAGTTTAATTAGACAACATATAACTTCTTGTGGCAAAATGAAAGCAATTTGACATTTGAAACTGTGCCAAGGTTTCTGAAGAAAAATTGGAATTCTTTTGCAAAAGAATATTATTGCAATGAATGCTTTTTTTAATGTTTATCCTGCCATCTTGCTTTCCTGACTGTACATAAGTATTACTGGAGCCACCAAAATGGTTGCTCAGCTTTTCCACGGTAACAATTCCTACAAATGCTAAGCAATTTGAAAGCTGTCATTTCATAACCTCTGTAAGTAAGATGCTGAATCTTTTCCTGCTTTGTCTTTAAAGATTAAAATTCATCATTTCACAAATTGAAACAAGGAACAAATCATTCAGCTTCTCAAAACTAAATATGATAGAGTACTAAATACATCCTAAAAAGTGAGTAGAGTTCCAATCTGATGCTGAGTGAGTTGCTTTAAAACAAGTTTTGTTTCACTGGTCTTTGGTTTATGATATCTGGTTGAAAGATGACATATTGTTGGAAGTAGTGATGCATAAGCTCCACATATGCATCAGGAAGTAATAATGATTGTGGAAAGTGGAGATTGAGTGATGAGACTTTGGCTTAAGATAGTAAGTTTTTGATTAATTTAAAAGAATAAAAATATATTCTGTTACACACTGGGAATTTAGGGTGCATTTTATCACTCAGAGGAGCCAACACTTTGCAGGATTAGGCAAATACCAATTCTGCAGCTGTTATTCATCAATTTTTGCAGATACTAGATAAAGCTAAAGCAGAGTCTCACCATCTTAATTTTTTTTCCTAACTCCTAGGCCTCCCATTTTTCATCTTGACAGTGTTTCTTCAGAGAAATGATACAGTATAAACACACCTTCTGAAGGAATTAAGAGAGACAAATACTGAGAAGTACCGCAGAATTCCTACATTCTTGCCTGAACAGAGCACATCCCACAAATAAAAGGAGAGGACAGCTTGCTGCTCTTGGATTTTCCAAGTAACCCTGCTCTGAGAAGCAACGGAGCTGACAGCAGGAGCAGTGGAGATGAACAAGTCACTGTCAATTAAAATAAAAGGGAAATGGACCCACATCAAAAATTTTTGAACAGACATTAGAATAATTTTCTTATATTGTCTGACTATGATTCAGACACGCCTGATGTTTTACCAGAATGTAGCATCCTTTATCTGATAATTTCAGTGTGCTTTACACATTAAAAGTGCAATTAATAGAATATGTACCAAGCAATTAGATGACCTCTTGTGACCTTTCAATTTACACTGTGACAAAGACACACACTTGGAAATCAGTAGTAGACCATTTTCTGGCATTCACACAGCCAGTTTAATGGAGCTTGGCAATATTTAAATCAAAAGGGGAAAGATGAAAGCTAATTAAGGCCAATATACTAATGCTCAAATAATTTGTATTAATAGAAATTAAAAAGAAATGGGCAAAAAGAATCCAGTATTACAGGGAGTGAACATATTTTTTCTCTGCAAATTTAAATGCCACTATAGGATAATTTCAGTGTTGGCTTGTGCTCATATTCCATTACTTTTATTAACATGAATAGGAGTACTGAATCTATCTAGAGTAGACTGGAAAAATGTACCACATCATTTTTGATCACAAATGAAAACAACACAGGTTCTCTCTTCATATTTAAGTATCTCAACCACACTCTAAAAACCTTCCCAAATCTTTGCATGGCTCCCTGGTGTGCGAAATACTGTATTTGGGGTAAAAAATGTCCTCAGCTAAAGAGAAAACGGTCATTTTCAGAGGAAGGTGTTCTTTTGCAGAAAAGCCCTCCCTTTCCTAAACTCCATCAGCACTGCATTCCCACAGGCACAGTGAATGCAGGACTGATGTGCAAGGGCTATGGCCGCAGCCCCTGGGTGCTCTGGGGCTGACACCAGGCAGCAACCAATCCTGCACCAGGAGAACTGTGGTCTTCTGCCCATCACCAGACAGGGCAGGGACCTTACTCTGTACTTCTCCTTTTCACCCCCACAAAAATAAGGGACAATTTCAAGATAGACAGTTTGTCCCCGTGGCTCGTCTTACCAGGAAATGGCAAGAAATTAGCAGTTTTGGTTTGTCAGAGAATGGTACTCATTTTCAAAATTCTTATACCTGCTTAATAGTTGGTTTAATGAAAACATTATGAAGTTTAAAATACATACTGAGGTATGTTGAAAACATCTGTGCAATATCCCAGGTTCTGATGAAGATACAAAGAAATATTTCTAATTCTGCTAATTTTGTTTGTGGTCAGATGTTCTTAACTCATTTGAAATATGAATTATTACAATGACAGTAGTAGTAGTAGTAGTAGTAGAAGAAGAAGTAGTAGTAGTAGTAGTAGTAGTAGTAGTAGTAGTAGAATGAAGCAACGTGCCAATTATCAGTTTCCTCCAGACAGGCCCCCGTTTTGCCAAATACAGATGAAAATCATGAGTAACTGAAAAACTGAGATATGTTTCCATAATAATTTACATTGAGAATTTACCATCTAATGTTCAGTCTCAGAGATTCAATGACATTTTCTTCTCTTCTTGTAGTCTCTACATGAATCAGACTACCTCTGAGGACATACACTTTGCTGAAAAGACATTTTCTTTCTTCCAACAAGTGCCAATTACAAATGAATATGGTTCATTATATGTAAAGACACTTGGTGAAAAAGTCACTGCGTTATTCCACAAGCCAAGTTTTCAATGCTAATCCTCTTTAGCCAAAATCATGATTTGAAAACAGATTTACTACCATGTACAATTTATTAGGCACAGGAGAGTCTTACTTAGAAAACCAGCACTGAACCATGTAGTGAAATGAAGAAATGTTTCCTTTTCACCCATTCTGTCTCTCTTGAGTTCACTTAGGGCTTGATTATGCAAGTCAGTGAAAACCTGGCCCTTGACTCCTGTGTGACAAAATCCAGCCTTATTGAATTTCCTGTTTATATTTCTAACCTAGTTGGTATTCCTGTCATGTGCCCATGAACACTTCCAGGACAGCCTGCATGCTTTCAAAAAGAAGGTCGTAGTTCTTTCAGGATCAGCAAACGATCATGAGTGAATCATGAATCAAGATGGAAAACATGAGGGGAATGTTTTCCTGAAAGATAAGAAAACATATAACTTCTGCAGTGCAAGTCAAATGATTCATTTCAAAAAGGAGTGTCATTTTTCTAACCCTGGAATGGCAGCCTGCAGATTTCCATGTGGCAGTTCTGGTTCTCACTGAACTTTGATTAACTCAGGACAGCATGAAGTGCTTTTGTTTTATGGCCAAGGTCAGGCCAAATATTTCTTGTCATCTGCTTAAATAAAAAGATCTCTTTCCAGACAGATCATCTGTCTTTCCAGAGCACATTGAAAAAGCTGATCCAGTGTGAATTTCACTGAATTATACTCTGGTATTTTTCTGGATCTGTTTAATAGTGTGTTTTGGAAGGTAAAGCTCCCATGCTGAAAAGTTAGGAAAAAGGTAGGATAGGGAGAAATCAAGGAACTAGAGATAACTATTTTCTCCTAGGATCTGTATTTGCCATCTATGTCTTGAGAAGTTTCATGCAGGGTTATCTAATTGTACTGCTTGAAATATAGTTTGTTCTTTATTAATCTGGCTTCATTTCCTATGGAATATTTCAACTCAAGTTGTTCAAATAATTAATTTGGTAGTAAGCTGCCAAAAATCTTTGAAGGTTGTAAACTCTGTAGTCTTACAGTATTGCATACCCACCCCTGGGACAAAAAGAAATTTGTCTCATCTTGATGAAATATGTTGTTCTGATTGCACATAAACCCTTTAAATGCTTTAAAAAAATTATCTTTTCAATTCTCAAATCAAAATCTAACATTAGATTAAGAATACTAGTATTAAAAATTTCACAGGTTATGATTTGGCAATTTTCATCTTCCTTTTAGATAGTATAGAGTGGACTCCTAAAAGAATCTAAAACCAAAAAAAAAAAAAAAAAAAAAAGAAAACTCAAGAAAAACCTTTAAAAAAAATAAAAACAAAAAAAAAAAAAAAAAAAAAAAAGGAAACTCTGAAAAGCCATAAGAAAAAATAACAACTAAAAGAATTTTATTTTCTTGGTCTACAGCATAACAGTCTGCTGTCTGAAAGCACCGAATACCATGAGTTTGAACTGCAACAATAGCTGAGCTAGGCACACAGAAACATCTCCCCAGTAAGACATAGTAAGATACTACAGTAGATTCCAGGGTACTTATTCCTGGGGCATTTTGGAATCCCTGATATTGGAAATTCATAAAAGGAAGTTAGACAAACATCTTCCAGTAGTCTCTATCTTCAGGTAATAATGTAATTATTAGAAGTAGAATGGGTTGGAAGGGACTTTGAAGGTCTTCTAGTTTTAACCTTCCTGTTACGGGCAGGGACGCGTTCCACTAGACGAGGTTGCTGAGAGCCCCATCCAGCCTGGTCTTGAACAATTCCAGGGATGAGGCATCCATAATGTCCCTTGGGCAACCTGTTCCAGTATCTCACCACTCTCACAGCAAAGAATTTCTTCCTAACGTCTAACCTAAACCCACTCTGTTTCAGTTTGAAGCCATTCCCCCTTGTCCTGATACTACATGCTTCCTTCAGGTACTGGAAGGCCACAATTAGGTCACCTCAAAGCCTTCTCTTTTTCAGGCTGAAAAAACTGAATTCTCTCAGTCTTTCCTCATAGAAATGCTCCATCCCTCTTGATTAGTTAACCCCATGGCAGCCCTGCAGCTCTGTCTTGCACTAATATTTTTATGAAGCAGAAAGAGTTGTCGCTAGCCAAAATGGGTTATTATCTAAAAATACGTCCAGGTCTTTAGAAATGCTTTAAACGTTCTTTTTTAGAGCATCTAGAAATGTTTTGAGGGTTTTAGAAATAGAGTATCAGGCTAATTCTTCTCATTTTAATAATTGTTCATAAGCTTTTGAAGGTAAGTGGGAAGACCAGTAGTTACTCTGGATGTTTTTTTTTCATCTGGTGCTTCTCTGCTGTTTCAGGTTTTGCATTCTCCTTGTACTTTGCTGTTAAGTATCCTTTTTATTTAATACTCTGCTCTGCAGTTAACTGTATTTCCAGACATTTGAATGAACTTTTTAAAATTAATTTTAACAAATCTCTAAAAACAGTAAAAAATCTCTTATTAGGCACACTCATGTTTTCTCTAGTTTAACATGGGGTTAAGGACATCTTTTTGTCTCTTCTTAAACTGTGTCATTGATGCTTGAAATATGCTCAGCATAAGTCTCCCACCTGGCTTTTAAAACAGTATTTTAAAAAAAATGCATTCAATGTACATTCATGTTCTTTGATGGGAAATATTTTTTGTGGCATTTAAAAGAGGCTCCTGATGTAAGTCATATGTGTAATAGAAATTACCAAGCATTTTTTGTGGTTCTGTAAATTCTTAATATTTTGTGTTTGCTTATTGTTTGGGCAAGGCAACAAAGTGTCTGGAGTGAACAACAAAGCCCTTCCTATGGGTGCTGGTGTATACCACTAGTGTGGCTCACAGGTGACACCCAGGTCCCCAGCACGAGGAACACAGCACAGATAGGCAGAACGATGCACACAACCTGCAAGCAGCTACCTGCTGTTCACATCCCAAACACCTCTGGGAAGAGAACGGGAACGGGCAGTGTGTGGTGTTGGCTCATCAAGGAGCGAACTGCGCCTCTCCTGCAGAGAGTGAGTTAGCCACTTCACCTCTCCTGCTTCTCACGGGCCTTCTCCCACGAATGAGGTGTCTGAAGAGCATCCCCAGAGCACTGCAAAGCTGCCATATCGCTTTGAGCCAGAATACTTTATCCATCTATGACCTACTCCACAGCCCCTGTGCAGCTGTGGACCATTTCCAGCTGATCTGCTGATGCTGCTGCAGCAGCAGTAGGAGCAGTCAGGGGGGAAAGAGTTCGTGGGGTGCAGGGGGGAGCAGAGGTGCCCCACAAAGGCCAGAAGTGCAGGGATGTGCCACAGCAGCCCAGCCAAGCACGAGGCTCACCATGCTCCTGTGTAGCAGCACACCTTGAAAACCTCAGGCAGAGTGCATCAGCACACGTGCAAGTCATCACAGAAAGAGGTAAGGATCAATTTTGTCTCTGTTGTCTTTTTTTTTTTTTAAATAGCCAGGTGGCAACCTTATTGTTCTGCCAATTTACGAAGCTGGATTGAGGAACCAGCTGAGATCTCTCAGCCAGAAAGCTCCATTGGCAGCTTTTGGCACCTGCTCCTGGAAAACCGCTGGCACAGGGAGCATTCTTGAGCTTGTGAGAGAGTGGCCTGATTACAGTAAGCAGCTCTGCAAAAACTCCACATTGCATCAAGTGGTGTCTGGTCCTAGAAGCCCTCAAGGTCAGCTGAGGGGAAAAGATAGCTATCTTTTTCTCTCTGCAGGTTTAAATGTCTGTTGTTTTTTTTTTTCTTCTCCAGAGAAAAAAACAATCCACTGTTTAACTATTCATATTTATTTATTATGATTTCTACTGTTCTTCCTTCATTTCTGAATGTACACATACATGGCACCTGGCTATGTATCCAGCAGTTCTAAGTTTGACTTTAACCCACCTGCTGACATGTGAATGTTGTTATCAATGGCATCCCATGGAAGTCACTGTTTCTACAGTCACCCTTCTAAAATACTGGTCATAATGGTAGAATTTGCCAAGAGGAGAGCAGAAATACTGCAAGATAAATGGATTTCCTAGTTTTATACCTGGATGAAAATAAAATTAACATTTAATGATAATTATTATGCATTTCCATCTCCCGTCACAGAAAGTTCCTGCTGTTTTGTCTTTTGCAGTTCCATACCCTCTCCTATTGATGCTACACACAAAGCATCTTACCATTAATTCCATTTCTCTCTCAATTCGTAATGAAACTAGCTTTAATTTAACCAAAGTTTTGTATTATTTTATTTTCTCAGTTCAGTAGTTTACTGCAGTTATCCCATTCAGATCAGAAGCACGAATATTGTTGCGTTGAAAGCTGCCAATGGCATGTCTGTTTGATGTATAAGATTTCAAAGCCTCCTCAAGGAAACTGTGCAGTCTTTTAGTTCTGAAAATTAAATCTCTAAGGGCCATGACAAATTTGATATGTCAGTGGAAGGCATCGTCTAAGGTAGGGCTTAGACTTAGATCTATATCTATACTGATTAAAGTTTTGATATTCATACTAGTCTTTATGTCTTCAAATTACTAATATGTATATGTATTAGATACAGAGAATGATCTCATTTGTTTAGAACATGTCCAGAAGGCTGTACACAACTATGCATTTCTATTTAGATGAAAAGCCACCACCTTATGAAAGAATTGGTCTCTCCTCTCTCCTCCTTTTTCCCAAAGTCTCTGACCTATACGGGCATACTTATATTTGCTCCTTACAAATTTTTTGTTTTGGGGTCCATAAAATTTGTGTCTGTTTATCTCAAGAGGAAGCAAGATCAGGTCTGTTTACTCATCCTCATCGCTTGCACTTCTTTTACCCATCTGTTAGGTGGTTTGTAAGAGACCTACACCTACCAACCACTGCTTGTGGCAAGCTACATTTTCCTGGTTTACTCTTTCTGATTCTGTGGTTTATTAAAAGCCTTGCACTGCCCAGAGATAGTAACATCAGTGGCTCAGATTAATTCTTTTTGGTCTTTAGCCAATCAACTAGCTAATTTTGTCACTTGGCTTATTTAGTGATGTGCCAGCAAAATCCATAATTACAGCAAAAAGTATTTGTATTTCTATTGCTTGCTAAGCTAAGGTGACTCCATGAATACCATGTACTCCTTCCTTCAGTCCAAAGGAACACATTTAATAAAAAATGTGCTAGTGGAATCTATCATATAATCATTTAAAATTTTTATTGCTTTTATTTTTTCTTAGCAGGACACCAGGCCATATCCTACTCTGAGTTACACAGGGAGATACTTAAAGAAAGGATTTTTTTCCCCCTAGTTAGGAAATACAGCTTGCAAGCAGACTGTTTTAGACAGAATTCGAAATCCAGCTGAGTTAAATCTCTGTTAAATGGGGGGAGAACATGCCCCAACATATGGTGGCCTTACTGAGACATGATACTTTGTGATTTAGATGCTCCTCACAGGAGAAAGTATGATTTAAGGGATGCTTTACTAAGTTTTTCCCTATTTTTAAATGAGTAAAAGTTTCCAATAAAATCTTCCATTAAAACAAAGAAATGTCATTTCTATAAGAACCTTTTTTGGAAGACAAGATGTAAGAGGCCACAACCCAACTATGAACCTTATTAGTCTGCTTCACATCAGATTCACCACCCTCCCCATCCCACCTCCATAATCACCAAAAATGGTTGCATGTAGGACAGAGATATTTCCCCAATCATTATTGCAAGCTTTCCAATTGAAAATGTTTGATACAAACTTAGCATTCAGTAAATTCAGTCTGGCTGTTTGCTAAAATGCTCCATTAATTTCTTAAGACTTGATAGAACTACTCAGCACTTTGAGTTGGCACCTGTCAACTTCTAGTAATCAAAACCAAACCTCCAAAAACATTCAACTGCTTAAAACAGAAAACATGCCAATATCTGGTGGCTTTTTTCTTTCCTTTGCTGCTCGGTGGATGATAATTCCTCTTTGCCCTTCTTAGTAAGTGCAAGCCTAAAAGGGAGAGGCAAGCAAAAAAAGAAGAGTGTCTGGGGAGGAAGGGCTGGCAGGGAAGATCATGCAGCACGAGCCAGGAAAGCACAGTTCCTCGGGCTGAAGCCAGAAGCAGCAGGTTTGGTACAGAATTAATCCCTGAGTACCTTCTGTTGCCACTGGAAGTATTATGAAAGTGCTAAGGGCTGCACATGTTCACAGGCTGCTTCCCCAGCTGCTTTAGGATTAAAACCTAGCTCCAAAACACACGGGATGCTGAAGCATGCTATGTCCACATCTGCAAAGAGCACTGGGGGCTTGTGCTGGTCTGCCTGGGAGGCTGGAAAGCACCACTCCTTAGCCAGCATCTGAGGGAGTGGAGCAGAGAGAGCTTGAGACTTGTCAGGGGTTTCGCAGCCTGCCAAGGGGAGGGAGAGGAGGGGTGAGAAAGGCCTCACAGAAGAGGGAAGCAGAAATAAGGATCAACAGAGGACTATAGAGGAGGGTAGAAAAGCACCTAGAGTCTGAAAAGGAAGAGCTCCAACTTGTTTGCATTGCTGACTGACTCCATTTGGAAGCTTAGCTGTCATTATGAGAATTGGATCAGAAACAATTCTGGAAGATGATGGTATTTACTTGCCAAGCCAATCCCTATCACTTACTGTCAGTGCCAGCTCTCTCAGCTCTCAGAAATAGCCTTCTCTAATTTTCTTTAGGCTGGAAGCAAATACCAATTCAATAGGAGTCATGGGTTCTCAGCACTTTTCAGGAGTAAGTATTAGACACATGCTGAACTTAAAAACTGACACACAAGTCAAGATGGTTTTTTTCAGTATTCTATCTTCTCTGGAAAACAAACACTTTTAATACAAAACCGTGCATCTCACTTTGATAGTTTATTTTATTTACCCATGCTGATGCTCCAGGTAGTTCTAATAGGCAGAATTTGACACAGGTTTTTATGGCACATCATTTCTGGTGGAGCTGTGATTGAAGTGACACAGCAGGCTTCCAAAGTACTCACTGAGGTACACAGACTTCACACACACTGATTGTGAGCACAGGTATGGAGAGATTTTCAGTGACACCAGAAGCATTCATCCTCTTTTAGCCAAGCCTTGTGAACTTCCCCTTTCTGATTCTACCAATTAGAGGTGCTGTCTGTGTGCCTTTGTATGCTCATCACTAGAGATTCAGATTTTCATCACAATGACAGTGGTGCTAATGTCAAGTAAGTACATACATAAACAAATCCAGTGAAGCCTTTATGGGTATGGTTTACACTGCAAACAAACTCACTGTTACTCGGTAATTGTTTTCTGTCTAGAAAGCTTTACATTATTCATATAACCTGTTCATTACTGCAGCATGTGACTGTATCTGCAGATGATCATAACTCTGCCCATGGTCAGTGGAATTTACGGGATTTTACTGGTAAGGAATCAACACAAGACCTTATCACAGAGTGTTGAGAGATTTGCCATGGCAGAACCCCCACACATTACAAGTTTCTAAAAGCAGAGGGATATATGCATACTATTAGGATCTTAGTATATTGACTAAAGAATGTATTTAGCCCTAAAACATATTTCAGTCTTTAATCTTAAGTACGTTTCAGTGGTTAGCCCTACTGTCTTCCATAGCCCTGAGTCATGAGCCCTAAGCAAATACCTTGATTAGTACAGTCCTATGCTACGTCAGGCATTTTAACTAATCACAGCTACTCCAATTAAATTAATGCACTAGGTAAATGGCACTTACCTTTATGAACATAATGAATATACTGAGCAATACGTACTGGAAATAATAAGTGGCTAGCAAACAGAGTCTGTGGGATAACTTGTGAACGAAGTCTCATGTTTCTGTAACGTGCGCACTTGCTTTTTTCATTTTATTCATGGTCGTCAAAGTACATGATGTACTAGGTACGATAAACACATCTGGAAATGACATTTGTCAAGTCAGAAAGGAGAATAAGAAAAAGGTGAGGGGAAGTTCTATTGCTAGTGCAATATTTCATGTAATAAATGTAAACAAATCTAAATCACAGACGGGGTGTAACAAAAAACAAGGGGGAAAATGAACTGTACACTAACCATTTCTCCAAGGAAGAACAACGCTTTTATCTCTTTCCCCACCTTTTTCATATTGACATCAACATACCATTTTTCAGATATCGACGGTTTTCTTTTTTCTACATTCAAAAGTTTCACTGGATTTACATATTTGATAAAATTTATGCAAATAACATTTCTCCAATAATCAATACATTTTACCTCTTGGATAAGGAAACCGTCAAAACCCAGGTATTTCAAACTATAATATAATCAATGAATATTCAGGCACAATATTTTAAGGAGTCTAATTAGGGACTGCTAATCATACTTTGTTGTTACCAGCCAAGCCCTGCCAACTAGCATTAATGAAACTCAGACTTCAGATGCTTTACTACCAGCACTGGAGTATGCAGGAATTAATTACCACAAGCAGCCTACCCACACAAGTGTCCTGAAATGCATCAATAAACTTCTAGCCCAGCAGGATTCTGTATTTTCACTGTCCCAGTGGAATCAATGGAAAGTAGTCTTCAGGATGTTAATTTTATCCACCTTCCCCTTTTTTTTGGTGAATTGTATGTTTCCTTTCTCTCTGTTATATTCATTTGTATTCTATGATATCTGTTTTCCTATCTATTTCCTTCCTAGGTCAGTATCCTGATGCTGCAGCAATAGCTCATGAATCTTGACATAAACCAAGAGAACTTAATAAAAACCAAAAGACATACCTTTATGGTTCCAGTTTGGGGTTTGGGCTGACAATGACAGTTGTACTTCATGATTTTCATTTTCAACTTCCTTAATCTCTCACTTTCTTTCCTCCCCCGCCCCCCCCCGCCCCTACTTCTCCTGTTCTTTCTCAGTCTTGTTATTCTGTCTACCAGCTTCTTGATTATTTCACTTTCCTTTTTCTTTCCTCCCTCTGCTCCAATGCCTTTCATCTCTCCTAAACCATCTTGCAGTTCTCCAGTCCAATTCTACCCCTCACTGTTCTAACCCTACTCCATCACTAACCTTTTCCCTCATCTTGCTTTCAAAGTCTCTTTGACTCTATCTATCCACTTACATTTTCTTGCCATCACTCTGTCAGCCTTCAAGCAGTATGTACCACTCGGCATACAGCCTAGCAGATAGCACCTTAAGTGGCTAATTTTGCAAAAGAGGGTATATTTCCTACTCATAATCAAAATCCCAGTAACTGGGATATTTTGTACTGCAAAAGTGACAACAGAGGCTCTGTTAGAGACAGCAGAAGAATTTAGTGGTTTGTTTGGTTTCCTGAACAAAACAATCTCATTTAATAGTTCTGATAAATCATACAAAGATAAAACATGCAAGTACTTTATTGGAATCAAAGACTTTACTTGCAGGTAAAAGCCAGAGATGTGTACAGCTGTGACCTCATTTTACGTATTTTTTAGCCTTTGTCTACTGTAATAATGAACCAGTATGAAACCATATTCCACTGGAAAGATTGTGGAAAGTAAAGAGAGAAGAAAAAAAGAAGAGGATATAAATATGAAATCAGTGAAACAATAAAATAATTTTAAAATATCTGTTGCTTGTATGCAAAGGATCCTCTAGATAGGAACACTGTAAAAGAGAACTACAGTGGCTCTCCAAAGGGGAACATAAGGAAAAAGCTGAGAAAAGGTTAAACAAAGGTGCTGCTCCTGCAGGAAGGGAAGTGGAACAGCAGCCTTCCAGTAGTTGAAGGTTCACCTAATCAATTACCTGCAGCTGGAAGAGGCCGAGACCTGGGGCTAAATTAACCTATCCAACCCCTAGATGGGGCCTGTAACACCAGCTGTAACTGCTGGTGTGTCCAGAGAGACCAAAGCCATCCAAGGCAGGTAGTAGCTCAATTTCCTCTGTGTCTTCAAGTGGCCGTGGTATTCTTTATTTTCTGTCTTAAACTCTTGGGTAGCAGGTGGTATGTACTGTTAAGCTGTTGTCACATCTCATCCCAAAGCTGCTGGTATTTCACTGACTGATAAAGAGTGACCCTTTAATTCAAAACTTCAGGGACAAGTATTGATAGCACTTTATCCTATTAGGCAATCTACCACTCAGAAGAAGATACTGTTCATTTTAAATAAGGTTATCAGAATCTAGCCCACAGAGTAGTGAGGTAAAACACATTACTATACTAAAAGTGTTAGTTTTATTATCAGTTTTGCTATGCAGGTATTGACAGGTTGCTATGATAACAAAAGAAGTCCAGCACTCAAGAAGAGCAAAGAAGAATTACAGAGTAGGTGCACGCTGTTATTATAGGGGTGAAGGGAACATGGCTGCAAAGAGTTCAGGTAGACTCTTTATGTTGTTGGAAGAGATAAAGTCTGCAAAATGACAGAAAATAATTGCCTAATAAAGAGTTATAGTACTGCCCTAAGCTGCAGAATTAAACATTTATTTTTATGTCGCTCCTCGTCTTCAGATCTTAAATCCTCTGTTGTTCTCTCATCTTTCCCTTGGTCTTTGAAGGCTTTTCCCTGTACATATAACAAGTATTTTTAGTTTGTTTTCTCTCCCCCCAGTGCTTTCTCTATGCCTCTGTGTGGCTCGCTTCTGCAGTGTTGTTACCTTTCTGGCTGTAGCATCGCATCATGGGCCAGATCATTGCAGGCATCTGTTATCCAGCGCAGCTGACACATTAACCTACAAATGCCCCCCGCGCTCTCCATTATTTTCACAGGTCAGCACAGTTCATTGGTATCCCGTGATAGATGATGCAAAAGGAGTGGAGATTAGAGCATCAGGAGACAGGAGAATGACTCTGAATCTGATTAGTTTAGGCAGAAGGGATTTCATGTGATCCTAAGATGCAGCTGTAGTATAAAACAAGAGATACTTCTTCATGTCTGTCATAGTGACTGCAAGATCCCAAATGAGCAGAGACACTGTGGGCAGTTGCTCATTTAATTAGCCTGCCCTATCAGGTTCCAGGGTCTAATGCCATTTGATAAGAGTTTTCACTTTGCTTCTTAGATAAGATCACCCATGGAGACAATGTGTAGGCTCAATCTAAACTGTATTTCACGTGTGAGCCCAAACGCAGCTCACCTCCAAAACAGCCTGCATTGTCTCTGTTAATTCAGAGTGCAGCAGTGGAGAAGTGAAAGCTCAAGCCTTTTCTGTCTGCTGTTCAGTATCATGGCTTCAGCCGTGGTAAACCTTTATTCCTCAACATAATAAATATTTCCAGGCGTGACCTAACAGGCTACAGTGCCTCAAGCACACAGTGGTGAGCACAGAGGCTGGACAGGTAGTGAAGCACTCGAGACACAGCCACCAGTCTTACAGCCTAAGTTTTATGTTGGAGGAAAATTGCAGGTTCAAATTCCTAAGCTTTTTTTCTAAGGATTTTTAAAATACTATGCTTTATAAAATGTTAAGACTCACATGCATATACCCCTACCTCTAACATGAAATAAGAAGTTTCATATTCTGTCAAGTTAGCAAACTGCGAGTTGAAACTCCCTGGTGTTGGGAAATAAAGCATAACAGCCAGTTCAGTCCCCTCCCAATTGCTGCTGAAAAACTCAAGCACTTTTGAGTGGATGCAGCAGCATAGAGTATTTATTAAACCTACACACCTATGGACGTCTTAACATTTCCAATGTATATTGTGTTCATATTATGTCTTTTATAATTAAGAACAATGCAAATAACAGATCTGCAGTATAGCTGTCACTTCCATTATCTCAGTGAGA
This sequence comes from Aleadryas rufinucha, assembly GCA_013397815.1. Lineage (NCBI taxonomy): Eukaryota > Metazoa > Chordata > Aves > Passeriformes > Aleadryas > Aleadryas rufinucha. The sequence goes on along the minus strand of VZTH01001031.1, from coordinate 21,609 downwards.
GAGCTTTTTTCCTCTATTTTCCTGATTAAAAAAAAGAAAACAATACAGCTGAATGAAGAATACAAAATAGGCAATTTAGCCTACAAATGTACCCTAACTTACTCAATGTTTACTTTCTGCTTTTAGAATACTGATAAGAATATAAACATTTCCTGAGTATATTCATTATCACTTCTCTGGATCATTTCTTAGAGTATTTAAAATTCACTATTCACTCTGTCCAGTTTGCCACTGGTCAGTGAAAGCACAAAGCACCCTATCTGTTCTCTGACTAGTAGATGGAAAAAAAAAGTTTGGGGACATTTCAAAAAATTTAGTTCTGCACATGGTAATGCCCACTTGGCAAATTCTTTCTACAGCTATTCGTGAAAATAACATTTCTATTACAAAGACAGTTGACCAGAAGAGAGCCTAATAATGGGAACTAAAATGCATTAGTTTTTGCAGAAGTACTCTCTGAAAGTAATATTCAATATTGCCCCAAATTAAGAAAACAAACTATCCATGATATTCAAGAGAGAGGTCTGGCTCTGACTAACAACATTCTGTGATAAAGGCAACCTTTGTAGCTGATTGCCAACCAAGTACTAAATTTTCCCAGGGATTGGTTAGTGAGCTAAATATGGATTACTGACTATTCTGAAGATTTGAGGTAGTTTTTGTTGCCAAAAAAAAAAAAAAAAACAACAAAACAACCAAAGATTACAATAGGAATTGGAAACTTTCCAATCAGGCTTTTTGCGTCCTACAATGTTTTGTTAGGGATTGATACTTTAACCCTTGCAAAGAAAAGACAAAATGCCACGTTATATGAACACAGAAGCACGGTAAGAAACAAGGTGGTCATAGATTCATATAGGCTGCAGAGAAAATCTTTAAAATCTGAATAATACAATTCTAGGCTCATTGATTTTAATGGACTTTGGATCAGGCCATTATTTCTGTTGTGATGACAATATCTGTATAATATATTCATTTTTACCATCATGACAATCCGTTACTGTTTGATAAGTGCTTCTAATTTTAAAGGAAAAAAATATGTCAGTAATTAAAGATTATCCCTTGGCATTAATTTTATAAAGTGTGCCATAAAACTCTTTTTCAAATTAAAAAAGAAAATCCAGGCCAACAGAATGCCAATGCAGAATTTGATGTAAGTTAACAACCCCGCTGAAAGACGAGGAAGAGACAGCTCAAATCCCTATTTAGTTTTGACTCCATACTGATCAACCTTTTCTTAATGGTGCCATCTCAAAATACATCATCCAAAAATATATTTCAGCTTCACTGCAGCCCAGATTTCTGGCTCTAACAAATAATTTTTCTATGCCAGGCTGATAGTGAAAAGGGCTAGTATAAAACCATTTACCTCTTTGAAACAATTGAAAGACATGTTTCTTGGGTTTTTAAAAATTTTTATCTTGCTACCTGAATTTATAATGGTTAGAATTTCAACTACCTGATTTATTTTTGTGAAGCAGGAGAAAAACATGACTCTCATTCCATAACTTCTCTAATCAAATAAGTGTGCCTCTTTTCCACACCTGAGAACCACGAAGTGAAATGTTTAATGCAAGTCAAAATGGCAAAAAACAACCAAAAAAAATTTTTTAAAAAGAAGAACAAAGAACCTGAAGATCTTTGCTCTTAGAACTATTAATGCCAGAGAAAGAATCAGAAAAATTTGAAGGCAACTTTAGAACTGTTGCTAGACTTATTATATCCATTTCGCAGAAGGAGCGTAGATACGGACATAGACGACTCACTGCACCACAACCTTTCTGTGACAGCATCACTTAAAGGCAGGATTCAGGTCAACTTCCCCCAAATCCATTGATCCTAGTTATGGGATTGTATGAAGAAGGATTAGCAAATTACAATTTCAAATGGGATTTAAAATTTATGATGTCTTGGAAATTTCTCTGGGATTTTCATACTGCCCTGCTTCCCAATGCAAAACTCAGCCAAGGCATGGAGAAGCCACTAGCCTGGTTTGCTACACCCAGGCAATACTGGCTGGAGGGAACAGGGAGCAGGAAGCTCAGTGGTCTTGCCTGATTAATTTAAAGACTAAGAAACCTTCTGAGGAGGGAATCAAATCTGAATAAAACCCAAATGCTAAATCTAGCTTATAGAAGCAAACACAGGGCCCTAAATCCAGATATTTTCCATTAATGCAACCAAAGAACTTCATTTGACAGCTGGATCATAGTGAAAAATGCCTATGGATGTAAGTAATAGGAAGTTAATTGTGTTCATTTAAGTAATATGAACTGTTGATTTAAGTAATAGGATGACATAATCATTTGTGCTTGTTTTAAGGATGATTTCAAAGAAGCAGGTACACAAGAAAGCATCCTGTTCATTCGGGTCTGCTGATCTTTCAGCTCAGGTGGTAGAAGCCATTGCCATGCTTACCATGCTGTTACATTTCCCAGTGTATGGAAAGGAACACCTTGTTCTTTCTGAGCTGCACTGTCTGTTTGAAAGAACAGAGAACATGATGCAGTGTGGAAGTACTACCTTTTGGTCACCAAAATAAAAATCCATGGCAGCAGAAAGAGAAACCAAACTCTACAGATTTTAAGGAACTCTTAACCAGCTTAATGAAAACAAAACAAGCAAACAAACAAAAAAAAAAATCAAACAAGAAACAGAGAAAAACACTCTTTTTGGGGAGACTGACACCGTCTGGAAAAGTTACTGACTGCCAACACATTTATTTGCTGTACAGAGAACCAACCTAAACGTACGTCAGAGTCTGTGTGTTCACACTCACATTATTTAGCCACAAATATGAGGGATTTTGCTACTACCTCTTGTGCACATGAACAAAGATGCATATATGCATATATTTTTCTACATAAACACTTAATGCCAAGGATGGAGAACAAAATTTGTGCGTAAGCTGTAAATCAATGGCCATTTGCCATTCTTTTAGTCTCAAGCAACTTTGCATGGATTTAATCACTGCTAACTTCAATACCCACAACACACCATGAAAGTTATTAATTTTCTCTTTCTCAGACCTCAGAAATGAAGATTTCCACATCTGTTGTTTATGTCTATGGTGATTTATGTAGAAATTACAGAGTCAAAAGACAAAAAAAATACACAAAAAAAAGCACATACCGTATAAAACACACAGGATATCTTTTCTAGCCTAAAGAGAAATGGCAATTTTCCACCAGAACTAGTGAAGTAGAAATTCTGATTTATTGATCTTTGAGGTCAGATGTAAATATTTTCAGTTGGCTTGTTGATTTTTGTTGTGCTTGTTTTGTTTTCCATTGCCCTTTTGAATTTATGGAAGGTAAGGTCAAAGTGTTAATGCATTAATTCAGTCAGTATTAAAGAGACCATTTTACATCTTTCTGAGCATCCTTCAAAGTTGACATTCTGTTTAATATCTGTATCAGTCATCTCTGGAAAATGATGTCATGATGAAACTTTGAAGTGCCATATGATAGCAGACAATTGTGGTCCTGTTTTTTACTTTAGCAGAGTTTCACCAGGAAAGGATAAGAGGAGAAAACCCTGAAGGGGAAAGAGATAAGTTTGCTTTCTTGAAAAAATGTCCTTTATTAAAGACTCAAGCTTCAACAAATCTGATGGAATTAAACTTGAGCAGTGTGAACACCACTATTTTTTATGGCTTGCGGCAATTTCCAACTGAAAGGCAGGTAACTAGTATAATAGGCTTACATCTGATATTCTGGCTTTTTGCACACTAAATTATCTTATTTATCTTAATTATCAGAGGATATAATTTTGAGGTCCATTTTCCTGTAATTTTAGTCTTTTCATGCCCAAATCACTATTTCTTTTCAGAATAGTTGCATGACATCACTGTATTGTAATCCTTAGGTACCATATTAAACAAAAGCAACATTATTACTGGTTTACAGTTGGTAAAGCAAAATTGTGCCCATGTTTCCAAGATGTTTGTTTCTCTTAAGTGCCTGGATTTGCAAAATTTTCCACAAAAAGAAGAAAAAGCAACTGTAATCTCCCTCTTGAGACAGGATTTTTACTTCAGTAAAACTTTACTAAATACATTTTAATGTTCATATTTTGTTTGTCTATATATATATATTTACTTATATTTCTATTTATGTAAGCCCTATACACACATAGATTTATAAATCAACAGTATTTTGACTTTATTGTGCTTCTCAGACCATTGATTCAGATTGAAAAATACTACTTGATATTTCTTAGAGTGAAATTCATCATAATGGGATGGTCAACAAACTACTTGAGGCTCACTTATTTCAGGGTTTAAGCAGCACTTCAGTGATGCATTGCCTTGTACAGATAGAATTTTATCTTTAAAGAACATTCCACATCTTTTCCTGTGATAGTTTAAGTGTGCAGTAGGACTGTAAGTGTTTTGTGAGATAATACTGTAAAATTTGACGTTTCCCTCCTTCTCAGTTATATATATTTTTATTCTGAGTGGACTCTTTTCCTATTTGAAAGAAGAAAAAGAGGGAGGATTTTAAAGGAAAACATAGTCTTTTTTTCTTTATATTACCAGCAGTGCTGATAATAAAAATCTCATGAGAAGAAGTGAGGTGCAATCTGATCTATAAAGAAGAGAATCAACCACATTTTTCCTTAATTACGCTATTGTGCATTCCTGATAGTAGAAATATTGTTATTTTTCAGAAAACAAAATACAGGAACATTCTGAAAGGTGGCTGGTGCACACAAATTTATTATCACCACAGTTGGGCATAGCACTAGGTTTTCTTTTTTCCTCAGAAAAACAAACCAGCTTTAATCTACCATCAGCTTCAAAACATTCTGAATAGATCCTGCAATTCCCAGGGTATAGGAAGATGAAATAAGATTAAGATTAGAGAAATGTGTGTGAAAAGGCACTAATTGAAGGACAGGAGCACTGAGAAGAAAGGATTAAACAGATTATAAATCTAATGTATAGGGAATTGCTTCATGCATGACCGTGAGTTACACAAAATGAAATGCTATGTTGTGCAGGGGCTTCTGTGATGTCTCAAAAACTCTCAAGACAAAGCAAGAAAGCTTTTTTCCAAATTTTTTGGTCCTGAATGTATCCAAGCATTGTGCTCCTAACTGATGATATAAGAGGAAGCTGGGTGAAGTGAATTTTAGGTAACCTGTCAGAATTTATTTCCATAAACATAAGGCAAATAGTTTCAAGTCCAGATGAGCAGTTTCATTGCCTGTGTAGCTTTCTGTCTAATGATATGTAAAGTTCTATAGTTTTTCTACCTTGTGAACATTTAGATATCAATAAAATATCTTATACTAGTCCCAAGATTTGTGGACATATTAATAATTATGGGCACAAGATCTTGATGAAAATAGGTTTCAGATTTTGACAGCTAGGGGTGTTTCTGAGAAACTGTTCAGGACATCTTTAAAACTTAAGACATTTCCTGCAGGAAGCAAATTTCATGAAAGTCTAGATGCGTACTATCCTAAAAAATATCAACTGCCAAGAATAAATAAATGACCTGGCAAACAGTGAAATATAAATACTATGTGCATATACACACCTGCAGAGTAGATAAGCAATATTTATTCTCACTCATATATAAATTTTAGATAAACTGAAATAAACATCCCATGTCAATTACAGATTTACAGATACTGCACTTCTTTCTTTTAAAAGATGATTTTTTGCAAATCATGCAGAATGAGAACACAGAATCATGCACACAGAGAAAGCAGTAGCAGAAAATACCCACCACAATTTATTTCAGCCTATTTCATATAAGCCAGTAAGTTCATTTACTCTCATGACTACAGTGTTGCTGCTGGTATCAGACTATCAGACAGAGTCATAAACAGTCATATCCTGATAATATACCCAAACCACCCATGGCATACCAATAATTTACATACTGGGTAATAATAAACAGATTTTTACACTCTATGACTTTCAGTTATTTATTGCTTTTGCTTGACAATAATTCCTTGATTTGGGCAAGCATGCAAAAAGAATACAACCAAGACATATAAGGAGCAAGTATCCAGACTCTGGCTCAGGTTAAGGACACTGTGGTGAATAATGATGGTTCACATGTTATGGAAGACTAGAATAATTAATTAAACCATTAGAAAACAGACTCATGAACATACCATCTGGAAGTGTTATTACATTTTGTGTCTAAATTATTCCCCTACGCTTAGCACAAATCTCTAAGAGTGGCAATTTAATTATAGAGAGGGTAAAAATTAAACTCCACAAGCAATTGGAAGGCCTCCTCTCCAGTACTGCACTGACAAATCTTAGTAGAATGATGGTAGTTGATAAGTCTATTTCTTATGCCATAAAGATGAAAGCAAGCAATGCCCCTAAGCAGCATTCACTATGCTGCTTTCCTGTGAAAGCTGCCTGATGAAAAAGACCTGGGGGTTCTGAATCTACTTCAATATACTGAATTAATTAATATTTCTACCATAGTACTATTAAAAGTGCAGTGGTTGCTAAGTGAGGCTGGAGAGGGTAAGGAAGAAGTACATGTCAAAACCTGCTGCTTCACAATTTTAATGCCTGCCCTCCAGAAGAGTTATGAAAGTCAGCCCACTCTGCACACTACAAAATGGGTGAATGGGCACCTCAACAATAAAAGTAATCTCAGACTACTGCCAGACTTCAAAACAACTTGGAACTTCCTTGGTGTTCGAATTGCTGCTGTTCCTGTTTTGTTTGTTTTTTGTTTTTTTTTTTTGGTTGGTTGGTTGGTATTTTTGTATTTCAAGGTTTGTGTCTTTGCCCTTTCTGTTAGAAGTCAAAATGAGAAGGAGAAATAACACAGCAAGGTGAGAAAAGTCAGTCTGTTTACAGTTTCAACCTGATTTTCAGATCAGAGATGCCAGGTAAGAATAAGAACTGGGTAACTACCAGAGTGTGTTCCAGAAGTTTTCAGGTTTCTTTATCAAAATCTGCAAAATGGAAGAAACCAAAGACTAAAGCTGTTATAATAAGAACAGGAACACTCACATGCATGTGTGTGTTACGCTTGTAAAAGGGCTGTGATTTGGGGTTTTTTTTCATATGTGAGTCTCATTTCAGGGGTGATGACCTGAGCAACAAAAGGAAAACCACCATCACCAAATGTGGTTCCCAAATGGTATTCTCTGGATTCAGCTTTGTCTTGTTAGGCTGAGGTTATAGGTGGCACTTAAAGCTCATCCTGTCTTTTCTCTTTACCAGAAGGTGCATTTGTTTACTAGGGAACAATGGGGAAACTTGGTTTGATAGTACCCTTGCTTGTAAGTATACTTCACTGTATTCCTGTATTATTTGTTGTTTCTAAAGATTCTGAAGAACTAATTCGTTGCTATAAATCACTCAGGAATAATGTAGGAATTTCACCAGTAGTGTAAAATTTTAAATATTTTAGACTTAGTTTTTGCAGGTCCACATATTTCTCTTACACATATTATTAGTCATTTCAGATTAAGTGTAAACTAAAAATATTTTGGTTGAATGAAAAGGTATTGCACTGCCTGATTTAAAATTCAACCCAGTTGACTTAAATACATCATAAAAAATTAATTGTGTGAGCCACAATTTTTTTTTTGGGAAAACTTTTCAAATTTTATGTAAACAAGGCAAGTGTCAAGTGAGCATTCTGCAGAAATAAAGTTTTTTTTTAATGAAAGTGAGGGGTTTAGCTTGATTCTGTAAATAATCCCAGTCCAACAAGTTCTTTAAAAAAAAATCTACAATAAAAAAGTGTTGAGTGAAGAAATGGAAGAGTGCAGGAGAGCAGTGTGTATGGACAGAGAATTGTTAGCCTCCCCACACTTTACTGAACAGATTTCAGTAACCTAAAACGTCTGATTTAATTCATGATGTGCAAAAGCAGAACAGAACAACAAAGACCGTCTTTCACTGACACGAGTTTGTGTAATTGTACCTTATAATGGCTCCCCCGCAACTGCCCCTTGGAGCTGGGTCTGTTTGTTTACGTTTGCTGGTTGTTTTTCAGAAGGAGCTGTAAAAGGCATAATCACAGCAGCAACACTAACCAATGCTATTAACTCTGCTTTGTAAAACCTTGATGTAGCTCTGACACTCAGTCTTACTAACTACATAGTAGAATTTAAGCTGGATCATTTAAATAATGATAAAGCTGTCAAGACTGATGTGATTTTCTTCTTGAGCAATTCACCTTCTATTACGGGTTTTATTGTACTTTATAGTGGGCATCTGTAAATCTGAGGATCAGCTTAGCTACCTAATTTACACTCATTGCACGTACTACATGGTTTTAACTGACTTACTTTAGAAGGATTCACAGTAGTTGCTAGGAAACCTTTCTGTGTTCTTTTCACTTCTTATATAGCATTAGCTTTTCAATTGATAAGGCTGTACCTTTAGGTACAGAGGGATTTAAGCAGAATCAAACAATGACAGTAGGACTGCAGCATAGATAAGCAAAAAAAAAGGCGGGGAGGGGTGTGCAAATCCTTGTTCTTTGTACAGGTAATACAGAGGATTAGAGCAGAAGAAAGGACATTGGACATTTCCATGAATATTTTTAAAAGATATTCTGCATCATATTAAGAAAAGCCTCAAAACAAAACTTCTTACTATAGTTTAAAGTTTATAAATTTGTAAATGACTGTAGCAGAGAAGCCATTTCATTGTGCTACATTTGTTATGTGCCACGTCTTCCCGGGGATAATTTCCAATGGAAATATTGTAAAGCATTTTTCTGTATGAGGGAAGGATAACTCCCATGCAGCTTTAAGGACGTAAATGTTCTTGCCAGAAGTCTCTCTCTTGCAAACACATTTCCACTAAGATAACACAGTTAAGTCATACTTTTTCCTGCTGAAATAGTCTGATAGCTGTCCTCAGGTTAGCAGACATACAACACTATGTGAGAACAACATAGAGACAGGTAGAGACTGGAGAGATAAAAGAAAACTTTACCCTTATCTACTGTAAACTGCATTATCTCACTGCTTCTCATCTCTACTGAGATAAAATAGTCTCTTTTTCATTAGAAACCTTTTCCCAATCAATTCAAGTATACAAATGTGTATCTGATGCACAGCAGTAATTATATTACTTTCAGATGCAGATTTTCCACTATGCCAGGTTTTTCTTCCCCAAAGAATTCCATCTCTTTTCAAAAGTTTCAGCTGTTATTTGAGTAGACAAACTGCAAAGAGCCCACGACATTCCTCCATCTGCATACCTTCCTGTTCCGACCACATCCAGGTGCCTCATTGTCCTCAAAGCCCGATGGTGGCATTCAGCCAGGATACTAGTACACTCAGCAGTCTGAAGAGCACCACAACCATCTTTTAACAGGCCTTAGAGTAAATGTGTAAATAGTGGAAGATATTTTTTTTTCCCTTTTCAATTGAAAGAGGAAGCAGAATTGTGTTTTCTATGTCTTTTTAATCTAGGGTATGTGTTGTGCTTTTTTCCCCCAAGGTTTCTGAAAGCCAAATCCAAAATTTTTTTTTTTTTTTTTTTTGGTGCTCTGCTGTCCCATAGAGGTTAGAGAGTTTCATAAGATGACCAACTCACTTCAAAAAAGAATCTAACTTACTTCTTCCAACAGCCTTACTCAAGTCTCTTGGGTTAGCAAGTCTGGGTTTGCATTAGCACTGTCTTGGGTAGAGTGAGTTTTTTAAACACTTACTTTCTACCAGTCAATATGAAAAAAGGAGAGACAAGTATTCCCCAGCATCTTGTTTTCAAAACAGCCAAATCAGAGAATATAAAATCATGTGAATTAAGAAGGCTAGCATATCCTCATTCCTAATATAGCCTTAAAAAATAAATATTTCAAACAATAAGACAAAACCACAAATAATATTTCCTAAGTGAGTCTGAAGTTCATGAAGATTAAAGGCAAGCAGGACAGTGAAAGAAAGAGGGCTACACTCCACAGATTATTAACATCAGCCAGTAATGCCTGTGCCAAATCCTTATCAACCTTCTTGAAAGGTGCACTTCGAAAGCAAACATCATCTCAGTGGAATCTGAAAACACCCTGAGATAAAAGAGAACCTGCCATCTCCAATCATAAAGAATATCCTTTCCATTTAAAACATTCAATTCTAATTGTAATTTGTGTGATTTAATGTTTTAGTCCTTCTCTTATTATCTCTTTTCCCACTACTGCTAAAGAGTCATTAAAGACCCTTTAGTACTCAATAGTGTCTTAGCATCAAAACATTCATTTATATACTGCAACTAAGTCATCTCTCAATGTTTTTGAGTCAGCTGAAGGGACGGACTTTTAAAAATCTTTTATTGAAAGGCACTTGATACAATATTTCCTCTTTTTTTGTAACTGTTTTCTATAATCCATCCAGTCTTTTAACAACCCTTAGAATAGGGACAACAGTTTTATATGCAAAATGGTAATATCAATCTCTGAGTAATGCAAGTTAAAGTCCTCACCCCATTTCCAAGACAAACTCCTCATTTAAGCACCACGGTGCTGCATAAGCTCCTTTAGCCACAAGATGAGACAGAAACCTTCCTATTGCTATTGTGAAAGGAAGGCTAAGTTTTAAAAGAGCTTGTAGAAATCGAGTTACGTAAGACATCTTTCATTACTGTATAACCAAGTATTCAAAGGCCTTACACTGGATATTACTTCTCACTGAGGTGTTTCTTTCTGCTTGAAACAGTAGAACCAACTGAAAAGACAAAAAAGTAGCAAAAGAACCTCCAAACCAAACAAAACTCAACAACACAAACCTCAGCTCTTAAAAGAACAATAGAGCAGCTCTCCATGCAGGATACGCTCTTACTAATTCTTGTAAGGGCCATTCTGAAAGCAGCAGAAGAAACAGAACAGCACAGAGGCTGAGCTCCTCCTGTATCATCACAACTGACTTTGCATTGTACGTTTTCTGTTATTCTTCTATGTATTTCCAAAATGTCATATGAATTAACTTACATATCACTGATTGATGTTGCTAACAGTACAAGACAGAGAAATGAGGAGGAAGAGGAGAAGCAGGACATGAACATCATTTTAAAGACTCAAAATAACTCTTCACTTGAAAAGGAATTCTTATAATCAACAGAGGTAAATTTAGAAAATAAAATTCCCTGGAATACATACTAAAAGCTACTTTCAACTTTTGGTTAAATAATTTGAATCATATTTACCTGAAGACATCATTGATAAAAAATATAGATGAATCTACATTTAAAATGCAGAGAGCAAGTAAAAATCCCCACCAAAGCTGATGCAAAACAATACAGAAAATCCAAATTATAAAAAAATGAGTTTTACATTGGGAAGTAGAAACTACTATATCTAGAGTAAAATAGACCTTTTTCTCTTTCTAAAACAGACAGAAATTGTATTACTTAAAAGTATACAGAAAAGACGGCTCTCACTCAGAACTGTGTTTCCAAGGCACTCTGAAAACATACAGAACTAGACTAGACTAGCTCTTGCCTATTTTATTCCCATCTTCCTTAGAAGGAGGTATATGAGGCTATGGAGTACCATATTCTTCCAAGAGGAAATGCCTGAGGAATGTTGCTGTACATCTTAAACCAGCAATGATAGACAAAATACTTAGATTTTGTATAGAACTAGCTTATGTTATGCAGATAAGTACAAGAAGAATCCAGCACCATTGCATATAAAGCTTATTGTAATTTGGTCTACTAAGTGTAAGCAAGTTTGGGTTAAAAGATCAGTGGTGAAGAAGGAGTCTTCTATTTAATTTCTGCTTACCAAAACTACATCACACATTCCATACTTCTCTTTTTTTTTAAAAAAAAATGCTGTGTAGAAAAGAATAGTTTAATTTAGTTTTAAAATTGGACTTGAGAATATGACTACTAGACTAGTCTCAGTTCCACATTCTCTGCTTCACTTACTACATTACAACACATCAAACAATGAAAACAATATAGAAATCATATTCTATGTATGATGATAGCTCTCACTTAAAGACTCCAATAAGAGCTCTCATTCAGCCAGTCACACTATTTCTGTCAATACAAAGACATATTAGTGCATTAACTCTGCACAAAATACATCTGAAATGCCCAGAGATCAGCAATACCTTCAACGTTACAACCTACATGCTACATGGGTGAGTTCACTAACCCATTAGTGGGATTCCTTTACTTCCAAATGCCTTTTTGTCTCTTAGAAGCAAAATTCATGATTTTTTGTTTTATTATGATTAATTCTGATTTTTAAGATTACAGATAATTGGGGAAGAGCATAACTTTGATATCATAACACGTTTTCCTTTTGTAGTTTTTAAATATCTAAACAGCAGATTTCTCATCTTTCACAACTTTTGTTGCATCACCAAAGAATTAACAGAACTTGGGTTTTTTTTGTATTCTGCTAGAGTCTCAACAGCTAATACTGCATTCCCCACTGTTCAAGGCTGTCAGATATTAAGAAGTATCCTCACCCTTTAGAGAAATGCTAGTCATGCCAAAAAAGAAAAGGAAATAGAGAAAGGCTTCTCGAACAACCAGAGATTAAAAGCACATAGAAACAGACTGTTGGCATGTGTGAACTACGTTTACACTGCCAGGGCAGTGGCCCTCATGTGCCTCAGTTCCCCCATTGCTGTCTCCCCAGTGCTGCTACACTTCACTGCCCATTTGACTTGTAAATCTCTCCGGCACCAGTCACCCCGTGACTATGATGCAACACCTTGTATTCAACTACAGCCCCAAACCAAGGCCACACAAAGGCCTTCTCAGCTACTGAGGGCTGACAGATACTGAAAAAAAAAAAATCAATTCTCATATCCTAACTCCCATTTATGATCAAAATGCCCTTCCTCTTGTGAGCATTTCTTGTCAGTCCCTTCAGCAGAGCAATATTCTCATTGTCAAGTGACACAAGGACATCATGAGTTTACATTTCCTCTCCCAACTACTGTTGCCTCATTCATCATACTTTCATGTCTTTGTAACTATACCAAGCTGAAGGTTTTCTCATCCTCAACAGAGTAACAAGTTGAAAGACAGTTTATACACTATTTTGGCTTTTGTAACTGAAAGAGGATTCCAAAACTAATTGTAAATGCACTTCCCTGTGTCCTTTCCTCCTTTTTCCCTCTCCTCCCTTCAATGATCAGCTTGCTTAAGCAATTCTTTCCAAAAAGACCCTTATAGTATCTATTCCACTCTCCAACCCTGTGAAGGTTGGCAAACCCTCCACAGCAAGTCAAAAGCAATCTACCAGCACTGTTCTATAAATTAAAAAACCTCTATGGCTTTTAATTTTACAACAGCTGCAAAGACATCACTGTAAAGGCGTTGCTGGTCCTTTCCTCTTTAGACTGCTGAGCCAGGCAGGGTACTGGTGGAAATGCTTGTGTACTCAGAAAGGTAACTTCTAAATACCTGGGGGGTTGTTGAGGGAGGAAAATATCCTACAAAAATATGTTGATGCACTTCACCAGATAGTATCCCCTTCATCAATCTCAAACATTGTATCAGGCTGTGGTGATATACATGGTAAGCATTTGAAAACTGATGATTAAACAAGTTTGTTTTCCTATGCCAAATGTAGGCTGGAGAAGGAAACAGCTTACATGGGTAATAAGGTTTGTTTTGGATCGATACGCAGTAAATTGCCCAGTGCTGATTATTTTGAACAAATGTGCAGCTCTACCCCATATAATAAAAATCTGGCTGCCTTTTGTTACTCATGAAACTCATAAAGGTTAAACCTTTAGCCTGAAGGAAAAAAGATCCTTTTCATCCAATGAAAATTAATAGGACTGAGCATCCCTCCCCTTGCAGGCAGCTGTAATTTTTCAGCTAAGAGGCAGAGAGGTCCAAGAAGAATTGATGATGGAAAGTTTTTGTCACTACCACAAACACATTTTAAAAGCAGCTAGCAGTAGGCTCACTCTGAGAATTGCACATCTGAGGCGATGCCAGTGGTACTTAGCACAGCTGCTCATGGCTGTGGGCCTAATTCAATGTTGTTTGTCTCAAGACTTTCCAGTGGACCATTTCAAGTGGCAGCACACAGCTGATGGGCCATATTAGCATTAACACCTCACCTGAAAAATACATAATTACATTCAAATCTGCTGATTAGAAGCAAAACACAAACACATACTAGTGGTTGCATTTCAGTGGTAACCATGCCCAGTGAAGAAAAGGAGTGGATTGTTACCTAGAAAGAGTGCCACATTCTGCCTCTGAAAAAAAAAAGATTATTGGTAGCTTGTGTAGGAATTAAAATTTCATATCCTTTTTTAGATGATGGTTCTTTAAGGCTGGGTAAATATAATTCTGTTTGTTTCTCACACATTTATTTTGCATCTTAAGGTTTTTAAAACATATTTCTGTGATTCTAGGAATCTTCTGAATGAATTACTTCCTA